>CAWUFW010014631.1:0-404681 GCA_963921515.1 Calotriton arnoldi | reverse complement strand
ATCGGCGATGGCTCCTTGAGAATATGCCCCATTGTTTTCAAAATATCGTCCTACAAAAATATCTAAAGTTTAAAAATGCCTACTACCAAAATATATATCACAATAATATTGACTTTTAAATTGAGATTACCATTCACAAAATTATTGCAAACCAAAATATGTTGAAACATATCGATAATATAACTCAGAAATATTGCATTTATTTAAGTAAAATTACTCCTATTTAAATTGTTAGGTAATTGTAATCATTTAAAATATATTTAGCATAATTTCACTTATTTGTGTAATTAGACTTTAATTTATATATACATATATATGTATACATACACACAAATATATATATATATATATATATATATATATATATATATATGTATATATATATATATATATATATATATATATATATATATATATATATATATATATATATATATCCAGGAAACTCCTTCTCATCTCGCTCATTCCTCTCTGCAAAAGAAGGAGCACGGACCACAGTAGTTCGTTCTGCTGGCTATTTTATTGTTGTTCAAAACAGATCGCAGTAGCCATGCAGTGGCGTAACACAGGCCCCCGCATCCCCCGCGGTGCGGGGGGCCCCCCAAGCTCCAGGGGCCCCCCTCAGCACATAACCTTGGCCGGAGAGCTCCCGATTTAGTCCGGAGGGGGCCCCTCACCGTACCTTGCAGGGGGTCCCCTCAAGTTTTGTTACGCCAGTGTAGCCATGACGCGTTTCGTCCCTGACAGGGGACTTGATCACATGACGCACTTTCAGCAGGATGAGTTGTTTAAATACCATTTTTTTAAACTTTTCCCTCGTGATTTTTTTAAAGTGACATGTGCATTATTTAAACAGGGTTAACCATAAACATAGAAATAGTAATGTTTAAGTGGTTTCTTGTTGAGTGGTTTCTTTTCAAGCAATTGACTTCAAAGATTTCAAACATGGCGTGTGTATCAATGTATAAATAAATAAATAATTATATGGTTAAATACATAAATATATAAATAAATACAGATACACGCACATTAACGGGATTTGTTGTAAAATAATGGTACAAATACCTAAAATCAAACTTTAAAAAAGCCTATCCTTTTCTTTAAAACCATACAATGCCAAAAAAACATTACTGTATCCAATTATTCATTGTGTTTCCTAAATAGTTTGATTTGGAAACATTGATACCTAACTTGAAGCTTTAGATGGATGCTTACAGGTTAGGAATCCTGCTTGTTATACTCTATCTTGGTACAAATACCTGGCGTTGCTCTAAATTTATTGTGTCCTTTGAGCATGTTTCATAGAGTATAACAGTACATGATGGACGTCCCTGTTGGTCATAAAGTGCTACTATGTGCAAATAACGTGAAGAAAGTGTCTTGTGCAAACTATTTAAAACTCTGTGTAAAAACCTATCTTGCTTAGTGTGTTAAAATGATGGGATTGGGCTGGCTGTTATATTAAAACTAAATGTTTTTAATAAACCTGTTCAAAGATGAATGAATTATTGTTTCAACTGGTTCTCAAACAGTGCATTGATTTATTTTGCTTGATCATTATCTTATCGATTTAGCAGACTCGCATTCAACCCTCTCGGATGTTTGGTGTCGAGATTTAAAATGTATAGCATTTAAAGTTTACAAAGTGCTTTTTCTCGATCACCGCCTCTTTTGTTTGGTGGGACTGAATCAATAAGGAAGTATTTTACATCTTTGGAACTTCCACCATGTATTTAATTAAAATGTCGGGCCACTGGGTATGACTGATCGTTGTTTTTGATAGCCCTTATGTGCTGGAGCACCCTTTTATGCCCCTGCAGGATGGTGCTTCCTACATATTTTAGGTTACAATGGCACGCCAGCACATAGACTACATGATCAGTTTTGCAATTCAAAACTTTCTTGATATTTCTCTCCTTCCCGCCAAATGGAGTCCTTTAAGATATTGTTGTTACTCCATGTTGGCAGGCCTTGCAAGTTTTGCACTTGTAGAACCCTAATCTCTGGCTCAACCATGTGCTTTTTACTTGTGGACCGCTGGGATCATTTTTAACTAGGACGTCTTTCATCAATCTAAAGGGGCCCATCATACTACATGAAAGAGTGATTTCTAATAACATTCTACTTGGGCATATTTTGAGTGCCTCTAGTTGACCCACTTGGAGTCTTCCCATTTGATATCTTCGAGTTGAGAAATATTGTGAGCACTAATAGGTGACAGAACGGGGATACCTAAAGCATTCAAGGCACTACCTGGCAAGGGCAAAACCCTAAAAATAATGAGAAATGTAGGGGACAGCTGTACGATGACTGAGATAGAAGACTTAATTGAAGAGGTCAAGTCTATACTGAGCAAAAATGGAAAAACTGGTTAGTGCACGTACTTTGAAAATATCGCTTTTTTATAAAAAGCAAGGATGCATGCAGCGACTAAAAGAATCTAGCTCTATAGTTGTCCTGGGAATCCCTAGTGTGGACCAGGGAACACCTCCCACTCCATCAGAGGCCTGTAATTTAATTTCACCGGACCTTAATAAGCAATTGGCCCAATCCCTATAGAGAAGGCAGGACCGATAGGTCTAGACAAAAAGGGTGATGGGGAGGGGGTCTTAGGGGTCACTTGCTCTATTAGATAATCACGTTTCTTCCCCCTGGAAGCACCTACAGTAAATGAGGCCAATTTGCCAGTCCACAGCCTTACTACACATGTGCCCCACCAATAGAGAAATCTCACCCACGAAGAGAATAGTCTGAACTCCCTAATATGTTATGGAGTCATCACAACAATACAGTGATGAGAGAGCTAACTTTGAAAATTGACGCTTTAACTAAATCGGTTCCAGATTTGAAAGGAATAGTGAAATCTTTGTTGACCCTGTCTGATGGCCAAGGGAGAAACTTGAATAATGAGATCAGGAATGTGACCCCTATGCTAACTGATCCTCTTCATATGCAGGCGGCTAATTCCTGCCAACATGGGGCAGGTCCATCTCTTTTCCCCCATAGACAATTGACTGACCCTGTCATGTTACATTCCAGTTACCTTAGAATGTCTAATGGACAGGGAAGGAGTCATATAAAGTGAGGTACAAGGACACACAGAGACATTATGCCACCTAGAGGATTTGTAGAAAAAGAGGGCCCTAGAGGCCTCAGGACATGTAAATGATATTATTCCCCTCAAAACGGCAACATCGAACAATTTTAGAGAGTTCCATGCAACATATCTCAAATGATAGAACACTACTCAGCATAGGCCTACATATCAATGAAGACAGGAGTCTTCATCCCAACCATCCCAACCTCCTGTATCACTCTAGCGAACAAATGAACAATGGCGGGTAACATAGAGTGTACATGATAAATGTCCAGAAATTAAGGTAAGATAACTGGGAGGATGGCGACTCACTTAAAAATAAGGTCATGCACTGGATTAGGCAAAACCGTCAATGCTTATCAGTTGTACATTCGGATATAGCTAAAGCAGAACGTTTACCCAGCCGAAATGGAAACAATGATAACATTGTCCTTGTCTACGGAAGCAACAACATAGCCGATGGTCTGATCACCATGAACCTAAGATCTAGCTCACTGTTGAATTCACCAATATGGTTTAAATTGAGCAAATCAACCACTGGCTCAGACCATACATCGGAGCATCCAGTAACACATGCTAATTTACCTTCCCACAGCCACACTATGGTAAATCTTGAGGCAGTAGATTCAAGCATCAAGGCCCAGCCACAAATCGCTTTTACTGTCAAACCATCATATGACCAGTGGCATCATCGAACAGGAGCCCAGATATTAGCTCTAGTGGGGCTCAATGCCAGGTACCTCGGGGGAGATGATGGGAAGCACCATTCAAACACTGGAAGGGAGAAAGGGTCTGAGTCTGTATTCTGTAACCTGAGAGACACAAGGTTGGAGTCTATGCATCTAGTTTCCTGGAATGTAGCAGGAATGAGGCAGAAATTATGGATACAGATTGGCAAGAGTACATTGACCAGTTCCATCTCTGCTTTTTCCAGGAGACCTGGTTATCGTAACTACCACATGAGCTAGGTTACAAAACATTTTATATTAATGCAGTTCCCTCGTCGACCATCATGAGGGTTGGCTTTATGGATAAAAATGTTCCTAAATGTTACTGTTGATTTGTTGGTCATAGACTCACTGAATATCTTTGGAGTAAGTCTTAAAATACAGAACAGAACCCAACTATATCTGTTTAATGTTTATTTAAGACAAAGGAAGAGTAATGTGGAGTCTCCCGTGGTGGGAACACTGGATAGTGCTCTCACACCCATAAGCTCCAACTCTACAGTTATTGTAGGTGGCGACTTTAACTGCATGTATGAGCCAATAAATGGATTAGACCTGTTTATGGAGGAAGACGATACAGTAAGAGCAAGGTATTCCCTCTTTAGAGGCTGGTTCTTCGATACCATGCACTGTAGAGGCCATGCAATTGGCAAACGTTGCAATAGAACATGGGCTGAGAGCATGTAACAGTAGGATGGACTCTGACAACCCTAGTTCATTCACATTTAAAAGAGGCAATGCTCGATCAAAGATCGATTACATACTGATTAGTCTAGCCATTTGGGACAGGCTAATTGATTTTAAAATAGACAGTAGGGAAGATAGTGATCATTTCCCGCTATGCCTACTGATGTCAAGGACTTTCTCTGAGACAAGGACTCTGGACAGGGGCCCATCATTAATACAACAGACCACTGGAAACAATTGAATGTCAGTTACGGGCCATTAATCGTGAATAATCTGGAGACCATGGCTAATATCTATAATGTATTTTCTGATGTAATGTGCCCATTTATTGACTACTCTCCTCCAGACATTCCTATCATAGAAATCCATTGTTCCTTGGTTGCGAATTTAAAATCACATCTGACCAAGTTGCCTTCCCAAGAGGCAGGACAAGGAATACTCAAGCGTCCCTCGTGCAATCCCCAGTACATGGAGGATTGTCAAGTGGCCAAAAACTTACTACTCAAGGCCCTAATGACCAAAATTGTAAAAGCTGTGCGAGAGGCCAGGTTTAACTATAAGAAAGTACTATCCATAGCCGAATTGAGATGGAAAGAGGCTAATTGGAATGACTTGAACCAGGCAGTAAAATGTAAAGACACCACTACCTTCTGGAAAATAGTTGCACATTGAAGTAAGGATACATCTACCTGCACGGAGCATTATTTAGATCCTGCCACCAGGACTCAACATTTTTCTGATCTTCACTCTGAGCCTATTGTGTCATGATAAGGGTGTATGGGCACCCTATGCCAATCTATTTTGGAATGCAGTGGCCTCAGGAGCCCCTGTCCCCCCGACATGGAGAGGAGCTGAAATTGTCCCTATTTTTAAAAAAAAGGGAGTAGACAGGAGTAGACAGGAACCTGGTAACTACAGACCAATAAGTCTCCTGACATCATACAAAACATATATGCTAGACGAGTCCTGAATAAATGAAAACAACACCTTGACATTCTGCCAAGCAGGGTTCAGGACGCGTGTCAGTACAATTGATCAGGTCTTCGGACTCCTATATATAGTGTGGAAGTATATTTAGTAGAGGGGAAGCCACCTGTATGTCATATTTTTTCATTTAAAGGCGGCTTTTGACCTTGTCCTAAAGGGCCTTTTATGGGCCACGCTAAAAGGCCAAGGTGCACCCGAGGAATTTTTAACACAGATAACTAGGTTACATCGGGATAACTATGCCAAAGTCTGCTGCGGTACCATGTGATAAACTCACAGAATCCATCCCTATAAAAAGGGGAGTAAGACAAGGATGCGTGCTCGCACCCATCCTGTTCTCACTATATGTTAATGACATTGTTAAGAATCTACAGGAGTGTAACCACAGTTCTCCAAATAATTGTGGGCCCCAGTTCCTGCATTACTTTTTGCCGATGATACTATTTTGTTGTCCCAGACGTTGAAGGGTTTTCAAAAGATACTTGATAGTTTTAATGCGTATTGCATAGCTAAGGGTCTAGAAATGAATTCTAGTAAAACAAAATACATGGCCATTAGACCCCATAAGACTTTTAGTAAATACATTGTAGGATGGCATCAAAAACTGGAGTATGTAACCAATTTTAGTTTTTTGGGGGTATAATGCTGGACTCTAAACTTTCATGGCTACCCCACATAAACAAATCCAAAACTGTTCTCAGCTACAGCGCTATGGCTACCATAAATAAGCATCAAGCCACTACATCTAAAGCGATCTCCCCAGCCCTTGAAGTTAACAAGTACAAGGCCCAAACAGTAACACTATATGGTGCAGTTATGGGGTGCAAACAATCTAGACCAGCTTACTATGAGCGTAAACAAGTTTATAAGAAGATTGTTATGCATTTGAAGGTCTACATCATTGATACCTGTTTATCAAGATATTGTCATCAAAAGAATAGATCACTTAGCTGTCTTGAGACCCATGCTCTTCTGGTTAAGGATATGGGTCACGCAGGAACTGGTACACTACAGAGAGGGACTAAGAGAATTGTTGGGACTTGATAGCCTTCCCACCTTCCTTTGGTTCCGCCATGTACAGACCTGGTTTGGCGAGCTTGGCTTAACCTCCTTTTGGAATAATCCCCAAAAACTAACAGCACACTCAAAAAAGCACTTGAAGCGGATATATTGGGAGTATGTTTTGAACACTCTTCACCAAAACCGTAGATTGGGAAGGTTGACTCTACAATTTCTTACTGTTGCACTAGGCAAGCTTTGAACAGTATCTGGATATCGTCCAACTCCATTTGCAGTGGCGGCTCACTGAGGGAGTGCTGCGGGGCGGTGGGGCGGGGAGGGGCAGTGATGCGGGGAGGGGCAGTGAGGGGGGTAGTGGAGTCCGACATACGATGGACAGGAGTAAGGTAAGTAATGAAATAAATAAAACTATTAACCTTGCACGCGCTGCATCGCCAACTCGTATGTCGGACTCCACTACCCCCCACCCTGCCCCTCCCCCTCCCCACCCACGGCCCGCAGCACTCCCTCGGCGAGCCGCCACTGTCCATTTGGAAAAAACGCTGTATATGAAATTTCATTTTGACATCCTTCAAATCAAATCTTTTCCAACAAGGTGGAAACTGGGTAATAACGATAACGAAGGAACTAAAAGCACTTTATGTACCCTGGATGCTTCAGAAAATATTGCAAATATTTTATTTTTCTGTCCGGTTTATGGCAATTTTAGATAAAAATGGATTTGCCGGATTTGCTGTAACATGGGGTTTAGGAAACATTTAGATGCACTGAGAGTTCTAAAAAAATGATACTACCCCACACATAGTTTTTAGCTTAAGCAGATATTAATTAGCAGTAGGATTTGCACGGAAAAAGAGTGGATTGAAATTTGAACTAGTGTGGTTTTATTTTTACTAGTGGGTTTATCTTTTTAATAGATTTTATAATATGAGAATGTTGAAGGATCGTTCCGTGTATGCCCTTTATTGACAATTCTGGATTTGCACTGTATGATAAATACTCTGTATGCACTTTATTGACAATTTTGGATTTGCACTAAACGATGAATAAGCTGCATGCATGCTTTTTATGATTTTTAATTGAAATAGAAGCTATTTGAGATATGGAATTTACCACATGTGGTAAATACACCACCCTGTTCTTAGAAACTTATGACCTTAGTGTTTTGGAAACAAATGTTAGTATAGAAAACATATGACTGTTTTTGAAGCTGCCATTAGAAAGTCGAGCAGCACTTATTCATGTATGCCTTTATTTATGCATTACAGCATTCTGATTGGCTCAGGGGAGCCTAGCTGCTTCCTGTTCGGTGGAGGGGAGACGACGTGGGATAAAACGGTGAGGAGGTAGTGAATTTCGCCACCCCAGATCCGTGCTGGCCGCCACTGTTGTATGAGTGCTGAATTCTGCTGCACACATAGAGAAATATGCCTCTCAGGATTGTTTTTGTGCAAATAGGTGTCCCTTTCTGCACAAAAACAATCCTCCAAGGTGCAAGTGTGCCTGCATTGGTGCTAGGCTGCCAAAAGGGCACCAGCACAGGGGAAAAGGCAGGAATGTGCCGTATTGCCTGAAATACGGCGCATTCCTGCCCTTTCCCTGTCACACAGTGCCGCTCAGGGAAGGTGAATTGCTGCGCTACGTGACATTCTAGTAAATATGGCCCGTGATATATTTGTGTTGACCTCGAAGTGCATATGCAACATTTGTGTTATTTCTCCTTAAAACTATGAATCTTTTTTGGATAAGTGTGAGTGTATATTCCCTTATATGGCCTGCTCATCAACAGAATCACAGTAGAAGGAGCTTAACCATATTCTTACAGCTTACTACTAAAACTGTTGTGCACAGTATTTAAATGTGTTAGGGAAATGCCTCTTTGTGAATGTAGTAATTGTCATGCAATCTAATGAAAGAAGAACAGAGCAGCTATTTTGACAGGACAAACTACAGCTACATAAATACGATTTTATGGGCTGTGCATAGAAAAACAAACATTTGTTTTCATTTGCATTAAATCTATTTTTTACAAAGAATAACCAAATGCTAAAATAAGACCTTTGGGAATTAAAGATGGTGCCCAGAAATCGTATCTCTTACCAATAAGTAACAGAACTATAAAAAGCAAATGTAGCAAGTAGGCTCTGTACAGGAAATCCAAGACAATTCCCTGAAAACGTGATATAGCAACAATTGTTTGGGTTGGAAAGCGAAAGGGAACAAAATATGCCTAATTTGTGTTACTGGTGTGTCCTTACAGACTCCTTGATACAACTGGCTATTAAATAGTAAGTGTAGCTTATATTTATTCGTACATCAAGCCATTGGGTCTCTATTTAGGGTATTGCTGTGCAACACAAACACTGAATACCATTTGCAAGAATTCCCGAAAGCATGTGCTCCTTCCAAAAAATGGTAAATGCTTTTTCAGAACTGAGTGCAGATCAAACTGCCCTTTAAAGGAATTAGAACACATTCTCTCCACTCAAACTAGGGCTACAGAAAGCCTTTGTTTTGAAGATATATGGATTGGATTTGAGAACTATTGTATCCTTTGGAAATTCAATTAATATGTGTGTATAGACATTCATTATGGGTCAACAAACGTTAAAGAAAGTGTAACTTGGTTCCAGTGGCCCAGTGAGCAGTGATCTACCACCTTAAGTGCATACCCTTGCCACTTACGGTGGTACATCAAACACACGCATGGTGATGGGAGGAATGCTTGCAATTTGTCTAACCACTTCAATCGCCCGGGGTAGCATACCAACCCATCGTTCTTTTGCCCATCATGCCACCTCAGTTTGGACCCAGATAAATGAAAATCTTTCTTGATGAGCAAAAGAACTATGAGTTGGAATGCTACCCTGAGTCCTAAGTGGCATGGGTATGCCTAGACATGGGTCCTGTGCTCACTGTGCCACTGGAACTACGACTGATGAGCTCTAATCAGGACAAAACCGGCCTTGGGTTTGTGGCCTGGCAGTTCGGGGTGGACTGTTCCTATTGTAGCAGGGTCAAACCTGATTTGCATATGGCTGGGTCCAAACTGATGTGTCATGGTGAGCAAAAGAGCAATGGGTTGGAATGATACTCCGACTGATAGCCAATGGTCAAAGAAATTGCAAGCATTCCTGCTATCACCTTTTGTGTGTTTGAGGCTTAGTAACCTACTGTCCATTGGTAAATTGTTGGTCGCTGATTATAAAGAAAAAAGTTCACTATAGTGCTCTGGAGAGTGTGAGCCCCTGCCTTGAGCTGACCATAGCCAGCTGTAATATTTTTGACCTTCAACCAGGCACACATGGCAATAAAGTGTTTGTGCTAATGCCTTTCTGTGGTCGGAAAGGCACACCATTTGCATCTTCCTTTTGAAGAGAGTGACTACTATGACCTCACCGGGATGTAGTGGACCAATATCGGTGGCTGTGAAATTATTGTAGTAGCAGAGCAGGATTGTTTATTTGTTGTCTGCTTGGAAGAACATAACAGGCTTCTCCTGTGTTTTAAATTGTTCTACTAGTCACCTTAATTGAGGTATTTTGCCTGTCTATATGCATTATAGACAGGCAAAATACCTAATTTGGATGCCATGAGCTTGTACCTCATTTGTATGTGTAGACATTGCATGTCGCGAGCGATTAACAAATCTGACTGTGGCCAAAGTGGGTTCCATTTTGCATCGGCTATTCTTTAGTGTTTTTAAACATCAAGATCCACCCATGAGGGTTTTAGAAAGGTAATACTGGTCAGTGATGGGGTGTGTTTCTACAATGGTGGGAAGCACAAAGTGTTTCTTAAATACCCTCACACACCAAAAGGGCCCTTGGTGTCATGCTTCATCATAGGTCTTCGCGCTCTTCTACGGAACGCGGCGTGCTACTACCAGCGAAATACGCGGGAGCACTGTTGTTTTCACTATGTGTGGTGTGAGAGAGTGAGTGATAGGGTCAGAAGTGAGTGATAAGTGAGTGTTAAAAATACCTAGCACCTGCGGAGCAAAACAATTTAATATCCCTGGATGCCGGTATTATTAAAAATGTGAGGCGGAGGTATGTTGTGTCAATGTACAAAACCTCCTGTGTGTGTCAACATGTTTCGAAGCGTGCTGCTTCTTCTTCAGGACGGGTACACAGATCCCTACCCTACTCACATGAAATGACTGAATATGTCTTGTAATAGTTAAAAAGTCCAGTGTAGACAGATGATTAATGTTCAAGATGAGACACAATGGTCTTAATCTGAAATGCGAAAGGATAATTCTTTCAGTACAATCTAGAAAAAAGAAACACAATAAATAAATTCATCTTGAAAGCCAAAATTACTCCGAAAGTAACATAAGTGACCTGTGAAAGTGATACAAACAGTACCTGTTATAGACCGTATAGTGAAATACTCATGCCGGTGTGGTGTCCTGTAAAAAAGAGAGACTGATGACGAGACTCACAAACATGAAACAGAAAACACACACGCTATATGTGGTACAACCCACTGTCGTCCTTGCTGTGGCTGAGGGGTATAAGTCATAAAATAAATATTGCCAAAAGAGGAACCAGGTTACATACTTGTAGTATTGTCGGTGTTAGCGTCGGGGTTGCCCTAGATGTCCCCAGTCTGTGCTCTCCGGGTTGCAACACCTGTAAATGCTAGTCAGCACACATTACCTGCCGCTATTCCTGTGGGCCTCCTTGATAACCTTAGCACCACCACACAGTGATGTTATTTAGTGACCGTTTTTATTATTATTTTTTATTTACTCTGCAAAACCCCAACATGGGTACATCGCTCTTTATCATGACGTTTTTTAATTTTTTATTGCCATTTACTTCCCTGCAGCCTATTTGTAAATATCCACATGTATTGATGCAGTTCGGTATATGGTTACTACACTGCGAGCGCTCCGGTTGCTAAGCAACACCTACACATCCGGGTCGATTTAGGCATACCGGTTGTAGGGAGCGTCTCCCTTTGATCCACTTCCGGGGCGTCTGGGTTCTGACTCAGGGTGGAGAGGCTCCTCCAGCTCACGTCCACACCTCGCCTAGGCGGGAGCGCCGAGCCAATTAAGCATCATATAAATACGAGCCCCTCCCGGCCGAACCACATCGACGGAGCCGCGAGAGGGGATGACAGTACGAGGTAGTACCCCGGTACATGTAAGTACGGCATAGCCGCACCAAAGGAGCCAACCTGCATAAGCTGTTCTTTATCAAGCCCTTTTTTACCTACCTGATTCACTCGGTTTTTACCAACAGAGTGCGATTTGCACCTGATCCCCATCGTTAACAGGCTCTTGACGCTAACACCGACAATACTACAAGTATGTAACCTGGTTCCTCTTTTGGCAATATTTATTTTATGACTTATACCCTCAGCCACAGCAAGGACGACAGTGGGTTGTACCACATATAGCGTGTGTGTTTTCTGTTTCATGTTTGTGAGTCTCGTCATCAGTCTCTCTTTTTTACAGGACACCACACCAGCATGAGTATTTTACTATACGGTCTATAACAGGCACTGTTTGTATCACTTTTACAGGTCACTTATGTTACTTTCGGAGTAATTTTGGCTTTCAAGATGAATTTATTTATTGTGTTTCTTTTTTCTAGATTGTACTGAAAGAATTATCCTTTCGCATTTCAGATTAAGACCATTGTGTCTCATCTTGAACATTAATCATCTGTCTACACTGGACTTTTTAACTATTACAAGACATATTCAGTCATTTCATGTGAGTAGGGTAGGGATCTGTGTACCCGTCCTGAAGAAGAAGCAGCACGCTTCGAAACATGTTGACACACACAGGAGGTTTTGTACATTGACACAACATACCTCCGCCTCACATTTTTAATAATACCGGCATCCAGGGATATTAAATTTTTTTGCTCCGCAGGTGCTAGGTATTTTTTAACACTCACTTATCACTCACTTCTGACCCTATCACTCACTCTCTCTCACACCACACATAGTGAAAACAACAGTGCTCCCGCGTATTTCGCTGGTAGTAGCACGCCGCGTTCCGTAGAGGAACGCGAAGACCCCTATGATGAAGCATGACACCAAGGGCCCTTTTGGTGTGTGAGGGGTATTTAAGAAACACTTTGTGCTTCCCACCATTGTAGGAAACACACCCCATCACTGACCAGTATTACCTTTCTAAAACCCTCATGGGTGGATCTTGATGTTTAAAAATAGTTGTTAGGGGAGGTCGTATCCACCCTAGGTGTCCGTGGAGGACACCGACTCTCCACTCCCTCTTTTGATATTTACAGTATTCAGACAGCGCGCAGCTGTGGGAGTTAGTCGGAATTCCTGGCTTTATAAACTCCAGCCTCAGAGCCCGAGTTCAGGAGTGGTTAGTAAACCATTTCTATAGCATTACACATATATTCATCTTTTTCCTTAGGTAACATACACACATTCATTCACATTACCCACTTTGTCTTGATGATGGCCGAAGAAACCGGCCTCACATTTGGAGAAGAAGAGATCGACAGAATTCTGGCTGCAATTAACCCTTTCGAAGGGCTGATCAGCACTGACTCGGGCCTGAGCAGTGCTGATTGGGACGAATTGACCAACTTAAGAAGAACCCAAATTAAAACTGCCCTACATGGCCTTTTCATGACAGAATACCTGAGGGCTAATGCGGCACCACAGGGCCTGATTGTCCGTAATGAGCCTTTTATTTTTCTGAATGATAAACTTTAAAAAAAAGATTGGTCACTCATATCATGGCATTGTACCCGGGATTGGCTAGTCTTAATTATAAAAACAGCCACTCGACTAGCGCAGGAACTGAAAATAGACATTCAAAAACTAGAGATCCAACTTAGAACTTACCAATCACCCACAGTACTGAAGAAACGCTTGGAGGAACTTAACCAACAAATGACTGAGTTTGAGGTTACCCTCAAACAAAGTAAGTTTAACAAACTTAAGAAAGACAAGGAACGTTTCAGCCACGAGAGAGCCTACCCGTACACAAGAGATGACTATGTGCCCAAAGACTTCAACAGTGACCAAGATAGCGATGCATCTGACACAAGCACCAACAGTTCTAATTCCAACCGGAAGAACTCATACAGGAACCAACGAGGAGGACGACAATACCTTAGACCTCATAATCCCAGACAAAGGGGATGGAACAACTATCAAGGACCTCCTGCGTACCCACAATACCCTTTTGGACCACCCCCGATGGGGGGCCCATTCCAACAGTGGGTGCCTGAGTACGACTACAATTACTATGGACCTCCGTCTTTTTTAGGGTCGCGCCCTGGACCCCGACAAGGCAGGAACAGGAGAGGCCACAATGTACATTGGACAATGGAAGAATCAGAGAATCCACGGGTCTCGACAAGGAGCATGGCGACCGCACTCAACAACAAACCGTCCACCAGCAAGGGGGGCAGCTAGTAGTGAACATAACAGAATGTGAGCTCACAGGAATACAGAAGAAGGTCTTAGAGAAAGGATTGGGCTTTGCATCAACGAACAGAATGGATGGATTCAAGATCCATGCAGAAATGCACGAATTCATACGGAAATTAAAACTACGTGCTTTTTTCCAAGAAAAAGACACCACCACAGAGGAACTACCCGATACTGGACTACGGTTAAAATCAACCTTCACCCCTCCAGACTCTACAGTACCTGTTGAAATACTGGCATTTGAAAAGGCGGTTATGGAAGATCTGGGAAAGATGGCTACTGATGGTCACACCAACTTTCATAACACCAGTAGAGTGGAAAAAGAAGCAATCCAACAACTCTCAACTAATAAAGAGATCACCATAAAACCAGCTGACAAAGGTGGCGCGATAGTGATCCAAACAACAATGGCCTATGATAATGAATGTAGGAGGCTACTGGGAGATGAGAGGAACTACGAAATTCTACGAGAGGACCCAACAGAATCTTTACGGATCCATATTGCAGGGATGGTAGAAGAAGCCTTGGCACATGACTGGGTGTCTAAGAAGGAGGCTTCATTTTTGATCCAAAAAACTCCGCGGATTCCCTATTTCTACACCATCCCCAAAATACATAAGAACCTGAACCAACCACCTGGCCGTCCGATAGTTTCTGGCATAGGTTCTATACTAGAGCCTCTGTCGAAATTCGCTGATGCCTTCCTACGCCCTCTCATTCAAAAAACCGACACCTACTTGAGAGATACTAAAGCAGTACTCCAGTTACTACAAAACTTGCCTTTTGATCCTGAAAAACAACTACTCCTAGGGCTCGACTTAGAGAGTCTTTATAAGAGCTTACCCCATAACGAGACATTGAACATCATCGAAGAGATACTCTTCTCAACCATCTGGGACTACCAAACACCACGGAGTCTAGTGATGGAGTGCATCGCTCTGGCTCTTACAAAGAATTTCTTCCTGTATGGTGACACATACCTACAGAAACATGGGACCAGCATGGGAAGCACTTTTGCTCCTAGTCTTGCTGGTCTCTACGTACATCATCTGGAGTCGTGTAAGATTTTACATCATGACAACCCCTTCAGACATCACATCAAGACATGGAAGAGGTATATTGACGACGTACTAGTAATATGGGAAGGAGATATTTCATCTACTGAGGAGTTCATGAGATGGCTCAACCAGCAGAATACCTTCCTAAAATTCACGAGCACCGCTTCATGCGTAAACCTAGTATTTCTAGATTTGAACATATACCCAGATAGGGGAAGACTGAAAACTACTACACATTTCAAGCCTACAGCCAAAAATTGCCTGTTATAGGAATGCCCATGTCTGCCAGGACCTGCCAAAGCGTAGATCTGGGAACCAGGTAAATGCAGAACCATTCAGCTAATCAGCATTTGTAGACCGTGGCACTGTCACCCGGGGGGGTATCTGAGTGCTGGAGTGCGAGGTCTCCATCGAAAAGCAAGGTCTTGAGGAAACAGCGGGAAGAGGGAAGAAATGAGCAGGAAAAGGCAGAACAGAAAAATGAGTGAGCAGAAAAGGCAAAACAGAGGGCAGAAAAAACAAGCAGAAAAGGCCAAACAGAGGTAGAAAAACTAGCAATAAAGGGCAAAACAAAGGGCAGAACAACAAGCAGAAAAGGCAAAACAGGGAGAAGAGGGCAAAACAGCAGGCAGAAAAATGAGCAAAAAAGGAAAAACAGAGGGCAGAAAAATTAGCAGAAAAAGGCAAAACCGAGTGCTGACAAATGAGCAGAAAAGGCTAAACAGAGGGCAGAAAAACAAGCAGAAAAGGCCAAACTGAGACCTAAGACAGAAAAACTAGCAGAAAAGGGCAAAACAAAGTGCAGAAAAACGAGCAAAAAAGGCAAAACAGAGAGAAGAGGACAAAACAGCAGGTAGAAAATGAGCAAAAAAGGCAAAACAGAGGGCAGAAAAACTAGCAGAAAAGGCAAAACACAGCAGAAGAGGGCAAAACAGAGGGCAGAAAAACGAGCAGAAAAGGCAAAACAGAGGGCAGAAAAACTAGCAGATAAAAGCAGAAAAAGGCAAAACAAAAGGCAGAAAAACAAGCAGAAAAGGCAAAACATAAAGCAGAAAAACAAGCAGAAAAGGCAAAACAGAGCAAGAAATGAGCAGAGGTGGCACAAACAAAGGGTAGCAGGTAGACAGAGGGTAGCGGACTGAGGGCAAGCTGGACAGGGGAAGTTAGCACGAGAACCTGCAGAACGCAGGTCAATGACTGCAACATAAAGCCTACCACCTCCCAGGACCACCATTTTCTAGAATATTAATTGAAGTCGGAATACCTGGTCCACTGTACTGGTACATTCCCGGAAACCCTCCTGTAATGGTGCTAGAATTTCTCTCTCACCCATCCATTCATGTAGCCGTTCAAGAAGTATTCTGCTAAGCAGCTTTTGGGAGCTGTCTATTAGGCTTTTAGGCCTGTAGTTACATGGCTCTGCTGGGGGACCCTTCTTATCGATTGGTATTACCTCTGCCCTCGCCCAGTTTGGTGGAATTGCTGACATAATGGAATTAAATAACAGTGCAAAGTAGGGGCTTCAAACTTCGGTCTCACTCAAGTACAAGTCCAAAGGGATTTTATCCAGCCCGAGGGCTTTATTTGGGACAATCATGCTAATTGCAGATCTTACTTCTTGTAAAGAAATGGATGTAATCTCTTGACTGATACTCCTTTTCCCCCCTCAGCTGGTAACCCTACATATAATGCTGATTGTGTGGGTGCAACTTTTGCTACCAGGTGATGTCACTAGAGAGGGCCTTCATTGCATGGGTTGAGGCCCCATGTAAATGGGGATCACCTTTGCCCCTGCTCCTGTGACATGTTGCTGGTTGCTGATCTGTGTAAAGGGTTCAAGAGTCCCCTAGGAGGTACATAAACTATGCACCATCTAAGAAGAGGCACGCGGTTAGTGCCTACTCAGGGCCGCATTTTTGAAGGGAGCACAATGTCTTAGATTCCTGTCCAGTGAAAGACAGGCATGTGATTTCAAACTCTGGACCATCTTTCACTGCTCCACTACCTCCATTCGAGGCAGTGTATTTTTGGTAACCTGTTGCAGTGCAGTGTGCAAGGGGCACATCCGATAAATTGCACTGAGCACACACCAAAAATGTGCATGAGATCATTGTGATACAGACTACGTGATTAGACCCCTACATATTCACTCCAAATATTACTTGTAACAAATTGTATGTTTTTGGTACATGCTTGAACCCGAAAATAGACTGATTTTGCTAAACCCAAGATCACCCCAAAAAATCAGGTGATTTAAGTTCAGGCTGATTTGTTTTTTACAGGCCTAACACTGCTGCACACATGTCTATTTTGAGGACTATTCTAGATGATGCAAACAATTGTTTATTTTTTTTAAACCTTTTGGATAAATGAAATCAAGGCCTTCGGGGAGTCAGAGCACCTCACATTTAACAGATTAACACAGAGTCACGAAGAAGAAAACAGTATCGCATGCTGGAAAATAAGGGTAGCAGTACAGAAAATAAGCAACTGTTTTCAAAAACATCAAGCAATCATAGAGCTAAAGGAGCAGATGGACAGGGAAAGTAGGGATTGCTTCTTTCAAAAGATAGAGTCTTAGGACACTAAGATAGGATTTGCAAAACGTGGGTGCAATCGGCATGCTTTTTGTGAATCCTATAGTATATACTAATAGGTGGGTTAACAAAATACTGAATCGCAGTGTGTTTCAATTCGAACTACTTAATGAATATTAATTAGGTATGTTGCTAATAGCAACCCACTATGATTCACTTCCATCACAGGGATGGTGGGATGCTGAGTCAGCAGAACACCAAGTCTGTGATTGCTTTGAAATAAAGCATTGTTTTAATGCAACCCGTTTTCCTTAAAGAAAAACGGAAGCACTTCACATAAAAAAGAAAAGTTTTAAAACAATTTTTTAAGAGTACACAGTGGTCCTATGGGCCAGTGCATACTCCCCAAAAAATACTTTTTGACCATTCACAAAAAAGAAGGGTTTGCAGATAGGTTACCACTACCTTTCAGTAGTTCGTAAAATATAAATTTTTGCGACCGAATTTTAGTCCGAAAATATTTCTATAAGGAAACATACCATAATAAATCCCTATTTGGAAGGGACGCCCTAAACATGCCCCTTACAGATAGCGATTTCTAATAGTTTCCTAAACCTATTTAGTGATTAGGTAACATGTTACCAAATCGCTAAATGGGTTTAGTACATTAGAAACATACCTTTTCTTGACCCAAACCCAGTGATTTACCAAACTGTCTGATATGCTACTAGAAAATGCCTTCGTACATCTGGCCCTTAGTTCAAATGCATTTACTCATATTTGATACAGATAAGAAAATATTACAAAACAGTGGGATTCATCTGTCTGAAAATAATCCTAGATTAGGTGCAGTTGCTTGGAAAACAGAGATCAAAACAAGGTTAGATCATGGGGGAATCAATGATTGATTGATATATCAAGCACACAGGACTTCAGTGAATGCTTAATTAAGTTAAAGGAGTTAAGCAGTCTGATGTACTCAGAAAGGATTTTCTAAATCATAGGCACTTGCAGTAAGAAGGAATGGGCAATAAGTGAGACTTTCTTAAAGTGTTTGCTTTGTAGGTAAAGGCTGATTTTGTTTCGGTTGGAGAGCCATCAGAGGTGATAATTCTGCGTGGGAGAGACCGGGGCATCCCGAGTTATGGTGCTTTGTAGATTCAACAGGCAATTTTGTTTGAATTGGAGCCACTTAAATAAGGAGAGAATGGGTGTTATATGTGTGCAAGTTTGACAAAAGCCTGGCTGCAATATGTAAGACTGAATTTTGAGGTGCTAGGTTTTTCTTTGGGAGACCAATCAGGAGAGCATTTCCATAGTGGATGTGGAAAAGGATATGGGATTAAGTAATTTGGTGGTAGGAATGTGTTGCAGTTTTGGAGGAGTCTTTGTTGGAAGAAGGCCCCTTGATATGGACTCCAATGATTAGTTTCCTGTCTAGTATGATAACTAGCAATTTTGAAGAGTCTACAATTTTAGGTAGAAAGCCTGTGGGTTGATTCAGTTAACCAGTTTTCATGTAACTGGAATTTGGGTTTTGAACATAGTAAGATAAATTCAGTTTTTGATTTGTTTAGTTTAAGGAGGTCAGCAGTTCATCATGTTTCTAACGTTGGATGGGCAAGGAGATAAGATCGTGTACTCGCATCAACAGAGAGTCTAAGGTATAACTGAATATCATCTGCATAGTGAGGCTACTTGTAAGGTGATGGGTTCTGCAGCAAATCAGCCCAGATTTTTCACTTTTTGATCACCTGGTTTTTGACCTTTTAGTGTGGGTGAGCCTCATAAGTGGTGACTCAACCACGGTAAATACATGGTAGATGGACTGAAAATGTTTCCCACCAGTGTCCGCCTTTTAAGATATCCTTGCAGCAATGCAGCAAGGATAAGAGGCACTTGGCTGGTTACACGTGAACATGTGTGCACACACACACATGTTAGGGCTGCATGTGTGAGACTCCTCACCAACATAGGACTGAAGCAACTAGTCACCGCCCCCACGCACACAGCGGGACACACACTTGACCCTGTCTTTGCTGAAGGAAACAGCATCTCTTACGGCCACACCACGGAACTCCTCTGGAGAGATCACCACTGCATCCACTTCCCCTTTGAAAAACACACCGTACACAAGCACGCCCACCGCCCCCTGCAGAAGCTAGAACAAAGCTACTGAAGACCAGCTCACCTCCGCCCTCATCAGCACCCCACCATTGACCATGCCAGACGCAAACACCGCAGCACGCAACCTCCACTGCTGGATCATGAACTGTGCCGACACCCTCACCCCCTCAAAAAAAGCCACAGGAAGACACATCAAGAAAGCAAGCTGGTTCACCCCTGCACTCCAAGAATCCAGACGCTCCTACAGACAACTTGAAAAGACATGGAGGAACAACAAAACCCCGGAAACGCACCACCCACAAAGCAGTCACCACCGCACACCACCATCTCATCAAATCCACAAGGAAGAAATTCCTCTAAGACAGAATCCTCACCAACGCTCACAATACCAAAGAACTCTTCTCCATCATCAAGGAATTCACAAAACCATGCAGCGAGACAACAGATGTCCCTCCTTCCCAAGACCTCTGCAACAGACTCAGCACCTTCTTCCACCACACGTTTAAGATGATCTACAACAACTTTCACAAACAAGACCTCTGCACTGCTCCAGATCCCCTTCATTCGACGCCACCCAATAGGCCCTGCTCAAATGGAACCAACTCATGACAGAAGACACCTTTAAGATCATAAAAAATATGCACTCCAGAGCACCCTTAGACCCCTGCCCACATTACATCTTCCACAGAGCCGCCTCGGCCATCGCACCCAAACTATGTTGGATGATCAACTGCTCCTTCGAGACCGCCAGCTTCCCCGACGACTGGAAACATGCCGAAGTCAACCCCCTCCTGAAAAAACCCTCCACAGACCCGACGGACCTCAAAAACATCAGGCCCATCTCCCTGTTTCCATTCGCAGCCAAGGTCATCGAAAAGGCCGTCAACACCCAGCTAGCAAACTTCATCGAAGCTAACAATGTCCTGGGCATCTCCCAATCCGGATTCCGCAGCAACCACAGCACCTCCGTTCCCTCCTCAACCAGGGCGAAACAGCAGTCCTCATCTTCCTGGACCTCTCGGCCGCCTTCGACACCGTCTCCCACCCTAGCCAGCAGACTCCACCATGCTGGAATCCGTGGAAAGGCCCTTGACTAGATATGCTCAGTCCTCAGCGGCAGAACTCAGTGGGTCAGACTCCCTTCCTACCTCTCAGAACCAACAGAGACCAACTGTGGAGTGCCCCAGGGCTCCTCCCTCAGCCCCACCCTCTTCCACATCTACATTACCCCCCTCGCAGCCATCAACAGGAACCACAGGATCAACATCCTCTTCTACACTAACGACACCCAGCTCATCCTCTCCCTCAACAATGGCCCCAACATCACCAAACACAACTTCAAAGAAGGGATGAAGGCTGTCGCCACCTGGATGGGAAGAACAGCTGCCGGAAACTCAACACAGAGAAAACAGAAGTCCTCATCCTTGGCTCCACCCCCTCCGCATGTGATGACTCCTGGTGGCCCCCCACCCTCGGAAATCCCCCACCCCGATGGACCACACACGAAACCCCGGCATCATATTAGACTCATCGTTCACAATGAACCGCCAGATCAATGACGTATCCTCGACCTGCTTCAACACCCTCCGCATGCTTCGAAAGACGTTCAGATGGATCCCATCCGAATCCAGAAAAACTGTCATGCACGCTTTCATTAGCAGCAGACTGGACTATGGCAACGCCCTCTACGCTGGAATCAACAAGAAACTCCTTCGCAAACATCAGACCGTCCAGAACGCCACAGCCAAACTGATCCTCTACATCCCCCTTCGCAGTCACATCACCCAACACCTCCACGATTTCCACTGGCTCCCAGTCAAAAGAAGAATAACCTTCAAACTCCTCACCCATGCATACAAGGCCCTTCACAACACTGGACCAATATACCTGAACAACTGTCTCTCCTTCCACGCACCCAAAAGACACCTCCGATCAGCCGACCTCGCTCTGGCCTCCATCCCACGCATCTACAGGGCCAGAATGGGAGGAGAGTCCTTCTCCTACCTCGCAGCCAAGGCCTGGAACGACCTCTCCCTCCACCTCTGGCAAGCCCCCACACTGCCCTGGTTCATTAAGTACCTCAAGACCTGGCTCTTCAGATGACCCCAGTACTCAACAGGGCCGCCCACATCCTCCCCCTCCTCCCCCCAGCGCCTTGATACCCTCACCGGTGAGCAGTTGCACCTTACCAACCCTGATTAATTGATTGATTGACTCCGGTCGCAACCTGGTAACTGAGCAAAGGTAGCCTGGCGCAAAGGAGAGTCTGCAGGATTGGATATTGATCTGGGGGTAGACCTCATAATGTAAGTGTACACTCTTAGGGAAAGTCACTGTGGTTTACTGGCTTGTCTGCAGTGACACTCCATTAATCACCTATGGGGAAGACTGCCTCAAACCTATTTTGGGCTTCTTTGATGCCCCGACCAGACAGATTATTATCCAGGCCCTGATTATATCGAGGCTTGATTACGCGAACTCTCTGTATCTGGGGGCTAACAAGGCGGAAGTACTCAGGTTACAGAGAGTTCAGAACGCTGCAGCAAGATCTCTTCTGGGTCTGCGTAGAGTCTGCTCGGTTGCTAATACACCCGCCGCCTCCATTGGCTGCCTGTAGCTCAACGGATCGAGTTTAAGGCTCTCTGTTTTGCCTTTAAAATTTCGAAGGCCGCCTCCCCAGCATTCTGACGGATCTGCTATCCTTTTATGTTCCCTCCCGTCAGCTCCGCTCTATGGGCCAACATCTACTAGTGGTTCCTCGGGTCAGGAGGACCCGGGCCGGTGGGCGTTCCTTCCGGTATAGAGCAGCTATTCTTTGGAATTCATTGCCTCTCTATATTCGTGGTCTCAGTAATTTTGTCAAATTTAGGAAAGCTATTAAAACTTTTCTCTTTCCCACTGTGTAGGTCTCCTGGCTCCCTCTTTGCATTGTGGTCTCCTAATTTGTTGTTTAGCGCCGGGATGCCTCTTGGCCGGGGCAGCTGTTGCGCTCAATAAATCTCTCAAATAGAAATAGAAATAGAAATAGAGTGCAGTTTCGCTTCCCTTTGGTCTACAGAGACTAGTAACGTATCGAAATGGGGTAGAACCTGTATGCCAGACCCAATTCTGAGAGTTCCAAGATAATATCTGTACAACTTATGGGTCATCCAGGATTGTCATATTTCTCTGACTCAGGATTAAATGCAAGGCCTTTTGTCACCCTGCTGTGTCAAGTTAATTGCATTTCTCTCCATCAACAGGAACAAAGGCCACCTTATATAAAGGGAACAATTCACAGTGCTTCATTCAGCTTCTGAGGAGGAAAGGGGTGGGGATGAAGGATCAATCAATCAGCTGTCACACTGTACCAGGGATGGGCCAGCCCAAGCCCACTGAACAAAAGAGGGAACACCAACCTCTGGAGCCAACACAGGAGGGTACTCCCCTTTAAAGATTTGATGGGAAAGTCCATGGCAGTGATGTCAGCGAGCGGTGGAGCTGAGGCCCCCAGTGACTCCTAGATGACACCATTTTGACCTCTCCCAGCATGCTGTGTTGGAGAGTTGGGACAGGGGCAGAGAAGTGATGTGGCACTCCAGGATAAGCCAGAGGTGCCTCGCTTCTAGAACTGTCCTACCCCACTTAAAAGGTCTTGCACAAGGGGCAGAGTTCTCTCTTGGCTGTGCTTTTTACTGGACACTGGGACTAAAGGCAACAGACATCGACAACTTGAAGGAGGAACCCTCTGATATCCATCTGGACTAATGATTCTGACTATAGTTGCCCCCAGGACCAGTGAGGCTCTCCCCATGACTAGGGAAGCTGGTCCCCTTACATCCTCTAAAGACCAATTGGGGCAAGAACTGGACTTCTTTGCAAAGGAGGAGAGAAGTACCAGTGGAAAAAGAGGAGAAAGGCTGGTGAAGGGAGCTAGGGGAACCAGCTCCCCACACATTTATTCACCATACAGGCTTGTGGCATAAGAAACGTGCCCCAGGTGGCTAGGGCTCGCCACAGGAGTAAAATGAGACCCAGGCTAGAGAAAAACAGCCAAATGAGGCTTGAGATATCAGCACAAGAAGGATTTGACATTTGACTCCCCAGTGTGATCATGGAGCGTGTGGAGCTCTGCTGAATAACTGCTAAAACCCCCCAGGGTGGACCTGGACCTGGGGGTCACAATAAGCAATTTTTAATTTTTAAAGGCTTGGGAGGGGGCGTGTGTGGGGCCCCCTCCACAAATTTAAGAGAGACCGGGGATTCCAACCCTGAGCTGGATGTCATCATTGGGGCCCGGGACCCCCTACTCGGGC
This sequence comes from Calotriton arnoldi, assembly GCA_963921515.1. Classification (NCBI taxonomy): domain Eukaryota; kingdom Metazoa; phylum Chordata; class Amphibia; order Caudata; family Salamandridae; genus Calotriton; species Calotriton arnoldi. The sequence goes on along the minus strand of CAWUFW010014631.1, from coordinate 380,711 downwards.
CCCCACACCAAGAGGAAGGTGGGAGTGGCATAGCGCTTCTGTGAAGTAAAGGGAGGGCCCCAGGATCCCAGATCTGGCCCCGATACCTTCAAGGGCAGAGGGAGCGCAGTTGCGCTCCCCAAAAAGAGGTCCAGAAGGAGGGGGAGTGCCACTGCACTCCACCCAGCTGTGGTGGGCCTGCCCCACTCCCCGTGTCTGGGGTAGCGGGTGGCCACCACTAATGAGCAGATCCCTTCCCCCAGAAGGGTTGTATGATGTTACAACACATGCCATTACAACGAATGCCGTTACAACACATACCTTTACCCCGACTTGCTGTCGGGGTGCGCTGGAAGTTGGAATAGTATAATTTACTATTCCAACTCCAGTGTGTGCAACAGTAGGGAAGGTGTTGGAGTTAACTCCAACACCTTCTACCCCCTGCAACAAGCCTTTCGCGTTGTAACGACATGCATTGTAATGACATGCATTGTAATGGCATGCATTGTAACACTTCCGTTGTAAAGGCTGTTTCCCCCCAGAAGTGAAGAGGAAAGAGCTGCCAGCTCCCAAGGCAGCAGGAGGGAGGCTGCCGCACATGAGCTGGTGGGGCAGCCAGGGGTGGGCTACCTGGTCTGCCTCCAAAGCTGGAGGCACGCGTGGCTGCCGAAGTGGAACCCGGGCACCCCAAGATAAAAAAAACTTAAAAAGGAAAAGGACAGGCCTGCAGCTGTGTGGTGCAATAAAATATTCATGCTCCCAATGGAGCGCCCATTAATGCCCTGCAGAGCTTGAAATAGGCAAAGCCGTTTTTGCTGTTGTGGTGGCCCTAGGAAGCACTCCTTAAGCTGGAGCAGGAGCTCTACAGTTGGGAGTGCAGAACCATCTAGGGGCTGAGTTTATGCCTGCATTTAAGGATGGTTGTCATAATGATTTGAAATGCTTTATTGAAAAGTGTTCTTCATGACAGTTTAACACTGCTTTCTTTTGAAATAATATGCATCATGAATCTAAGCAATGCTTTATTTAAAGATGTCAACAATGCTTTACTTAAAGGGTTGTTAATGCTGACAGTAATTCATGTTCTTTAGAGGCTGCAACATGTTATTACTGAACGCTTTACTATTCATGATGAGTTCAGAGGGATTATGGTTACTAGAGTCAGTGATGGAATGAAGTATTACCATAATGTGATTCTAGTCTTCAAATGTGACAACATTGGCCTAATGTAAACTAACACCCCCCATATATAGTTATGTGTTACACTGTACATGAATGCGGGCGTACTGTGAATCTTGGAGTCGTGACCCTTTAGGGGTCTAATGAAATGTTACCAAAGGTATTTCCACCAGCCTTATGTATATTTATAAATTATTATGTAGTATTGAGTAGTGTGTGCAATAAATGTACTAAAGAAAAAGTACAGACTGGACTATTATTTATTGAGGGTTATTATTGCGTGCAAGCGCATGTTGGTTACTAGCCCACGTCACCTCCCGTAGGTCTTGAACTGCTCTGCTTTGCTACCCTTAGAGAGTCAAATGCTACAATGGGGTGTTTGGTTCCCAGTGGAGGGTGAATGTGGACCCATTACTTGTGCAGGCCACACAACTATTGGCCTGTTTACTCACACTGCTGAGTCCATATATCTTTTAATAGGGATCCAACATACTGAGTATATATATTAAAAATAAATTGTATCACTATGGAGCCCTGGGGTACACCACATTTCACAGGGATTGTTTTGGATAGAGACTTCACTACTTTAAGTGATGCCTGTCTGGCAGGTAAAATTCAAACCATTTTTAAACTGTGTCATTTGCCACAAGCCTTTCTTGGAGGATAAGAATGGGTATTGTTCTCTTTATCAAAGGCAGAGGAACGTTCTAAGTGTTGTGTAAGTCCATGTTACATTTTTCTGATGTTTCTGCTACAAACAACTCTGATGAAATTGTGCTTCAAAAGATGCCAGTAAAGTGATATAAGGACTGCAGAATTAAGTGCCCGACCACAAGAAAGAACTCTCACAACTATCAAATATGAGATAAAGGACATTCTGCTGTGTGTTATAAAGATATGGCAAGTCCCCAAGGAGTTTCATGACCATATATCCTTATAATTTCACAGAACTCCGAAGTGACTTACAGCATTGCAGGAGGTACTTTATTCTTTATAATACACGGCCACACTATCACCCTTCCCACAAATTTCTAAAATCATGGTGTGTTTTTCCTTCATGTGAAAGAGATAGGATGTTTGTAAGCATGAAGAATAAAATTATAATCTCTAGAGCAAAATTAAACACAACGAACAGAAGTTAAATGTGTGTTGCAAAAGGTTATTTCTACAAATTTTAATAGGCCACGTTTGAAAAAAATGCAGTCGCTCAGAGTGTGTAAAAACATGCAGAAATATTGTTTCTTTCCTAAAGGGTAGACAAATAAACACGTTGTCATAAATACTCCTTTCTGTTTATCAATGTTTACCTAGAAAACCAGAGCAGAAAGAAAAGCCACGTTTTATTTACAAACTTGCAGATTTAATTATGTTCTGTAACATGCCTTTCCCCATGGCTGCTGGCTGTAGCAGCTGTCACTGTGAAGTCTGGCCTCAACTGTGATGAGTTATTCAGCATGTCATCTCTTTATTACAGGCAACTAGGTGCTTCACAAGTTGCCTGTAATAAAGGAATTACAATTGAATTTTTAAACAGGGATTGCAGGTTTCTATGTATTATTGTACCTATCCTGCGTTATTAACTCTGATCTGAGAATCTGATGCACTTAGTATACACTAGGGATGTGCGGAATGTTTCATTCTGCCTGCTGAATTGAGGGAATTTGGGGACTCTGCGTTACTCTTGTAATGGGGAGTTCAGTCAAATTCCGCCAATCGCCCGTAGTGGAATTCTTTCACGTGTAGCTCCAGAAATGCAAGCGAGATTTACCATCCCCTAGTGTGATTTTCTAACATGGGCGGTCGTAGTCTAAAGGCTGCTTCTTGATTAGATTTGCTGTCACTCAAGTAGATTTTCTACTCGAGCGGCAGCAAAATCAACCTGAATGGCCGTGTGCTCTTGACCACCGCATAGTGCCATTTGCACTGTATTGCAGTGCGAGCTGTGCATCGTGCTTGTTTTCCTCCCATTGGCGAACACCGCAGAATCTTGCAGAGTTTTTTTGTAACTTTGCAGAATTCAGCAGAGTGAAACTCCGAGAGTTCCGCCCACCCCTAGTATACACCCACAGGAAGCATTTTTCGAGGTATGTGCACATAATGCACACATAAACTGCACCATTTGCCAAAAACCCACACTGCACGGCCCTGTTCGATTATATTAACTGCACTTTGTGCAATATTTGTATGCATGTTTTGTCTTGTGTTTCTTATACTAAATGACAAGCCCCATACTCAGACTGATGTATAATTGTCACTCCTGTAAGTGACCTGACACCTGATGTCTGCAGGTATTCGGCGACAACTGTACCAGAAAATAAGCACAAGGAAAAGGAATAGATGCGAATTACGTTTTCTTTATTTGTTTGAGCCTCACAGGATGATGAGATATTGGTATGCACCTTGTTTCCTTTTAATATAATCAATGCAGTTGAATATCAAGATTTGTTTTTATTTTTAATCGACCGTGTCTCTTCATGACATGCAACATGTCAACCGGAGCTCGTTTAGGAGCAAGCTTAAATGAGAATCCAAAGGTGGCCTTTTCGGTATGAATGCTGTGTGTCAGGAGCATCTAATGGGGTGAATTGGTATGGATGTGGGGGAATTGCGTATCCATGATAGACATAAATTGCATTTGTGTGTTAAATATTTACTTACAATTCGGGTATTGCCCCTCTATGCTGCTTGGCACGCGTTAGAAGGTTTCATTTTGTTATTCTTTGAATAAAAAAAGACTTTGGTTTCTTTCACATAAAACGCTCGGTGACGGACAATTACTTTTAACTGTGGACTTTCACTTTGTGTGCACCTGGTTTTCCTCCCAATTAGCCTGACTCACTTTCTGCGGTTTGTCCAGAGCACATGTTTGCAACATAAGAGGGAGGAGGCTGATGGGAAACCATCTGCATAGCCGGAAAATGCAGTATTTAATGCGATCCACATGCAATATAAAATACTCTTCCTGAAAATAAAAGAAAGGAAAATCATTTTATATGAAAGGGAAAGCATGGTGATTTTCAAAACAGTCCATTAGCTGTAGCTATCTATGTATAGCGTGAGAAAGAACATAAAGACTAGCGACTTTGCAGTCTGTGAGCTGTTAGATCACACCTTGAGTGCCCAGGAATTCTAACCCTCCCTCCTGTACGAAGCTCTCTTTAGAAATTTTACATATGCCGCTTGTAGGCACAATTACATTTTTATGAAATATACTTAGACAAGGTGCATATAACTCTTCACCATTTGATAATGATCCTAATAGAATTTTAGAGGGATGTTCGATTGATCCTCCATAATTAACAGTATAATGCAGTTAGTTATGTGTGAATCTGCAAGCTTCATAATAATGATGGGAACTTGTAGAGCTGGTTTCGGTGGGCAGCATTGTCTCCTCTCCCGGGATTCGTGAGGTTTTTTTTTGTTTTTTTACACAAGCGAAGTTGTGAGAGATTTCCATGTTTTTCAGTTCGCAAAGTTTCCCTGTTTAAGCTTTCCTTCTTCAATTCGTGTTTGCTTCTTAATGTAATTTTAACACTAAAATAACCCAGCCAACGTTTTGCAGAGTTATTCTATGCCTAATGGAAAATGAAAGTAAAATTTGCCTCTGTAAGATTATCTTTTGAAGCATAAATTGTTGCAAAATTCATGATGTTCAAGCAATTGTGGGGGAGGTGTAACTTATTGTTGTTGCAAGCTTTTCCCTTAGAATTTTGCAAAAGTAGCAAGTAAAAAGCTTTGCAACTTTTCACACTAGTCTTCTTCTGTAGTTATAATCTTGGATACTGCAAATAGGACATAGCTTTGAACATAACCAGGGCCACTGGAATTATGCGGTTCTGCAGCCACTTCTTTTTGCAAAATTTTGGATTAGCCACATTTGCCACATAATCCATCATCTGCTGCATGATCTGTAGATTTTAACAAAAAAAATAGTTTTTAGCTCAAACCGATCAAAAGTTACAAAAACGTAGCAACGTGTTCCCATGTAGTGGAAGGCCATTTGCAGATGTTAACTAGTCGTCTTTCAGTTGCTTATTTCTGCATTTGGTTGTTAAATTGATACTAATGTGGTAAAATCTTTACCCAGACATTATTACCATGTGTAAAAATGACAAAATATTGAAGTAATACCATCAAAAAATGTGACGCATTATGCTGCATAATTTGCCTTTCCTTGCTGCCAGCCGCGTCCCGTGCAGGTAAGAGCGGTGGGGCCGTGTGTGGGGTATTTCGACAGACGATGACGAGGAAAATTAATTATTTATTTAATTTTCCCTTGTCATCGTCCGTCGAAATACCCCCCACACGGCCCCACCGCCTCACCGCTCTTACCTAGACAGGCCGCGGCTGCTTGCTGCATAAGTTAGCCAGCCCTGCGCATACCTTGTTGCTCCCCTGCCCCATAATTCCAGTGGCCCTGTAAATAACCCAGCCCACACCTCAGTACACAACCCATTGTTCATCTTCTTTGCCAACATAGCTGGTTTTACCACATATAAGTCTTAACTGATTGGGCTTTTCCAAATTAGCTGATGATGTCGGCTGGGTTGCAAAAACATGCAGGCTGGAGTTAACAAAATGAAGCAGAACTGAGGGCCAGATATACTAAGCTTTTTTGCATTCGCAAACAGGTTGATTAGCAGAATCGGCCCATTTGCGACCGCAAAAAGCATTTTTGTATGTATGAAACCCAAACTGCACTTTGGTAACACATTGCTGAATCACAATTTGGGTTTGCAACCAAATGCTGATTCAGTATATGTAAGGGCATGTTTAGGGTCCCTTCCAAATATCAGATCATAATAGTATGTATTAATGTTTTGTGATCGAATTCTGGTTGCAAAACCACAATACTTTACCGACTACAAACATGTAGTGGTAACTCATACACAAACGGGAAGGGGTCACTTTGGCTCACCTTCCCTTTGTGAATTTAAATAAAAAGGTTTAAGAGGAGGCAGTGGTCCACAGGACCATTGCATCTTCCTAAAAAACAAAAAAACAAATAAAGAAGCTTTTCTTCTTAAACGCTGTTCCTTTTCCTTTAAGGGAATTGGCTGCATTAAAAAGAAACAAAAATGTTTTAATAAAAAGCAATCACACACATGGTGATGTAAAAGACTTTTATGGTTTGATATAAAGACTTTTATGGGTTGATATTTTTTTGCAACAGTAACAATGTGTAATATGCATTTTTCACACACAATTTCACATCTACGGACTGAATTAATACAATTGCTTTTGAGACAGCTATTAATGTATTTTAGTTAGGCCACATTTTTGTGCAATCGCCATTTTAACTAAGATGGAAGTCATCTTTGTCACTCAAATATGATTCCCTCCTCTGTGCCCATCCTCTCCACACAGGCTCTGCAGAACACAGTTCACAAATTACCACACTGGTCACAAAAATATTGGTCATATAAAATACAAAAAGAACTACCCTGCCCAAACACAATAGCAAAGTGGAATGTCTCTCCTTTATCTGGGATAATCATTCCCCATACTTGACCACGCTAATAATATAGACACAGTACATCAAACCAAGTTTAAATACATTTAATACAAAAATATCTAAAAAAATATGATTTAAGTTACATATACATACAGTATCAATCTGAAATGAAGTAGATTATTATTCGTATTTTACTTTTTTTCAACACATTAAATAACAAAAAAAGACGACTCCAGTCTATATCTCACATCCCCATTTATGCACCAATCTGTCAAGTACCAAAACCTAAACTTGGATTTTTCCACAGGAGCAGATGAAAATTCCTCAATCCCCTACTCCACTACCGCGAACGTCAAGGCTCACGAGCAGGAAAGAGGGGGAAAGGGGATTTGGAAGAAAAGAGAGACTGCCACTGCTTCACTTCTTCTGGACTGGTCTCGAATCGTACACCTCAAGATTTCCTGTAACCAAACACAACATGTAATAACTACAATTCACACTGGAACCCAATTTCTAGTACCTTCCCTAAGTACCTGTCCTTCCACAGTGTCTTGCTGCTCTCTAAATGTGATTATTTATGGAAATAAGGATTTGTTCTGGACCTTCATGTGTGGTTGCTCTTTTACTGTTATTCTCCTGTAACAAAAAACACACTTGTAAATACTGTAACTAACTATGTGAATGATCCCTCTAGAAAATCCCTGTTACCTGTATTTCCAGTTATACTGCTTAAGATTGTCTTTTATATTTTCTTTTCTATTTAGGGTTGATACTAACTGTTCTTCTCTTCTTGTTTTACAGTATTCGATACTCTTCTCCGTTGGTAAGTACAATTATATGTATACATATATATATATTCCATACAACTATATCCATATGCATGAAGTCTATTTGAATGATAACAAAGCTGAAAATCTTGTTGCAATGTATTTCTTCCTCTTGCAAACTCGTTAATCCAGCTTGTCTCTATAATTATGTTGCCTACTTCTTAGAGTAACTCCGCCTTTTACTGTCTTTAAGTGCTCTGCGAAGTCTTTGGTAACTGGCTTTCTCGGTTAGTTCTTAAGTTCCATAACAAATAGTTCGATATTCTGGAACTGTCCTTGTAGCTATCTGCTACTCTTGCTTTAGGGAATTATCTGTCTAAGAGACTTACTTGTCAATCCTGAAGCGACTTCACATTAACACCTCCGCAAGTACTCACAATCAGGAGGCAGCTTCGTGGTATTTCTTCTGGTCTAAGGAATCGCCTGAACTTTGGAATTCGCGAAGACTGGAGCGTCTGACTAGACCTCCAGAGAATTACCGCAATCCTCACCAATTTTGAAGCGTCACCTGAACTCTGGTCTTCACAGGAACTGGTGCGTCTAACACGACCTCCAGAGAATTGCCGCTAGTTGAAACTAAAACGATAGAAAGCAGCGTAATAGGAGATGCTGCCTTTCTCAACGGGGACTTCAGTTGAAGTGTGCAGCGCAATTAGGAAGCTCGCGCGAAGGCAGCTGAGGAGAAATCTTCTGCCTAAACACTAGACCGACAACCGCTCCCTCCAGAGCGGGCGGCCATCTTGAAATTCCGCGTTACAAACGAAGTTAGCAATCTAAGCCACAAGGCCACCTGCCTCACTGGAATAGATCTACGAATCCTAGAATACAGGTAACAGGGGTATTTACAGCCTGCAACTCGGTGTCTTGTACTAAGCTGACCAATCCTGACAGTACCTCCCACCAAAGCCCCCCTCTCATCTTCCTTTGGCTTATGTGGGTAAGTTCTGTGAAACTCCCTGACCAATGTAGGTGCATGCAAATTTGTCTTAGGTTCCCATGATCTCTCCTCTGGGCCGTACCCCTTCCAGTCCACTAAATAGTGCAATTCTCCTTTCTTAATCTTGGAATCTAGAATTCGTTTTATCTCAAACTCTTCTTCTGACTGAACCTTAATGGAAGTTGGGGGCCCCTTAGATCTCAGATTGGATGGATTCCTCTTGAGCAGAAAAACGTGAAACACAGGATGTATCTTTAACTTAGGAGGGAGTCGAATCTTGACACTTACTGGATTCACCATTTTCTCTACCCGAAAAGGACCCACAAATCGAGGTTGCAATTTTCGATTTCCTTTTAGGAGCATATTACGAGTAGAAATCCAAACCATGTCTCCCTGTTCATAGATTGGGTTAGGACGCCTCCTCTTGTCTGCCTGCTTTTTGTAGGAGTTCTTAGCCTTGATCAAATTGTTGGTGGCCAACTGATACTCCTTTTGTAGATCCTGAACCACAGATTCAACTACTGGGGAATCACTTTCCTGCTTCCCTACCAACGAGTTTGGGTGTCTACCTGAGTTCAAATAAAAAGGAGAGAAACCAGTAGAGGAGTGCTCAGCATTATTATAAGCAAATTCAGCAGCCCAAATTAAACTAGGCCATTCTCCCTCATGATCCATCAAAAACAGGCGCAGATATTGCTCCAGTTCTTGATTTACCCTTTCCGTTTGCCCATCAGTCTCAGGATGGAAACTAGTAGACAAACGAGAGTCAACATCCAATCTTCTTAAAAAAGATCTCCAGAAATGAGACAAGAATTGGGGTCCCCGATCAGAAATAACGACCTTGGGAATTCCATGGGCCTTTACTACATGCTGGGTGAACAGAGTGGACAAATGTGTAGCATTAGGAATTGATTTCAAGGGAACAAAGTGACTCATCTTAGAGAAATGATCTACCACTACCCAGATGGTGGTGAACCCTTGACTAGAAGGAAGATCACAATAAAATCCATGGAAATAGTATGCCACGGATAAGGAGCTGGGGGCAAAGGAAGCAATAACCCCTGTGGAGCTCTCCTAGAAGGTTTTCCTTTAATGCACTGCTCACAAGAAGCCACATACTGTCCCACCTGAGCCTCCATTGCTGGCCACCAAAATTCTCGTTGAATTAATTCCAGCGTCTTCTTGGTTCCCTTGTGGCCTGCCAACAATCCATCATGAAAATGTTGAATTACCAACATCCGAAGTTCATCATTTGGAACAAAAAGATTTCCTTTGAAATAAGGTTTGCCATCTCTTATTTCTCTTTCATTCCCTTCCTTGACCCATTCACACAACTCTTCCCTGGAAAAGGAATTCATCAATTTATTCTCAAATTCTGGGTACAGAATGGTTCCAATTATCTTTTCAGGGGGAATTATCAATCCCTTCTCAACTACTCTTTCTTCTTCTCCTGTACCAAGTCGAGATAAGGCATCAGCCTTACCATTGGCAGAACCAGGCTTGTACGTCAGGACAAAATTGTAGTCTGCGAAAAATAAATACCATCTCAACTGTCTGGGGGTAAGTGTGCGAGCAGATTTTAAGAATTGAAGATTACGATGATCCGTAAACACAGTTACTTCATGTTTAGTCCCCAACAAATAGTGCCGCCACTCCTGGAAAGCATCCTTGACGGCCAACAGCTCTTTATCAGCAATAGAGTAGTTAATCTCGGCTGCCGTCAATTTTCGAGACCGGAATGCCACTGGATGAAGTTGACCGGTGCTAATGTGTCTCTGTGAAAGAATTCCTCCATTCGCCAAATTGGAAGCATCTGCCTCCACAAAAGGGGTTCTTCTGGATTAGGATGTAGAAGCACCGGCGCAGAGATAAAGATCTTCTTCAAACTTAGAAAAGCTTCCTCCGTTTCATCATTCCACTCAAATTTGGCCTTTTTCTTTAACAAACGGGTAAGCGGGCTCACCCTTTCAGAGAAGTTAAGAATGAAGCGTCTGTAGAAATTGGCAAAACCGATGAAACTTTGCACCTCCTTCACACTTCCCGGAGACGGCCAATCTTGAATTGCCCTCACTTTGGCATCATCCATGGAGACACCTTCTGGGGTCAAAACGAACCCAAAAAACTCTACCTGAGTAGAGTGAAAAACACACTTCTCCAGTTTGACAAACAGCTGGTTTTCCAACAACTTACTGAGGATGGCTCGCACGTGCAGAATGTGTTCCTTCAAGTTGGACGAAAAAATGAGAATGTCGTCAATGTAGACCACTGCAAAACGATCCAAAAATTCCTTTAACACATCATTAACAAAGTGTTGGAATGCCGCCGGGGCGAAGCACAGACCGAATGGCATGACTTGATATTCAAACAAACCCAGTCTCGTTCGAAATGCTGTCTTCCACTCGTCACCCTTAGCCATACGCACCAAATGGTAAGCTCCTCTTAAATCCAATTTCGTGTACACTCTTGCTCCCTTTACCTGATCCAACAATTCTGAAATTAAAGGCAGAGGGTATCGGTTCTTTTTCGTAACTAGGTTGAGTGCCCGGTAGTCAATACACGTTCTCAGTTTGCCATCTTTCTTCGGAATAAAGAAGAGTGGAGAGGAGACTGGTGACTGAGATGGACGAATAAAGCCATTGGCTAAGTATTGCTCCACATACTCCTTTAAATGTTGATTTTCCACTTCGGAGAGGGCATAAATCCGACTGCAAGGCAATGAAGCTCCTGGTTCCAAATCGATCTTGCAATCGTACTTCCTGTGCGGGGGTAATTTCTGGGCTTCTTTTTCATCAAAGACTGAGGCCAAATCCAAATATTCCATTGGAATTTCTTGAACCTCCAGAGTACAAATGGACCCAGTCTGACGGGCCAAAAGCGTAGGCTGGGAGGTATTATACTCCCTTCCGTTCCGATCGTGGCAGTGCTCCTTACAGTAATCAGAATCCATGACTATCGACCTCTTAGCCCAATCAATCTTAGGATTATGTTCAGTGAGCCAAGGCAATCCCAAAATAAGCTGAAATTGAGGAGCGTCAATGAGACTGAACTTCAGGACACTTACATGTAGACCAGGCCCTTTCAAAGAAATTTCTTCTGTGTCATGTACTATGGGACCAGAGGAAAGATTGGTTCCATCAACTGCTCGAACAGACTCAGGTCTTTCTTTCTTGAGAAATTCAATTCCTAATGATCTGGCAAATCCAATATTGCAAAAATTTCCGGTAGCCCCTGAATCAATCATTACAGAAATCTTATCCACCACAGAGCTTCCAAAGCTTATCAAGCCAGAAATGATTAGATGGGGGGCAGAAGATTGCAAAGTATTTGCGAGAAATTGAGCGTCTGAAGTTGACTTGTGATTCGCTTCCACCAGGGCAACTCCTTCTACTGGTGAAGCCTGTCTTTTACCCACAAATTGTTCTTGGGTTTCTTAGGACATTCCTTAACGAAGTGTCCGGAGGCTCCACAATACATGCAAAGCTTGCCTACTCGTCTCTTCTCTCTCTCTTCTTTGGACAAAGGACCTCGAATAGACCCAATTTGCATAGGTTCGTCTTCAGGAACAGCCTCCTTAGATCTAGTATTATCAGACCTCATTCTATCAAATCGAGGTGGAAAATTTCTCACTTCTTTTCGACGTTCATCTCTTCTTTCAGCTTGGCTTTGGTCTATCTGTAGAACTAAATCAATCAACTCCGACATCTCTGTAGGTCTTTTAAGAATTTGAGCCAACCCATCCTTTAACTCGTCTTTCAATCCTCTATAGAAGATGGCTGCCCTTTTGGCTTCTGGCCAATTGGTTTCTACAATTAGCTTATTAAACTGAGCTAAATAAGCTACCAATTCTTGATTTCCTTGCTTCAAGTCTAACAGTTCATTGTCGGTTGTTTGAGAGATGGATCGTCTGTCGAAAATTTGCAAAAATTCCTTTTTGAACTCTTCAAATTCATATAGAATATGATCATTATTATTCACCAAAGGCATTGACCAGGCCGCTGCATCTCCGCTCAGGTAGGACAATACGAAGGCCACCTTAGACTAATCTTCCTTAAAAATTATGGGTCTACATAAAAAATGTAAAGAGCACTGAGTAAGGAAAATTTGGGCCTTATGAGGATCCCCACTAAACCTCTCGAGAGCATCTAATGGAATTGTAGGCGAAATGGCATGAATGACCTGGGTAGTCAACTCTGCCGCGGATGGGGCAGGAGAAAAGGATGGGGAGTTATTTTCTTTGGTCACAGGGTTGGAACCCACAGTCAGTTCATCGAATCTTTGGCGTAAATCTAGGGCTTCTTGATTAGACTTCCTAACCTCTTCCCTAAGAGACTTATTCTCTTCCATGGTATCACTCAGCTGCCTTTGTATGCTATCTAACACTGACGCTAATGCCATAACATCTATCCCCTCAGCCATCCTGCTCAGGTGGAAGTTTGGGCAAGGGCACTTCAATCTGTCAAGTACCAAAACCTAAACTTGGATTTTTCCACAGGAGCAGATGAAAATTCCTCAATCCCATACTCCACTACCGCGAACGTCAAGGCTCACGAGCAGCAAAGAGGGGGAAAGGGGATTTGGAAGAAAAGAGAGACTGCCACTGCTTCACTTCTTCTGGACTGGTCTCGAGTCGTACACCTCAAGATTTCCTGTAACCAAACACAACATGTAACAACTACAATTCACACTGGAACCCTATTTCTAGTACCTTCCCTAAGTACCTGTCCTTCCACAGTGTCTTGCTGCTCTCTAAATGTGATTATTTATGGAAATAAGGATTTGTTCTGGACCTTCATGTGTGGTTGCTCTTTTACTGTTATTCTCCTGTAACAAAAAATACACTTGTAAATACTGTAACTAACTATGTGAATGATCCCTCTAGAAAATCCCTGTTACCTGTATTTCCAGTTATACTGCTTAAGATTGTCTTTTATATTTTCTTTTCTATTTAGGGTTGATACTAACTTTTCTTCTCTTCTTGTTTTACAGTATTCGATACTCTTCTCCGTTGGTAAGTACAATTATATGTATACATATATATATATATATTCCATACAACTATATCCATATGCATGAAGTCTATTTGAATGATAACAAAGCTGAAAATCTTGTTGCAATGTATTTCTTTCTCTTGCGAACTCGTTAATCCAGCTTGTCTCTATAATTATGTTGCCTACTTCTTAGAGTAACTCCGCCTTTTACTGTCTTTAAGTGCACTGCGAAGTCTTTGGTAACTGGCTTTCTCGGTTAGTTCTTAAGTTCCATAACAAATAGTTCGATATTCTGGAACTGTCCTTGTAGCTATCTGCTACTCTTGCTTTAGGGAATTATCTGTCTAAGAGACTTACTTGTCAATCCTGAAGCGACTTCACATTAACACCTCCGCAAGTACTCACAATCAGGAGGCAGCTTCGTGGTATTTCTTCTGGTCTAAGGAATCGCCTGAACTTTGGAATTCGCGAAGACTGGAGTGTCTGACTAGACCTCCAGAGAATTACCGCAATCCTCACCAATTCTGAAGCGTCACCTAAACTCTGGTCTTCACAGGAACTGGAGCGTCTAACACGACCTCCAGAGAATTGCCGCTAGTTGAAACTAAAACGATAGAAAGCAGCGTAATAGGAGATGCTGCCTTTCTCAACGGGGACTTCAGTTGACGTGCGCAGCGCAATTAGGAAGCGCGCGCGAAGGCAGCTGAGGAGAAATCTTCTGCCTAAACACTAGACCGACAACCGCTCCCTCCAGAGCGGGCGGCCATCTTGAAATTCTGCGTTACAAACGAAGTTAGCAATCTAAGCCACAAGGCCACCTGCCTCACTGGAATAGATCTACGAATCCTAGAATACAGGTAACAGGGGTATTTACAGCCTGCAACTCGGTGTCTTGTACTAAGCTGACCAATCCTGACACAATCAAAGAATCCTCATCCATTTATATCTACAATCACTTAAACTATACACATACTTCTATCATCCAACACACTAAAATACATTTTGAAAGGTTACATATACAGGAACAGAGGATAGCATCTGAGATTTGAACATACAGTAGTACAATTTCAAAATACATATATTATATGTTGTAAGAGACAATTTCTTCAAATGTATAAAAAGTGAAAAACTACATCCAGTTCAATTAGATAGAAGATGCACAGCTAATTAATAGCTATCAATATAGCTTGCTTTCCAGTATTGTGTATCCTGAAATAGTTTCGTCCACCTAGGCATAATATCCTAATATTCCTGCTGTAGCCAGCGCCAACGCGCGTTTTGGTGCCCACCCAAATATGGGTAACTCCTTCTTCAGGGCGATAAAGTAAGATGTTCTCAACTTCAATAAGGCTCGAAATGAGGGGAGAAAGTCAACGGCACACTAGTCCTACAAATAAAATAATAGCTAGGTCAAGAATATATATGATAATAAATAAGCATACAGTCAAATGGAGATCATATTACACAGCCGAGATATAGGACAGATCTCTGTACCTCCACTCATGTGTCCAACAATGGCCAAAGAATTAAAGCAGGCCAAACACCGCAGAGTAAACAAGAGTACATAAAAAGTGAATATAACCTAAACCAAGTGAGCATGCAACACTATCCAAACGTGGTAGATTGCCCCATGTACCTCGCAAATGAACGCAAAAACCCACAAGAAACTCATAGCTTACTTGTTTCTCTATCTAGAGGGGTTATGCATCGATATAAATACCATATGGAAGAATGACTGGATGTCTAATCCACGGGGCACCCATTCAATCAGGGTCCCTCAGTCCTAGAGGAGAAGAGGGTAAAAAACACAAGAGATCAAAACGCAATTCTGCTTAAAATCCTGATCTTCCGAAGTTTAGTGCTAAGGGAGGAACCCTACCTCTAAAAGCTGACAAATGTCGCTGGGTGTATATAAATTTTCCGGAACACCCTAGGGCTTAAAGTCCTGCATAGTGGAAGTCATTATAGTGAGACTCTGCCTGGCATCAAGGGATAAACCTCACAAGCGATGCTAAGAAAAAAGTCCAAACAAAATTATAAATAAAGGAGCGACTGTACATAATGCCATATGTCAGTCAATTCGCCTTTTCATAATAAAATAGTCAGAACCAAAAATGCATGGACGGACAAAACTACTCAAAAAACTGCAAAGACAGCGCAGGCATCAGACAAACGTTCGGGATTGCAATCATATGTATATCCTGGCCAGGCATCCATAGGTGAGCTTGATGAGTCGCTGCCAAAAGAAATTCATAAAAGCTTTGGGTGCATTCTAAGGAGATAAATCGTAAGGCAGTGCTTACCAACAAGCGAGTCAGTGTTCCAAACACGGCTTCATCTCTTTCACAAAGCAAGCATCTGGACTCGTCTCGGCTGCTGAATTAATACCCACCCGGAAAAGCTCAATCACGGCGAAGGCATCCAAAAGGGACATAAGCGTGTATCTCAGCCGTTAGCCTGACAAAAATGTGCCCGCCATCTTAGAATGGGTATATTTTGATCAGAAACTGGCATATAAGCATAGGGCCAGTGAAAATAGTACAAACTTGCTGCAAAAAATTAATATTTATCCGAATGCAGTTCAAAAAGAGAAGGTATCCTCTTCTTAAAAGGGTAGACATCTAAACTTGGCGTCTTCAATGTCGAGTGGAGGGACAGTCTCCCAACGCCACAAACACCATGGGTGTCCACCAGGGGCAGATTTAGCTTGCAGAGCAATTAACCCAAAGTAAAGGCGGCCGCCATCATAGAAAGGAGTATCCTAATCTAAAAAACAACAGGTTACCAATAGAAAAATGAACTTTGAACCAAGTTACACTGCATTTTCCCATGGCATACTCTCGTTCAGTTCCTTTCTAAATGCATCTAAAGAGAAAATCCAGAAAACCTCTCTATTTTTGCGGTGTCTTTTGTCATCCATACCTCTAACTGGTACAATCCTCTCCATGACAGTCCACCTCAGTTCTCTCTCAGAGTGCCCTTGCTCAATCCAATGTTGAACCAATGGCGCACCGTCTCTTTGATTGCGAATATTGGATTTATGTTCTCCAACTCTAAATCTTATTTCCCTGCCCGTCTCTCCGACTTATCCCAGGCGGCAGGGACATAGAATAAGATATATAACATTCGAAGTCCTACAATTTGTCATGGCGGCTAACTGGATGGTCTTATTGCCCACCTTAGCTTGTTCTGAAGTAATAGCATTATCGCAGGCCTGGCACGAACCACACCTATGGTTACCCTTAGCAGGGTTGGTTCCAATGATGGATTTCTGACAAAAATGCTCTTGTACAGAAGGTCTAGCTCTCACTAAGAGGCTTCTTAAGTTCCGGTTCTTCCTAAAGGCAAACAGTGGTTTGGGCAGTTTAGGTTCTTCCTCATTCAAATTTAATAGATGCCATTGTGAATTGACTGCCAGTCTAATTTTGCGACCAGTTGAAGGTTCATCTGGGCCAGTATTCAGATATCAGCAAGGGTGAGAGATTCTCATTGGTCCCTGATAATCTTTGGATCGAAACATTTGATGGCCCATACTGGGCACTTGCCTTTAGAATTCTGAGAGTCAATTGCACACTGCACATGGATTCCTACAACTAGGTAAGGGTTACTTAAACTTTACAATCATAAAACAGTGAATTATAAAATCAACTTTTTAAATCTAAGCAAGTGTTAATACTTGAGGTAGAACTTCCAATTAAGCTGAAGCTTTAAAGTTGACTTCATTCTACTTTAAAAAGATTTAAAGGTCAACAATATTTCGAATGTGTCATTTATTAATGAATGGAAATGGTGGCCTGCTGTGTGATTTTGAAAAATGGTGTAAAACATGGCTGCAGAGGCCTGTGGTCCCGTCCAAGTAGAATTGGTGGCGCAATATTATATGATAATTCACAAAAATATTTTATTCAGCTAAGTCAGCAGAATTGTTATAGTATATAAAGATATTTTAAGTATACAATCTATCAATATTAGTTGAAAGATACACTGTAAAGAATTAAAAAATAATTGTTCAAAATGTAGGGTGTCACTGGTCACTCATAGCTGGGCCTTCATTTTACATCTTCCTGGAACTGATAGCTAAAGTTATCAAGTTATCATGATGCAGACTATCAAAGGTTTGTGCTTAGAAGGCTACTGGCATGGAGAGGAAATATGAGCCCCCCCTTTCCAGGAAGCTCAAATGTTATGCTATTTGTGCATACATTCATGGTCAAAGACAAAACTGGCAGGAGCCTCCCCCTCAGTTCCTCCTTATATTCCTTGGCTGATATCATTGAGACCTTCATTGACAGGAACAGGACGGTCAAGAATTAAAGGTAATCATTCAAAGTATTCAGAAGAAAGAATCATTGTTGACCTTGAATCTCAATCCAGGGTCCATATTAAACTAGCTCATAGCTTATGTTGGCTTAAATAGTATTGCTCCTTGTTGTTATTAAAATGTTTAAACTTCTAAATATTTTTATGTATGTAGATATGTATGTAAGTATTTTATTGTATTGTATTGTAATGTAATTGTATTTATATAATGCTTACTCCCCCTGATGAGGCTTCAAATCACTTTTCGGTGAGCAGCACGCTATTCCAGAACCCAAAAAGGATTAGTGTTTTAGTATTGTGAAATTTGAGGTAATTTGAGCGGTGGACATGTGAGTCTGTTAGTTGGATTGAAAAGTATAATGGGGGGATAGAAGAGGGAAGAGTCTAGAAAGTGTTTATTGGGAGATCATATTTATTTTATTTATTTATTTATTTAGTGTTTTATAGAGCGCGAACGTGACTCGTTAGGGTATCAGAGCGCTTTACAGGGATAACACGTTGTATACAAGTATGAAATAGTCAAAGAAAAAAAAACATAAGTAGGAGTAGAAGGAGGTGAAACATTTGGGAAATAACAGAGTGTATACAATGTTCAGATCATAATGCAGAGAAATCCAGCAAATACATTTGTGGGAGTACAAGGTCAGTACAAGATGGATAGCAGCCAGTCAGTCCAAACTCTAGCGGCATCAAAAATAAGCAAAGCCACTGAGCGGTGTCTGCAATGCATGATTTATGGGAGAAACTTGCCCATTAGGAAGGTTTTGGCTTCCTTTTTAGGTCGAGCCTAGCATAGTGCGCATGCGCTGCTCTATGGGGAGGCTTCTTGTAAGCACTCCAGACTTCCCAGAGACTTCTCCGTGTGGGTCGGGCAACTCCCACACATTCCATTGGCCTTTGCGTGTGGCTTTCAATATTGAAAGCACGCAATTGGCCAAAGACGGGTGCATGTCCCGCCTTTTCTGTAAACGTTCACTCCCACGGCCTTTGGGTCTCGGGAGCGAGCAGCGGCGCGCAGTGTGGCAGCTGCATTCCTCCCTCGTCATGGATAATTAAACACAGCGCGGTCACTTTCACTTTCACGGCCGCGCTTTTTCTTGAGTGTCAAGAATACCCCTTTCTAAGCGTTTCGGCTTCTTGGCCAATAGGAAATGCTGTCCCCTCAGTGAACCATCAGTTGTTTAAACCTCTTGCGGTTTCTAAGATCATGCCGCTTCTATTGATTTTGGTTGCCACGATGTTCAGACGTCCACGTTCTGTTTGTACTTGGATATTTATGTATGCTAAATGTTGCAATTTAGAGCTAAGGCATTTTTTTTTCTGACTTGCAGCGCGCGCGCACCACTCGCGGGCAACCTTACAGCGCACCCACATCGCACACCACTCGCGGGACGTGGGACGCGCAGGGCGGCAGCTGCAGTGTCTCCTTGTTATTATTACTTTCTGCCGCCGCTTATATTTAATGCTGCAGCGAGCTTTCCTTTACCGGCACTCATTGTGCTACCTACAGAGCTGCTTAGAATGTGGGTTCACTGTAATCTTCTTCAAGTTCTGGGTGCCTTTAATCATCGCGGCAGCTCATGGACCCCGCGCTTCTGGTTTCAGCATAGCGGCCACACAACTTTACTTTTATCTACACGGTGGCAAAACGCAGGCAAGGAAAACCCTTTTAATTGGAATATTTGATTATTGCATTGCTTGTTTTTTGAAGGAATAATTAATTAACTGTGGTAAATGCCATCCACGGCCGGCGCGCTTCTGGTTTCAGCATGGCAGCCGCACGCATTACTTTACTTAAATTTCTTCTACAAAATGCCATGCTTCCAGTTCCAGGCGCCTTTGATCAGTAGCTGTGAGCACAGCGCTCGCCTCATGGAGATTTGGTCACAGATAACACGGTTTATCAGGGGAAATGCTTGGATCACCTTTGAAATGTGAACACTGCACAAACACATTTCTGTATTCTAAGTGGCATGGCAAGTTTGACTTTAGGTGTAGAGGCGGTTCTCGATGTTTGCAATAGAGGGGTAGACAGTACACGCTTAAGTGCTTCAGGCCTTGCAAGAGGAATGGAAGCCCTACTGTGTATATCTGTCCATTTGTATATTACGTATGTTATACTTTTTAATAGAGAAATCGTGTTTCATGGACATCGTGATCGTGGCCAGGTGTTCGTATATTATACTTATTATAAAGAAGTCGACTTTCTATAATGCACTCGATCCCGCTATCCCCCATAACAGATGCAGGCACTGTTAACAGATTTGAAGCTTCCTGTGTTTACTTGTTACCGCCTCACCGATTCAAAGTTGTCATATTCCCTTTCACTGTGACTTTAAACGTTGACAGTATACATAGAGCAAACAATGAATGAGAGTGACGTACATACAGGGTTATTTATTTATGTTTCGATTTTCCTGTATAGAGGTTGCAACCTCGGCTATTTAAAAAACACGTAATCAATCTAATAAATAAAAAGTTGCAAGAGCAAGTGGACAATGGTGCCCGGCTAGGATCAGTTCAACATGTTTGAATTGTTTTCTTCAATGAGTTTGGACAGTCCAACCCCTTGTGCGTTCTAAAATACTACCGCCTTGGTCGCCAATATGAAGAGTCTTGTGTGAGTTGCGCACATGACTGGTATGTGGAGCAGAAGCAGTGCTACTTGGAGAGTATGTTGTAAGAAATAGCCTTGTATCAGGTTTCTCCACTGTTTTCAGTCACTGAGGTGACATAAATGCTCCAAGTCACTTACCCAGTCTCCCAGTTTAGTTTCCCTCTCGCTGGGTCAATCTGCTCGCTCACTCATAAAGCTCACGCATTGTTCAAATTCACTTTCTCTCTCTGCTCATTTTCAAGCCACTCTGTGAACATACTCGTCTACTCCCTCAATCACTCACTCCCACTCACTGTGACTTTCACTTTCACTCTCATTCACTCATGCACACCCGCCCTCCCTTCTACCCACAACTACTCACTCAACCACAAACTTACACACTCACACACCCCATCCCTCACTACCTCGTTCTTGTTGAGTAGTGACCCT
Source organism: Calotriton arnoldi (assembly GCA_963921515.1). NCBI lineage: Eukaryota > Metazoa > Chordata > Amphibia > Caudata > Salamandridae > Calotriton > Calotriton arnoldi. The sequence goes on along the minus strand of CAWUFW010014631.1, from coordinate 359,980 downwards.
TGCATGTTAACAGCAGACTGCTCTTTCTGCACTTCATTCAGTGACTGCAGTACCAGAAAGAAGTATGCTTTTCAAAGGTTTAGAACCACCAATTAGCATAATGATAACATCTCTGAATATTACATCACACAACATCTGACATCACAGGACATAACACTTAATGACACTCGTGTGTTCTAAAGGGGCCATCCAGGGAAGGGAAAAACAGTTCTCTTTACCTATTACTGGCACTACATATCCAGCAATCGCCAACAATGTTTGATTATGTCTGCCATAGGTCTGAGACCTATTGTGACATCATTCACAGGATGGCCATATAAGGTAACAAAAATGCTTATTACTTTATTATAACTTTTCAACTTTCTGCACAGCAGGTACACTGCTCTACAACATAGCCTAAACACATTGGCAAAACACTTATAAGGTCCCAAAGGTGAGACCTAATGGCTATGCCAATGCTTGTTAAATATTGACAGAGAGGGAATTTTTCTGATAAAATACGTCAGCGAGTTCCAGATTCTTGGTGCGGCCCCAGAGAAAGCACGATTGTACGTTTTTTCCTTTCGGAAGCGGGGTGGCTGGACCACAAAGTCTCTGGCGGACTTGGAGTTTCTGGCTCCTCCAGAAACCATGATTTTCTGGGCGAGATATGCTGGGGATTTCGTGTGTAGTGCTTTGTGGGTGATACATGCCAGTTTGTGTTGTATTCTGACTTCAAGAAGAAGCCAGTTCAGCACCTACAGATGCGGTGAGATGTGGTCGAATTTGTTTGAGCCTGTTAAGAGTCTGGCGGCCGCGGTGAGGCAAGCTTTTAGGGGGGCCATGGAGATCTTGGGCAGGCCTGAAAGGGTTGAGCATTCGTATTCGATTCTGGAGATAACTAATGCCTGGACTGCCATTTTTAGGTCCGAGGCATCAAGGAAAGGTTTAGTTTCCTCAGGTAGCTCAGGTGAAACCTGGCAGTTTTAGCCATCGAGTTGATGTGGTCTCGCATATTCAGGTTACTGTCCAGGGTTATGTCGAGAGATTTGGCAGATTCCACTATGGTCGGTGTGCAGTTTAGTGCTGCGATCGACTTGGTCCATTCCCGGATGTCAGTGTTACTTTTAGGGGGAGATTAGAAGGAACTCCGTTTTTGTGCATTTAGTTTGAGCTGGTTGCAGGCGAGCCATTGAACAGTCAGCTTTAGGGCCTCATTCAAAGAGTAGATCTCCTCTAGAGATGAGATTTTGGTGTAGATCTGGGTATCATCGGCATACATATGGAAGGAGATGTTGGCGGTACGTAGTAATTCAGCTAACGGTTCAAGGTAGAAAGTATTAAGATGAGATTTGGAATGACTATAAGGAGAGATGGAGGAGGGAAGAGTCTCTAGAAATGGATTAGGGAGATCATAGCAGTAAAATGAGTTTTGGGATGAGTCAAAGGAGGGATAGGTGAGGGAAGAATTTAGAAACGTGGTTTGGGAGATCATAGTATTCAAATGAGGTTTGGGGTGATCCAAGGAGGGATAGAGGAGGGAAGAGGCTAGAAAGTGCTATTTTGGAGATTATAGTATAGAATGAGATTTGGGATGAGTCAGAGAGTGGAGGTAAAGGATATACTGAGAGAGGTATAGGGTGAAATATATGGTACTGCATTGGAAAGAGTCAACATTTTTTTTATAGTAGGAGTGATTTAATAAATATATAGATACATAAGTACATATTATTGCACATATTTATATTAAGAAATGCACACATTTAGATACATACATATGATCAAATTAAATGTTTATATACACAGGGATATGTGGTACATTTGTGTTTGAGTATGGTGGTTATGTAGAAAAGAGCCAACTCTTGAGTAGTCTTCTGAAGATAAGATAGTTATCTGTGGATCCTATGTTTGAGGGTAATGAATTCCATAGTTTGGCTGCTTGAACAGAGAAAGATGTGCCACCTATGGGTTTTTTTCTTGTATGGTGGGATTTTGAGGCGAGGTATCAATCTGAAGCAGAGGTTCCTTTGTTGAATGTATTTGGTGATTTTATTCCTGATGAAAAGCGGTCCTACTCCATGTATTGCTTTGTGGGTGATATAAAGCAGCTTGAATGTGGATCTTCTGGCAACTGCTAACCAATGTAGGGCTCTCCAGGCTGGGGAGATGTGGGCTTTACATGTAGGAGTAATCTGGCAGCCGAGCTCTGAATCCGTTGTAGTATTTTCATAGTTGTTGAAGGTGATTCGTGGTAGAGGCTATTGGCGTAATCGAGTTTTGACAGAACAAGAGAGATGGTAGCCTGGACCTTGTGTGGGAATCCCAGGTAGGGAAAGATGCGTCGCAGAGTTTTTATAGTAACAAAGTTTAATTTTGCTAGTTTGTCCACTTGGGCATTCAATGAGACCTTGGAGTCCATGGTCATTCCGAGGTTTCTTACTTCCTTAGATATTTTAGGAGGTGGTCCCAGATCATCAGGCCATGCGGCGAGTGGGTCATAGTTTATCCAATCGCCACATGTGAGTATATCTGTTTTGAAGGCATTCAATTTGAGATGGCTCCATGTCATCCATTGATCCACGGCTCTGAGACAACTGAAAATTGGTGTGTTTCTAATGTCTTTGGGGCATTCCAGTTGAAGGAGTATTTGTGTGTCATCTGCATAGTTATAGCACGTGAGGTGAAATTGATTCATCAGTGCCGGTAATGACTTCATGTAGATGTTGAAAAGCATGGGTGAGATGAGAGAGCCTTGAGGGACCCCTAAATTTGTGAAGTACGGTTTGGAAGAAAACGGGGGGTATGGATGACATTAGTTCTGTTGTGAAGGTAGGATGTGATCCAGTCGAGAGCAGTCCCCTCTATGCCGGCTTCGTAGAGTCTGTGTATCAGAGTGTTATGGTCCACTGTGTCAAAGGTAGCTGAGAGCTCCAAGAGAAGTAGTGCAGCAATCCCGTTCCAGTCAACTGTGTTCTTAAGGTCATCCCAGATGGCATTCTGTGCCTCTTCCTGTATCGGAATCCCGTTTGGAAGTCTGAAAGTATGGCATGTATTGTTACAGTTTGGCCAGGAAAGGTCCATTTTGTAATCAGTCTGTAGTTATCGGGGTTCAGCGGGTCCAGGTTTGCTTTCTTCAGTAATGGGCGTATGCATGACTTTTTTAGTTCTTCTGGAAATATTCCGGTAGTTAAGAAATTTTTGATGATTCTTCATGCTGGTGTGGCAGCAGAGGTTGTTAGAAAATTTTCTTGAAGATGTGTGGTGGACAGGGGTCAGAAGGGCCGCCAGCAGGCCTGCTTGCCTTGGGCAGGTTCATAATTTCATAGTGTGAAATTTGTTGGAAGGAATAGAGAGGCTGGGTTAGCATATTCTTGGATTGTTGTTTTGGAAAAGGGTCGGTGCTGGTGGTTTTCCTTTGTTTTAAATACGAGTCTAAAGTGTCTGCTTTGGCCGTGTAATGATTTGCCAGTTTGTCTGTGAAATCTTGAGTAATGGGATGAGCTCCTTCTAGGCAATTTGGTTTGTGAAATTCAGTGAGATTTTTATAGAATTCTTTATTTGCACATTTATCATTTTGAATTCTGTCTGAATAGTATCCTTTTTTAACTTTTTTGATAGCTGACTTGTATAATCTGGTAAATTTCTGTATGAAGGTTTGTCTCGATTGATGTTTGTTTTGAGCCATGCACGTTACAGCTTTCTAATTTGTTGTTTTATTTCTTTTATCCCTGTATTTCTCCAAGCTGCCTGTTTTCTTTTGTTCTGTTGTGTCGTTTTTTTGTGGTATTAGGATATAAAAAGCTTCCTGTAGCCACTCATATAGTTTTTGAACGGAATTTGTTGTGTTTAGATCTGTACGCAATGTTAGCAGTGTTTCTAAGTGTTACAAATTCAGGGGTATATTCACAAGAACATGTGCTAAACATCTCCAAAAAATGTTAACGCAACTTTACACATCGCAGTCCATCGTGGGAAAAGAACCCCGTGTTAACGTGGAATTCACGACATGGCGGTACCATGCGATAGTCACCTGAAACCGCGGACAATGTCCGCGATACAACCACCGCGACGGCGATAAAAACACAAACCCCAACACCAAAAAACGTGCGATGAGCCCATTCGCGATGAGGAAATCAGCGATAAGCAGTGCCAGGCCTGCCATACACACACGGCAGGCGGGAAAATCACTACAAAAGGAGAAAAAACACACAAACACAAAATGACCAACACCGAAGCACCATGGAGCAGGCGCAGAGGACGAGCGCTACCCCACAAGTACCCCTAACGACCAGCCTGCGACCACGGTGACAGGGAAGGGCAAGGACAAGAAGAAGAGAAAGACGAAGAACAGTCCGCAGGAGAATAGGATCCTGGTCACGGAGGTGATAGAACACCATCAACAACTGTTCGTCGCCTCCAATGTGTCATTGGGCACCAGAAATGGATTATGGCGGTCCATCGTGGGCAAGGTGAACGCCGTCGGAGAGCACAAGAGGTCAATGGACGAGGTCAAGAGGTGATGGAATGACATCAAGTGCAAGACCAAGGAGAAACTCGCAGCCAACCAGAAGGCAGCAATGCAGACTGGAGGTGGGAGCCCAGCGCCACAGCTGGAGCTGGATGACATGGAGGAGCTGGTGTTGACAGTCATCAGTGTGGAGACCGTGGCAGGAGTCGGGGCACCGGACACTGCTCGACATGACACAACACAATGGCAACAGGGTGAGTAACCACCAGGTACTGGGGGGACGGGGGGAGATGGCCACAATGGCACACATGCACAATCAAGCAGAGCACAGTGCACACCCAAAATGACTCTGGATCATGGCCCTGATCTACACACTGTCACAATGTACATTGCCATGCTGTCTGAATGTCAACATGTACCATGCAGCCACATACATGAGGACACATTGTAACACAGCATCTCCCCTTCACATTGCAGGGGCACCGTCAACACCACCTGCAGAGCAGTCCCAGCCACTCTTCACTGATGACGAGGAGGACACCACCAGCATCGACACCCAAGCCCTCCAAGACATCATTGAGCTCATCCGCCAATCACCTCCAGGACCAGGGCAGCCCAGCTGCATCAAGGAGACCCCACCCACTCCACAAACCACCCAGCAGGAGGCACCCACAACCCCGGCTGTCTCCTAAGACCCCCCCGAACAACCCATGGCCTTCCAGCACCGTGTGTTGGAGGTCCAGAGGGAGATGGCTGAGCAGGTGCAGGTGGAGTTCGACCTTATGGCTACCAAACTCGACGCCATCCATGGGTGTCTGAGTCCCATCAGGAACCACCTCCAGTCCCTAACGGACACCCACACGCCGCTCCATGGTCTCCAACGAGCCCTGGCTGACATTGCTGGAGCATTACTCGGAGACAAGCACCTGTCCGCTCAGGGTGGCTCCAGCGATCTCAGCCAGGAGATGGCACGCATGCGGAGGCTCATGGAGGACATGGTGCGGATGGAGGCGGAAAGGATGGCAGCCACCGCTGCACATCAGTGAAATGTAGCTGGGATCTACCAGGCCCTGCATGTCCTCATCATGGCATTGCTGCCACAAGGCGTGGCATGGATGAATGCTGCTGCCCCTACACCATCCACACCTCCGCCCCCTGGTGTGTCCGTGCCCCACAGTGCGGCAGACAGTCCACCTCCAGCACCTGATGTGTCACTGCCACACAGAGTGGCCGGCAATACACCTCCGGCCCCTGATGTGTCAGTGGCACACAGTGCCGCAGCAGGAACAGCACCACCCACAGGTGGGGCAGAGCACACATCCGAGGACGTGGATGGGCTTGAGTTCAGAAGGAGGCACTATCATTTATGTCCGCCACCTGGCCTGTTGCTCCTTGGTGCCGCACATGGCCCCATGACCTACCACTGACCCCCGATACACTCTGCGGCACTCACCTTGGACCACGACATGGACTTCCATATCCTGTTTGGTGACCAATGACACGGCGACCAGACTGCGGACTGTACTCTTCCTCATCCTTTGTCCTTGTCATTCCCCGATGGACTCTGACTGGCCCTCTACGGGCCCATATTGTGAAGTGGGGTTGGCATGGCCCTGTACTGCTCCAGCTGCTGAACTCCACTGGATGTGCAATAAACATTCAGGAACGCACTGCTGTGTCATGTCTTTCATCATTCAAGTATGAATGTGTGGATGAATGTAGGGTCAGTGATTCCTCCTAACGTCAATGATGCTCATCTAGTGGGATTCCAGTCACAGTGTGCTACATTGCCGATTGCGTTGCGGGTGCCGTAGACACCACAACAGGGACACACGCATTAGACACTTCCTTGTCCGGACATGGACTGCACCACGCCCAGAGCCCCCGAGTCGTTGTTGCAAGCCCTGCGCTGGTCCGGCGTACGCCAGGACAGACCACTCCGCTTACGCTCCAAGGGGTTGCCACATAACCACATGTCGCAGGTCTACACTCTAGTGGTCTGCAGGTCGCTGGTCTAGTTGTCAGCATGTCGCGGCCACTCCCTGAGGGCAGGTTTGCACACACACCACACTCATCCGACGCAGGCGTCACAGGCCATGTGACCCCGAGTATATGAGGGGCCGGCAACGTCACATTCCCGACTGCCGGAGGTGACTGCATGACGGACGCTCCACGGTTCTCAATCATAAAGGGCCCATGACTTGTTGCGCACAGGCTTAGTGGCACCCGAAGCCTTGCGGCCGTCACGGGCCTACCACCACGTGGTGCTGACTCGGGTTGCACAGGGTTAGTGGCACCCGAAGCCTTGCGGCCGTCACGGACCTACCACCACGTGGCGCTGACTGGGGTTGCACAGGGTTAGTGGCACCGAAATTGCTGAGCGGGTGTGCAGCCTGCAATGATGACGTGTGCACTGATGTGGTCTCTGCCATTGATGCCTCAGGACTCAGCGTCATGTGTGGGACCTGCTGGTCCGCGGTGCGGGTCTGCATGATGTGGAGCATGCCATGGTGGTGGGACCGGGGCCTGGAGCTTGCACGGGCATGTGGTGTGCCCACTGGTGGACACACCGTCGGTGAAAGGTGAGCAGTGGGGCCTGGGTGCGCAAGGGCGGACAGCCAGCGCTGGCTGGCGGGAGGGGGTAGGGTGCGGCTGCATGTGTGCGCAGGGGCAGACAGGCGTTGTTGCCGTGTGCAGTGGGATGGACTCTGACATGATTGACTCTTCCTTCGGTTACAGGTTGCAGACCTGGTGGCTTGCAGTGTATCCCGCCACTTGTTTGGAGACACATCGGTGGCAGCAGGTGAGCAGTGGTGCCTGGGTGCGCGGGGGCGGCAGTGTCCTTCCTTCTCTCTCTCTCTCTCTTTCTATCTCTTCATTTCACTTTCACTCTCCCTTCCTTTCCTTCTCTCTCTCTCCCTCCCTCTCCCTTTCTTTCTTTCTCTCTCTCTTTCTCTCTCTGCCTTTCTTTCCTTCTCTGTTTCTCTGTGTCTCGCTCCTTTGATGTGCGCATGACACACGTTCTTATTTTGAGCTTTATTTTCCAGGCCGTGACATCAGGATTGTCCCGGACGGACCCGACAGGAGTCTTCCGCATTGGTATTTTGTGTTGTATTTCAATAAAGTTTTTGGTTGTTACTTCAATGATGAGTGACTGTTTCTCGTTCTTCCGTATCAACATGTGTGTTTCTGTTTGTCATTGTGCGACGTCATGCGCTTTTTGTGGCTCTTGCGTCGTGCACGGTATGTGTTTGTCCGGGGGGGGGGTGAGAGACCTGGGGGTTGTGGCGGTGGGTGTTGTGGCCCTCATGGGACTCCGAGCTGCATGATCATTGTCTCCATGGCATCTGTGGGTCTTCAGATGTGGCTCTGGCCTGGGCTCCCTTTCATGCTGCAGGTAGTCGTCCTGCTCAACACCAGCAAAAGGCAGGTGTTAATTCCCTGGTGCTACTGCGGCTTATCACCTGTTTGTGGTTCGCATCACAGATCTGGCAGTTCGTTGTGAAAGTGGTGTTGTGGTTTTTTCGTGTGTTTTTGCACGGGAACGCCTACTCTGCATCTCATTAGGGTTAGTTGGTGGTGTCCACCATGGAGATAAATTTTGCGGCAGTTCTCTCGGGAATACTGGCGATGTCTGCAGTTTGCACCCGCTTGTGAATGGGGTGTTAAATCTATCTCCACTTTTGATGATTTAAGGTGGGGATAAATTGGAGATGAGTCCTTGTGAATATCCCCCTGAGTTTGTTTCACGGTCGATAGGTGGATGCACGTAAGGTGGTTTTAGGTGTGTCGCTTAGTGTTGTTTTATTTTCGAAAGCAAGCAAATGGTGGTCTGACCATGTGATTGGAGTCATTGTTTGAAAGGTAACTAGTTCTGTATTTGCAAAAATGACATCTAGGATGTGTCCAGCAATATGTGTAGGTTTGTAGATGATCCTATGCAGGTTCAGTGTGTCTAGGCCAGTGATTGTTTTTGGGTGGGGCATATTTGGTTTGTCAAACCAAATGTTGAGGTCATCCAGAATGCATAGGTTGGAGTGTAGTGTTATCAGGTTTGAAACCGTGTATAGAAGTGTGTCTGGGAATGTTGCATTGCTAGGTGGAGGTCTGGAGCAGGATACTACAGGAGGAAGATGGTGTGGGGTTGCATCTGGTGAAGAGGGCCTCACAACCTTGCATGGAGGTGTCGTCAGTTTTAGTGATATTTATCGTTTGCCTGAACACAACAGCTAGGTCGCCTCCTCTTTTGCCTATATGATTTTGGGTGATAGTTTGATAGCCTAGAGGAACGGCTTCATGCAAGACTGGAGCCATATAATCTTCCAACCATGATTCAGTTATGAAGAGTATGCTCGCTTTGTGTCAGTGAGAAGGTCGTAGATGTGATGCTTGTTTTTAGAGAGCGATCAAGCATTTATTAATAGGCAGTTTAGAGAGTGTGCTTTTGTGATAGTGTGACATTGTTTTGTAGAAGAGTGAGCAGTATTTTGTGGGCTTGTAGCAGGTGTGTCCTTAGCACTGGTATTAGCTGTATGAGGAGAGCAATAGTGTAGCTGTTCTGTATCGTGTTCCTCATCCAGCAGGTTAAGAAGGCATTTTGATGGGTCTGCATGTGTAGGTGGTGGAGACGGTGGTTGAGAGTGAGTTGGTGAGCTGTGTTGTTTTTGTAGTGTAGCCTTGTTGTGCAGTAGACATGGAGAAGCAAAGTTGTGAGGAGCGGCATGTTGCTTATTTTGTTTGAGTCTGTTTAGGGTGGAAGGCGTATGAGGTAGGGGTGGTGGTGTCGGAATCACCAACTCCTCGGGATCGGAAAGATGCTCAAAAATGGTCCACCTCTCGATAGCTTCAAGTCTGCTTGCTATGATAGCACAGATCAGTGAAGCAATCAAGCAAGGGAAGGAAAGGGTGGGGACAGCGGGGAAGGAGACCTAAAATGACAAGAAAAGAAAAAGAGAGAGAGGCAGTAAGCACCTAAGCTATCACTTTTCTAGACTGTATACATAATCGCTATACTTTAGGGTAAGCTATCTGTAAAGAAAAAGAACTGTTCAGTTGAGCACACAAGGAGCGTCTTGTACTGTGTAGACCAAGTTTAGTAAGTAATCCTTAGGCACTCTTGGTAGGGCACCAATATAACAGTACCAAAAGTTTCTTGTGCCACTCTTCACAGAGGATGCAAGAGTCTGACGAATAAACGCTCTACCACAATCCCCTGGTAGTTTAGGGCAAAAGAAAATATAAATAGCAACATTAACCAGATGCTTATGGTTCCCCTGAGAGAAATATGAGCAACGTCTCCTCTTTCACCTCCGGGAGGAACAAGTATTTGAAACCTTCAGTTAATCCAACTGAAACATCATCACAGTGTTTTGGTAACGTTTGTTTCCCCACAGAACATAAATGCCTTCTGGAAGGTCAGCAAAATAGGACAAGGACTAACATAAAAAGACATACACACAGCCCAGACGTCAACGTGAAGCACACATTCCTGTAAGTATCTTTGCTTAGTATCAAGAATGTCCTAATCTCCCAAGGTTGTAACTCAATAGGAAATGATGCAGCCTTTAATTCCCCTCCGCATGAACTTACGAGAGGCAAGCTCGCCAACAGAGGGAAGAATGAGAATGAGTAAACTAGTCAATGCGCTTGCCCCGCATGAGCCCCCAGCCCGGGAAACTCTCCAACGGAGCAAGTGTTAAACAATAGCCAATGCCCTGAAAACTAGCGCCAGGATTCCTACAACCCGCACAAGACTATACACGTGTGTCTCACCAACGGGGAGGAACACCACGCGTGATAATCTGACATGGAAGGAGATGGCCACAAACCAAAAGTCTACATCCACAGAGGAGTCGCCATGACCCTCTGGAAGCCTCAAATTAGTAATGGTTCTGTCCAAATGAAAATGGTGCAACCGCACCCTTACCGGACCCTGAAACGGCAGCTCGATGTGGCCCCAATGACCCCGGACTGCAGTTCTGAATAATCAGCAGTGCTGCGGGGAAGCAGAAGAGCTGTTGTTTGGTTTCCGCTCTCCCGTTGACGCCAACGTGCCGCTGCCGAGACTCATGGGACATGTAGTTTCCTGAGTCTCGGCAGCTTGTCACTTCATACGAGCGACTGAGGAGGTTGAGGAGGGGGGAAGGCATGACAGGGTTCAAGTTTGGGGTTCATGACAGGTGGTGCAGCATGTGGGTCATGTTGTAAGGCTCTAAATTGTCCAATGGATGAGCGGCGGTTAAAAGAGAGTTGCAGAGTTGTTGTATATGTGTTAGGTGTGGGGGAAGAGAGAAAGCTTGGTATTGGTGTTTGTTCATGTGTGTATCATTTGTATAGTCAGGAAGGTGGGAGTATGTTTGTAGTTTGTGACGGAAAGTATTATGAGGTGTTGTGCATGAGAGATTTTGTTGTGCTGGTCTGTGTTATGTTTTGTTTTTGAAGAGTTGTGAAAGGAGGTGCTGATTTATTTGTTTTCTGAGAAGGATTTGTATGTAAAGTATTGTTGTGTGATGTGTTTGTGAATAGAGTGTATGTGGTGTGTAAGAGGGGATGAACTAAAGTTAAGAGTGTTTGTGTTTGATTTGATTGCTGAAAGAGGTAATAAATGTGATGCAGTGGAGTGTAAGTGCTGTGTGGTTGTGTTATTGTGGAAGAAAGAAGAGAAGGGTGTTGGCAGATGAAAATATAAAAGGGTGAGTATAGGTTTGTTGGCGACAAGGAGGGGTCTGTTTGGAGTAATTAGAGCAGGGAGTGTGTGTCTGGATGGGATATAGTTAAATATGGGGTGCATTTGGGTTGTGTTTGTGATGAGTGGATTGGTTAGTGATATTGGATAGAGTGGTGTATTGTTTGTAAGTGATGGCACAAATGTGTTGTAGCTGGGGTAGAAGGGTGTATAGGTGTGGTTTATAGGGTTTTGTAGTGGGAGTTGAGATATTGAACTTTGTGTAGGGTTAGTTTGTAGTAGATGAGTAGAGTACATTTGCTGTGAGTGTGGTTGTGGTTGGGGTAGGGTAGTTGCTGGTGTATGTGAATTTGGGGAGCATTTCCAGCCCTAGGCCAGACCAGTCTCAGACAGGCTCAAACAGGCAACTGCCCTTGTCCTCTCCGCCCTTAACCTCGATGAGACGCACTGAGCCCTCAGCTTAAATAGTCCTAGTAATCAGGTGACCCCTTCGGCCAATGGGAACCCTAGCCCTAACCGTAACCCTAACCAATCATAGTTCTAGCCCTAAGCCCAACAACCATTAGGACCAAAGCTTCTCACAGCCAATCACAGCCCTAGTCCCTGCAGCCAATCAGACACGAAACCCTAAGCCTTACGTCCAATAAAAACCCTAGCCCTAGTCTCAGCCCTAGTCCCAACCCTATCCTTTAATGATGTCAGACATACACCCCAGAAGCCCAACAGCTTGTCATCCTCAGATTCCTTTATCCTGCATTCATGGCTTCCTACCTGTTAAGTTCTCCTCTCACTCCTGTTGCAAATCTTGCACTCATTTTCTGGCGAAGGTGGAAGGGTAAGTACCCATTTTGTTTTGCAGCGCAAATCTTTCTGGATTCACATGCTGTACATAGATTATATGGCAGTGGCTTCTTTTCCTGTGGGAGTTTGGGTGGAAAAAGAGTTTTTATTTGGTAACAGGTGTTAGAATAACATTTATGTTTTTTTATTGTTTTACGTAAGTTAGCATCCGTGGCTCCATTTTGTGTGTAGGCGCCATTTTAGATTTAGATCTAAACAAATTTTTGCAATTTCCGAGAAACGGCCTTCTCTAGGTTATGTTTCTTCAGAGCTGGGTTCTGGCACACTAATGAATGCACTGTTCTTATTAACGCATACCTTTCTTCTGAGATGTAAGCCTTCTCCCACTTGTCTAGTAGCGGGCACAGGCAGAGTAACCTTGAGAGATAGATAATGTGTGCCCGGCCTCGGAATCGAAACTTACTCCTTTGTAATTTACTGTCCAGCTGCATCTCTCTGGAAAATTCCATGGTGGACGTGTTTTCATTCATCTTGAAATGTACATAATGTATTGTTATACTTGCTAATGTCAGACTCTCTCTGCAACACTCTTAGTGACTGGGCAGACAGGGCTCCGCTCTGAGCGAACTTTGGATAAATTGTTATTGGTTTGCATTCTCTACTGTCTGACCGACTCTTCATTTCGCAGAAGGCAGAGAGGTGGTCGTGAGTGACCCGAGTGACCCGAATCGGGTCACTTCCTTCACGGGTGTTTAAGTACTTCCTGTTCCACCTAAGCTTCTTTATGAGCTTGAATGTGCACACAGTAGTGTTTGGTGAAGCTAGGTACAGAGGACAATGATGTTGCACGGCAGATGTCATGGACCGAGATGTTCGCTATGAAGGCAAGTGTTGCTGCTTTCTTTCTCGTGGAGTGTGCTCTTGGTCTCTCCTCTAGTGTCACTCCTGCTTTTGTGTGACATCTTTTTATTATTTGGACTATTCATATTGTGATAGTTCCTATTGAAACAGGTGTCCCCTGGATGCTGGGGCAAAGGAGACAAATAACTGATTAGTCTTAATGTTTGGTTTGGAATGTAGTGCATCACGGCCCTTCTTATGTCTAGTCTTTTAAGGACTTGTTATGCCTGTGGCATTAGTTGCTGGAAACAAACTGGCAGTTGTATAGTTTGATGTGAAGCATGAGCTTATCTTGGGTAGGAATTTTGGGTTAGTTCTGATGATTAAACTGCCTTTATGAATATGAAGGTATCGCTCCTGGAATGTGAGTGCTTGGAGTTCGTTCAACCCTACATATGAACGTGAAGGCTACTCCAAAAGTCATCTACAAAATATGGAATTGCAGCCCTGCAGTGTGCATGGATTCAAAAGATGGTTTCATGAGCTCTGTTAACACCAGGTTTTAATTACGCATAGGTGTGGGAGCGGCTCTGGGAAGTGACCGTTTTTATGCTCCTTCTAGGAACCTTTCAACATCTTGTTTTTGGAATAAACTCCTTCCTATTACCCTTCTTGTGTTTGCTACAGTGGCTGTCAGGTGTACCTTTAGTGAGGTGTAGGCAATCCCATATCCAGTAGACATGTTAAATATATTAGAACCATGGCATCCTCCATCTAGGTCCTGGGAGTTATTTCTTTGGAGCACCACCATCTCAATCTGTTCCTCTTTGCGGAATAGTATTCCCTCATTGTTTGCCTCCTCACTTCTGTCAAGACTTACAACTTTCGGAAAAAACAATGGAAATGTCAACTCTATGTCTTCAGAAGCCATGCTGCTAAGCTGAGTGCTTTTGGTTCTGTGTGAAACACCTGACCCCTCTGCATGGTATGTATGTCTGGTTGCGGTGGCAGTGGCACGACTTTGCCTTACACTAGCCCCACTAGGTCAGTGAACCAGGTCTGTCTGGCCCACCGAGTTGTGAGGAGGAAAATCGTCATGGTTGTTTGTTTGTATTTCTCCATCACTAGGGAAACAGAGGACCTGGAGGAAAAGCATTTGTAAATCTCTCTGAGCATTCTATAGATAGGGCATTCACCAGTGACTGGCAAAGTTCAATGCCAATAATTAGAGATTATATGAATTAGCCCTTAGCTTATCATTGGTTAGTTTTTTGTCGAGCTCATTCACTTGATTCTTATACGATGGCTGGCATTCCTTTCCTTGTGTTTGCGACTCAATTGGTGCATGGCTTCCTTACCATCCTTTTGACAGGGTAACTTGTCCCACGCCTCCACATCAGGGAAATGCTTTGCTTTCTTTTTGTTACACCACTTCATGGGATATGTTCCTTCCCCTTCACATTCCCATTGGAACGTCCACACACCCCCACCGCATTATCTGAGTTGCTCTTCCCACACCAGCTCATCTGCTGCTTCCCCCACCTCTCCCTGTCCCACTCTGATTTTGTTGTTGTCATGTAACCCCCAGCTCTTCAGTTGCATCATCCATGTCGCCGTTGCTCTTACCACTCAGTGGGGTTTACTTGGGCACACCACCTGCTCCACCATTGATCCCCCACCCCTGCACATTGCTATATTTTAATCTTTTTTTTCTTTTTCAGAGCCCCTGGAAGAAGTTGCTCCCAGATCGGTTCTTTTCATAATGAATGCACATGGACCCATCATCATGCTGTTTTTGTTGCAATTATTTTATTTTTCATTTTGGCAACGCTGAATCTCATTGGCAAAAAGCATTGCAAAGTCAAAAGGCGAGAATTTGTCAATGCTTGGTCTTAGTGGCTGGGGAGTGCTTTAATGACAACATGCTATTTTGCCTGCAGTGCCGAACATCTTTATCTACGTTTATGTTCTGCACCTAAATTGAGAACAGCTTCAGGTTCCTTTCTTTGTTTTACTTTCATTCAGATATCTTGTTTACATGTTTTCAAAACATTTGAAAAATAATCTTTGATGTATGTTTTGAGTACAACATGAAAACCATGCATGGCCGGCCCTGACATGTGTACAGCTCTATTTACAACAAAAATCAAATGAGTGAAATGCATGGTTTTCGTAGACATTCTGTAAATTATGTAGCCAGTCAGTCGTCTGGTCTCCACATGAAAACATTGAATGGGAGATCAAAGCAGCGAGCTACGACATTTTCTTTGTTTTCAATTACGCAGCCCCAGGCATCTGTATGCATCATTTAAAGTTCATCAAGGTTTTCTTGTTTGTGCTTTTCCTCAAGGGGTCAGGAGGAAGTAGAGTTAAAACAGTGTCATGGTACTCTTAATGCAAGAAAGGATTTTACAATGAGTGATTAAGAACTTGACTGAAAGACAGTAATCCTGTGGATTTTGCACAAATCCAAAGAAAATCAAGCAAACGCAGCACTGTTAATTGCATTATTTTGTCTTTATGTACATTAAACGTGATTAAAAGCAAAAGTCACATTGGAATGATGTGGTCATGTCCCAAAAGGGACTACTGTGGCCCTAACTCTGCCCATCATACTCTGTCTGGCGCCTTCTATGTATAACTGTAACTTACAGTTTTTTAGTAGTAGTCTGTTTTATGTTCCTGATATATGGAATGTGCCTATTTGCAAATATGTTGCTCTAAGTAGATGTGACTTACTCTCAAAGTACTTCTAGCAAGAGTAGATCAAAGCAAAATCTTTGTGAATTGAGCCCCCTGATTTCTGGCAATAATTTTAGAAGTCCATGTAGCAAATAGTATCTGCAGTCATCTTCAAATTTCTAACTACCTTGACCCTTTACAGGCTGGCCTTCGTCCTGCCCATAGCATCAGTGCTTTAAATGCGACAGTACTGCCCAGTACTGAGTACCGCCACTTTTTTATTGAGTACCGGCACTTCTTAAGAGAGATGTAATACTTTTAATTGGAGAGTACCGGCACTTCTCAGAAACAAGCAGGTACCCTGGTACAGAGTACCTGCACTTCTATTTTTCCATTTCAGGCACTGCATAGCACCAAATCGGTTTGCAAATAGTTATGGACGATTTAAAACAGGATGCATGGGAAAAGTGCCAGCACTTGTGCTCCTTGATCAGTGAGCCTTCTTCCATATGGATGTTCATAAGATTTTGATGGAGGATTTGGAGGTGGCAGGGTCTGAGGACCATGTCTACGTTGGTTAAGTTCCTTTTTAAAAGGTTGTGTACATGCCATGCAACTATCCCCTTTTGTGGCAGAAAGTGCATGGAGTACCACAAAGTTTGCCCTCTCTTTACCTTTTTTGTTATACTTTAGTATGATCTTAGGGTTTACAGGCTGTATATGAACGCTGTTGAATCTCCATGTCTGGATGGCAAAACCTCTGGCAAAAACAGGCCTTTCAAGTAGAGCTATGCTTCATTTGGAGATGGATGTAGAGCAACTATCTAAAATTGAATGCTCAAAAAACAGACATGATACTCATTTAATAATAAACTCGACCACTGGAATCATCATTTTTGGCCCTTGGAAATAGGTCCACTCCCCAAACCCCCACTCTCGGAAAAAAGCCTTGGTGTGATAGTGCGTAGCAGTCTTTCAATGAATCCGCAAATTGCTTCAGTGGTCTAGAGATGCATCTTTCTGCTCAGATTGATGATGAAGTTGGTGCCATATTAGTCTCTGGAAGCCCATAAAATGGTATTCGTAGCAATGATTGGCTACAGGTTGGACTACGCTAACTCCTAAACATAGGACTTCCAAAATCCGATCTTTATAGACTGAAAGCCATTCCAAATGCAGCTGTGTGTTTATTCTTTAAAGTACCAAAACAATCTTATGTGACACCACTGTTGAAATAGCTGCATTGGCTACCAGTGAAGCAAGGAATCCAGGGGCATATTTACCAAAAAGTCAGCAGCACAGCAAGGCACGTTGCTGCGCTGCATGACAGGGAAAGGGCATGAATGCGCCATATTTAACATAATACAGCACGTTCCTGTCTTTTCCCAGTGCTGGCGCCAACACAGGCACCCTTACAACTTGGTGTAAGGTGCCTGCATTGTGTGTAGGATTGTTTTGGTGCAGGAAGGGACACCTTCCTGTACAAAAACAATCCCCTGAGGCATTTTCCTCTTTCTATGCGTGCTGCAGAATACAGCACACAAAGAAAGAGGAAGTAACGAGGAGAAATAAAGATATTTCTCCTTGTTACGCCTCACCTGGGAATGAGTAGCATTCTGACACATTCCCAGGTGTACCAGTATTGGTAAATCTTGGAATGCTTCAGAATCCATGGGTGGATGCGTAGGAACACATACGCTCCACCCAGCGAATGCTTTCCCAGTGCAGAGTAACGCAATGCAGCGATTTGCACTACATTGCGTTACTATAGATTTATCAAGCCACTCAGGGCCACGTGGTTTCATAAGCCAAAATTAAGAGTTGCGCCGCTTTTACACCCCGTTGCGTGGCGCAAAAGCCGCACCTCTATGATAAATACGCCCCCCAGTTTAATACATTCTGTATAGCTTTTAAGGCCTTACATGATATGACTCCCTCATTTGCAACTAAACTCATTTTACAATACCCAAAGAAGTCTAACCCCCTATTCAAAGAGATATTGACTTCATACAATATAAACACTGCCAGCTTCCAAGCTGCTCCATTGGCAATGCGTGACATTGCACTTGAGAAATATTTGGGCTCAAAGGGCATGTTTTGTGTCAATGGGAGAAGGGATTGTGACCGGCCAGCTCACCGGACATTTAGGAACGGATAACAACTCTGTCCTATTGATTATATCTATATGCATGCCTGGTTTTTTCATAAAACTGGGTGCTTCCAGGTACTGCAAGTGGAGGGTAGTGACCACTATCCCCTATTACTAGGAATAACAGTAGGAGCTTGTAGGTCAAGAGAAAAGGTTTAACCGCTGCAGATAGACTACCCAAAGCGTCGTACCACTGGAATCTCGGAGGAAGCTTTAGCAAAATTAGCCAACCTCCAACAGGATCAAGCACTGACTATGAAGTGGTATGAATATATAATTAAGCAGGTGGTTCACTTCCTAAGGGCTGAATTAACCACCAACAGGCAGCCGAGGAAGAGCAGCCACACAAGGAAAGCGAAAGATTGATATGATGCTGATTGCAGAAAGTTAAATGCCCAAATTAGAAAAGGAGTTCAAAGCCTCAAGTTAAAGTTTGATTATGAGATACATGACCGCCTTCAGAATACCCAGAAAGTATATAAAAAATTGATTGGAGAGCGTAAAAGAGTATATAGGGAGAGTTGCTGGGAAAACCTGTTAGAAGCAATAGAAACAAAAAATGTAAAAAGTTTTGGAAGCTTGTGCAGCACGGTGCAGGCAAAGAGGATGGAGTAATTAATTGTGTGGTAGAAGAATGCACTTGGGCTGAATATTTAAAAGAAATCTATGGAGAAAACCCAGAGTCCAAGAATATGAGCGCCAATAAATGGAAGGGGATGAACGAGGAGCTTAGAAACCAGCTCACGTTGGCCAATATTAAAAACATCAGAGCATCACTGGTATTAACTGAAACGGCGGGCCCTGACAACCTTTTGGCTGTCATAAATAAGACCAGGCCAGATTGGTGGGCAGAATTCTTTCATCAGACATTCCAAGTAATTTTAGCCACTGGGCAGTTTCCAGGTAACTGGAAAGGGGCCATTATTAGGACAATACATAAGAGGGGGGGACACGAGAATACCCAAGAATTATAGGCTGATTAACCTGTTGGATGTAGGTGAAAAATCGTTTGCAAAAATAATTTTCGGCAGTCTTAAGGAATGGGTCGAATTAAACTATATTGTGCCCCGCAACAAGGGGGCTTCAAGGAAGGCCACTGCACGATAGACCATTGTTTCTGCTTATGGTCTCTGGCAATTGAAATCTGTAGAGCAAATGGGTAGTTTATTCTGCTGCTTTATAGACTTCTGGGCTGCCTTGGATCTGGTGGACCAGAACTGCCTATAGGACACTCTGGTAAAACAAGATTTTACTAAGAGCCTTCTAGTTTTAATACAAGAGTTGCATTCACATAATTGGGCATGGTAATTACATATATGGAGGGGATATTGACACAGAAAATCCCAATTACTAATGGACTGAGACAGGGATGTGTCCTGGTCCCCTTACTTTTTTCCCTATTTATAGCCGATTTGCTGTCAGTTTTATTAGCAGCAAGGGTAGTGAGCCCCAAAATGAATGGGAGCCATATAGCATGGCTCTTGTATGGGACGATCTTGTGATTATGAATCTAACAGTGTTAGGCTTGCAAAAGAAGCTAGATGTGTTTTTGGAACACTGTAACTGCAAAAAGTTAGTGGTAAACATAGAAAAGACTAAGGTTCTGGGCCTTGGAAGAAAATCTGTTAGGTTTGGGTGGCATTTAGGTCCCAACAAGCTGGAATCTGTCAATGAATATAAGTACCTAGGAGTATGGTTTCAGAAGAATTTAAAGTGGAATGTTCATTTAGAATCACTGAAAATAGGAGCCCTTACCTTGGTAATTGGTCTTAAAATGTTTAATAGTGATTACGGTGAGATGTCTCACAGACCAGTGTTAAAAGTATACACGGCCATGATTCACCCCCAATTTCAGTATGGAGCTGATCTGTTCTGCCTCAGTGGGAAAGGTTCTTGGGAACTTGAGGAGGGGAAATGTCTTACCGTTCCTCCCAAGGTCCTCAATGATACAGGCGGCAAGAATGGAAACAGGCTTGACATCATGGAGTTACCTGGCTAGAGCAGCAGCAGTGAGATTCTGGCAATGTCTGAATGATGTAGAGGGGCAAAAGGTATCATTATGGTGCAAAAATGAGATTTTACACAGCAAATTAAAATGGGCCACAGGTGTTAGGAAAACTCTTGAGACCATATGTAGAGAGCTGAGTGTTAGGTTGTGTGCTCATTGTTTGCACATGGAAACCATGAGGTATGAGCTTCGAACCTTAAAAAGGGAAGTTTCCAGAGAATACGATAGGCAGTATCTACAGGGTAAGTCTTCAGCCAAGTATATGCTCAATTTTTGGAGAAATGAAAAGTGGTTCCCTTACGTGGATGTTCTCCCCAATCGTTGACTTAGGCATGAACTGCTATGGTTTAGAATTTTTATTTTGAAAGTTTTATATAGCGCGAACAAGAATCTTGTGGGTATCAGAGCGTTTTACAGGACAAATGTAAGGAACAAAGGTAGACATAGCAAAATATATATGAGCGAATCTAATACACAGTAGTAACTAAAGACAAGTTAGCAGATATATTACATGGTTATATAAATAATTCGAGAATAGAATTTCACTTCTTTTTGCACGAAGTCTAATACAAAGTAGTAATGAGTAGAATGAGTATTAACCCATACTACAGCAGTGATAAGATAAAAATAGCAATGATAGATGCAGCGGGGAAATGTAGATGTGGCTTGGGTGTTAAAAATTTCAATTTGCACAATCTTATAGATTTTTTAAATTTCTTGCACCTTTGGAAGATCATTTTAAGACCACTTTTTAAAAAATGGCACCAGTAACCGTATGCAAACTGTAGCACTCTTATTGGACATCCACTATCTGGATGTGACTTGTGCCATAGGGAGATTTATGATTGCCGCAAAAAACCTTCTGCTGGATTTGGAAATGGGTTGCAATTTTCAAACTCTTTTTAAGAATTTTATTGTGAGGCTAGTGTTTGTCCCACAGCTCTATGAAATGATTTTATCCTGTTTGCAAATTAGGAGAACAAGTTTTTATGAATATACGATTGCCTTTTACTGTTATATGTGCTTTTATGATATTTATCTAATGTATTTATTTGTTGATGATTAATGACTGTGTTTTAATGTTTGTGTTTATGTTGTTTAATGACCAAGGGTCAAAATAAAAAAAATTCTTGACTGACTGACTGATATGACACCCTCATTTGTAACTAAGCTAATTTTGCAATATGAACCATCTCGCCTTCTATAAATTATTTGAGTGTGCCTTGGTATCCGCAAGAAAGAATAGGAGGACAATGGGGCATATTATCAAGCCGGCGATAAAAAATTATCGCCGCTTTAGCGTCTGTTTCCGGACGTAAAGCGGCGATAATTTTATCGCTGTATTAGCAAGGTCACGCTATCGCGTGAATCCTTGCCCTATCGCCCTTTTCCATAAAGCCCACCTTTGCATCTCTAAAGAGATGCAAAGTGGGCGTTCCGTCCCAAAATAACTGGAGAAATGTCGTTAACCGACATTTCTCCAGTTATCAAGGGAATCGCTAACAAGCATAGCGATAACAAAAGTAGTGCTAACCTTGGTTAACGCTACTTTCCTAACGCATGCTTTTAGTTCGACTTAGCCATGATATCCAATGGAAGGTGGATATCATGGTTAAGTATGCCCAGCCCTATCCACAAGCTATCGCCAAATGTCGTGCGATTATCGCTGGATTTCCAGCGATAATCGGACATTTGGCAGCTTGCGCCAGGAATTTTATCGAGTCTGAGATAAGCGTTGCTAATAGCACGCTATCTCAGCGATAAAATTCATCGATAGCCGGCGATAAATATCCTAGCGCTAAGTGCGCTTAGCGATATTTATCGCCGGTTGTTGATAATATGGCCCAATGTTTCTCCATGCAGGTGCTTTTATTGTGAAGCTCCCTTCCAGATCAGCTATGTGCTGAAATCGAGCTCAAGTTTTTTAGAACTCATTTAAAAACTTGGCTAGTTAAACAAGTCTGAGTCTTGGTTTGTACTCCGCATATTCATGAAAATTCATGACGTTCACTTACTCCAGTGCCAAGAAACCACTAGTGAAGATGTGCCTAAGCTTTGTTAAAATAACAAAACAAATGATAAATACACAGGAGAATCAAATAGGAGTGTATCCCCCACTATAGGCATAGCATGGTGAATAAAATGTCATAAAATACAACGTTCCCTCTGGAATAAGAAATAAATATGTCACTTCAACTAACTACACTGAGATATTGTGGGTCCAATTCACATAGATTTTGCTTTGAGTAGTTGTGACTTATTATTGTAGTACTCCTTACTTACTACTGAATTCTAGGAGTAAGAAAGGAGTGCTCATGGTTTACTCCTGAAATTCATTAGTGAAGCAGGAAAATTAACATGAGACCACTAATTGGTGAATGCTAAGGAGATTACGAATGCTGCGCATATCTTCTATGCTGTATTGACAAAACCTCAGCATTCTTATTCGTGCTACTGCACAACAGCCCTGACCATTGCAAACACAGCAATGAAGGAAGATGACGGGGTGGGCCAAGATGGTGGACATTCTTTAACTGAGCTACGCATCGTACTCCTCAAATTCAACATTTATCCGGCTCACTGATTAACATAGACTTTTGCAACGAAGTGTCTACGCCCTACAGAGAGCGATGAGGTCCCTGATGTAATTTGGATCACCCTGGCTGCCTGGGAACCTACCTTTGGAGTGAGATGCCACCACACCATGCCGCCTAAAAGAAGCCTCACCGATACCGGCAACTTCCCCTTGTGCAGACCCGGCCATGCCCGTGAGAGAGGTGCATCCTGGTGTCCTCGCCAGGAGCATCCGGGAGACCCCATCGTCACTCCTGTGCCCCATGCACTGCCTTGCTGGACATGGATGTCCCACTGCTCCAGTGGTGAGTTACCACCTGATAGAAGCCCAGGCAGGGTTTACTGGCCTGAATTACTGAATTCTTTGCTGCTGATGCAGATCCCCTTGAATTTGGCGGTCCTATGGCACTCCAGGCCGCTACACCGAACTGGAACCATGATGGCAGGGGTGAGTGCGGCACTGCAGCACTTTTGTCGAAATTGCCTCCTCCTGAGACGACTACAAAGACAGGGGCAGTGCGGCACGCAACTCAGTCCAGTTGTGGAACGTGGCATATATGCATCCTTAACCTACATTGTGGTCAACAACTTACTATTAATGGGACAGAGGCTGTAAGTGTGATCACCTTTAATTGACTCAATCTACTATCATGCCTCAACTGTAGAAGGGACGATGCTGGAAGACTCAGCAGCGTTATTGCACTCATCAACTTACTGTGGGTGCTTCCGATCATGCACTGCTCCCGTTGAAACCTGTGTCAATCCACCTCACTGGGATTGCTGTCCTTAACCCCTGCCTAAGAGCCCGCTCCTTGCCGTATTTCTCCCACCAAGCCTATTTGAGCACCCTGTTGTTGCATTTTGGCCTCCTCACCTTGCCTCCCTGTGCTGATCCTTGTGAAAACGTATATAGTGGACCTGGATCACACGATTGGTCAATAGGAGTCTGAGAATCACGCTCCCCAATACCTATGCGATCTGCATTGTTCTTCTGGCTCAGTCACTTCCCACTTTAAAGACATCATCGAGGGTGTGTACTAACTCTCCACACAACCTGATGGGCTGGGGCTGCTCGTGCTGCACAGCCTATGGTGTGCAAGCGGGCTCTGCATGTTGCTGCACCCTCTCTGACTACGTCACTGGTCATCACTACGTTGTCTCCACACAGTGCCAACACCGTCACTCCTGCTCTTCATTATCATCTTAATATTGTGGATCCAGCAAGGTCCCTCTTCAAGAATCTGCATTTGGGAGCAGCAGGTGGGCTGTTCGTGCTGCTGTGTAGCAACATTCTCCCCGACACAAGTAAGCGGACCCACCCACGCTTCCCCTCAATATCCCTGCGTTACTAAACTGTCTGGCTAAGGCATGGGTCACCTGTGCTCTTACGCCATGGTGTACGCTCGCATCAATCTGTTGTTTCTGGATCAATGTCTGACACGACGTACCCTTCAACCCGCCCTGATAGCTCCAAAGCACTTGAAAACAAACTGGATATAGTACTAGCAGCTATTGTAAAATCTAGAATATCTCTTAAAAACAAGATAGACACAGTCGCAGTGGACCTTACTCTCTTTCATGCTGATCATCTGAAATTGTCAGACAGGGTACACGAAACAGAACAATCACTGGCTGCGCTGCAACCTCAGGTGCAAACAGTGGTAACTCAAATGAGCCAATTTATTGATCGGATATGCATACTGGAGGAGAGGGCAGATGATGTAGAGGGCCGCTCCAGGTAGAATAACATCCGAGTTGTAGGGCTTCCTGAAAATTCTGAGGGCCAAGATGCTGTCTCTCACGTCGAACAATGGATCAGTGGAATTGTCTCTCCCTCGGTCCTCTCACCGTTATTCTCTGTTGAACGGGCACACCGCGTACCAACCCTGGAGGCCTCTGCCGGGAGCCAATCGTAGACCTTTGGTCTTCAAGGTTCTACATTATTGAAACCGTGATTTTATCCTCAGAGAAGCCTGCAAGAAAACTGACCTCACTGTGGAAAATGCCTGTATAATGCTTTTTCCAGATTACATGTTAGCTGTGCAGCACCAGAGCTCGTTCTTATCAGTCAAGTGCCAACTACGCAACCTTGATGTAAAGTATTCTCTCCTGTTCCCAGCAAAACTCAGGACCCTGATGGACAGAAAGTCAATTTTTTTCATGGACCCAAGGAGGCCTGGGACTTGATCGAAACAGCTAGACCTGCGTTGCACCGTGCCTCTCAGCCTGGAGGCAGGGTGCTGGTGCTCCCGAGAAGAGACTGGCACCACAGGAAGTGCCGTAGGGAGGAACGCCCCCTAAGTGTTCAGTCCACGCCTAATCTGGAACAAGTGAGACAGGAGTGGTAGCATGCACTTCAGATGGCTGCCAACATGCGAAACCACATACTCCAATCTGATGCCTACAGGTACTCGGTGGGGTCCTCCAGTGATGGTAGCTCGTCTGCAACTTGGCCCTCTAAACCGAACACAATGGCACTGCCAGATGTGATGCAACAAACTGCAGATGACCTCATTTGATATCTCAGGACACCAGTTACTGATGACTTCCATCCACTAGCCACGGCACAGTGACCTCTTACCAGTCATTGCACATTGGTTATTGGCTCTCACAAGGTCTAACCCTATAAACTTCTCCCTCCTTTCTTCCCCCTCCCCCTCCTCCTCTCCCTCCCTTCGCGCTCTCTCCCTCCCCATTCTCCTGTTACACTCCCTCCCCCGCAATCTGGTGTAGTTAACTGACAATCAACCTTGAGACAAATGCCTTATAGTTATGTTCCTTATGTCATAGACACCACACTTACTCCTGTACTGTGCTACTCATTTCACTGTAAGACGGGGTTTCACTTGCCTGCACCCCATACACTGATCAAACCTATTTGGGTGGTCTGTTACTTCACGTGTGCAATGTTAGATAGTTTAGATCAATGCATGTTGCCGATCCACCCCAATGGTATTCTATATTTGACTTCCATAGTTCTATTTCTTTTGTTTGATGTTTGGTCCTTTTGTCCGCACCCAACCGACACACACTCTTCATGAGGTTTGGCCTCTGCCCTTCTTGACACGGTCAGTCCCTGTAATGCATCCCAGTTAGTGGCATGGCTGGTACCAACGTGATAATGTGGAACGTTCAGGGCATGCATACCCCTTGACGTAGGTATGCTGTATACTCCTAAATTCGCCACTGCAATGCCTACATTGCTTATTTACAAAAATCACACTTGATAACTGCTGAGGCTGCTAAGATGCAGAGACGCTGGCGAGGTCAAATGTTTTCCACCAATTAGTCAACATATGCAAGGGGAGTGCTGATATGGATCAGTGCTGGTGTTCCCTTTCAGGCAGAGACATCCAGAGTTGATCCAGATGGCAGATATGTCTTGATGTGATGTGGCTGGATGGTCACCACATGGTACTAGGGAGCATTTATGCCCCCAACACGGACCAGGTAGTATTTCTGACTAAGCTGTCTGACATCCTATCGGGTTGTAGAGGACTACCCTGGCTTTTAGGGGGGGACTTTAACAGTGTACTGCGACTAGACTTAGATCGCTCATTTCCCCCTCCCCCTTCACACAGTTGCTACAACGAATACCCAACACCTTATGGACTGGCACGAACACTGGCACTTAGCTGATATTTGGCGCACGCACAATGCCACTACCAGGGCTTACGCCTTCTATTCCTGCCCACATGATATAAACATTTGCATCAATCGCATTGTTGGTTCCCCTGACTTTCTTCCACACGTCATTTATGTTGATTATTTGGGGCGTGCACATTCTGACCATAATCCCCAACTCTTGCATTTTGATGGGGAAAGGAGGCCCTCACCCATTCCAACGTGGCGTCTACAATGAGGGGCTCTAGAAGACCCCCCTTTCCGCACTTTCCAGGACAATGCCATTACTGAATACCTTGATATTAACACTGACACTTCTATGATCCATCTAAATGAGTGGGATGCCTTTATGGTCGCGATGAGTGGACAGTGTATTAGCACCACCTGGAATATCCATCGCCAATTAGACAGAGACGTCACGAGGATCGAACGCAATAAGCTGGGAGACGAGACTCGCACCCTTCAGGCTCCCGTCCACTGGATCCACTAGACACATGCACACCAAGAGCACACTGCACTGTTAGAGAGACTTTGTAATCTCAACAATGCGGCTCACTCGGCCAGAACACATGCCAGAGCAGACAAATCCGGATCCTTGCTGGCTTGACTTATCCGGCAGGAACAAGCCTGTCATCCAATAATGAAATTACGCAAAGCTCATGGAGATCGCCTCTGCACCCAAACCACCATACATACTGAGTTGACTAACCAAAACCAGTCAGCGAGCACAGCAACCACAGCTGATGTGGATACATTCCTACTTGGCATCACTGTCCTCCAAGTGACACGAGAGCAGAAAACAGAACTCGATGGCCCCCTTACCCTCTTTGAGATTAGGGAGGTCATTCGTTCCCTTGCCACTGGTAAGACACCGGGCCCAGATGGCCTACCTGCTAAATTCTACAAGGCCTACACCCCACTGTTAGCCCCCCACCAGTTAACGGTCTATGATGACGCACTCCAGGCTTGCTACTTACCAACTTTGTTGCATTAAGCGCTACTTATATCCCTTCCCAAGCCAGATAAAGGCCGGACTGCACTGGGTTCCTACAGGCCGTTAGTCCTCTTAAACACTGATTACAAGGTCCTGGCCAAAGTACTTGTTGATCATCTGGCGCCACTGGTACCAACGTTGGTACACTCGGACCAAAATAGATTTGGTCCAGCCCACAATGCATCCCTTAAATTATGTAGGTTCTTTTGGATCTTGGAGTATGCTCCTCACCCTTGGCCACGGTCGGGCTGCGTGATGCTGGATCTGGAGAAAGCATTTGACTCCCTGAAGTGGTTCTTCCTTCTTTTTTGAGATTTTACCATGATGTGGCCTCGGACTCTGATTCAATTGACTGATTAAGCTTCTTTACACTATCCCTCTGGCACGGGTGAAAACAGGCGCCCTTGTCTCTGATCCCATTCCAATTACCAGGGGCACACGTCAGGGCTGTCCGCTTTCTCCCCTGCTTTTTTCATTACCTAGCAAACCGTTAGCATCAGCTCCTCGAGCCTGTGTCCATTCCTGGGTAATTTCACTTGGGTATGGCCTGCACTGAGTATCTCTGTATGCTGACCGTCTACTATACCTCAAAGATGTTACTGTCATTCCAGATGTGGTAGTTCTCATCTTTAATAAATTTGCAGCCTTATATGGACTGAAGGTCAACTGGACCAAATCCTGTCTCATTCCATTCCATCCCATTATATCAAACTCAGCCTCCACTCTCCATGGTATTTGCTTGCCCTGGCAACACACCACATTTTGATATCTGGGTATTTGCATTTACCATTCACCTGATGGAAATCTCACTAGAGCACTGACATCGGTGCGCTCTTAGGTGAGGTTTTGGCAATCTCTTCCAATCTCATTGGCAGGTCGCATTGCCCTTATTAAAGTGGTTATGCTATTATTTTGCTAATCTTCCCCTCTACATTTCTAAGCCTTTTTTTTGCCACCCTTGAAAGACTGATGCGGACATTGATTTGAAATACCACAGAAACTACATCTACCAACAGACAAGGGAGGACTGCAGGCCCAAATTTTGAGCAGTACTATCTGGCCTCTCAACTCCAATTGGTGGCCTGTTGGATAGCTGGCTTATACCTAACCGATACTGCTACTGCTTCCCCCATCTTTGGTCCTATCAGTCCTACTTTATTTGTTTGACCCTTGCACGAAGACATAGATGCCTGGCCCCACACTTCTATGGGTCGCTTACCGCTGTTACAAGTGTTGCCTTTTTTCACCAAATCTATCCATCTCTATGTGCCGGTGCTCCCGTTGCTTGGTAAGCAACACAGAGGGCCAGTCTCATTAAAATTTTCATTATCCACCTGGCATGATGCAGGGATACATACACCTGGCGACCTATATCGTGATGGCACCCTCATACCTCTGGGGACCTTATAGAAGAAGTGGGTCTACCCCAGGCCAATTTCTTCTCTATAATTAACTGATTGGAGTGCTAGGAAACAGCTAGGGAGAAGATATGCAACAGGAATGTCCCATGCATCTCACTATTCAATAACTACACGTCATGAGTGCAGGTACCCATCTAACCCACTGGTTAGCGGATTCTTTGCACATGCACACAGCACCATCACTCATCCCTCAAACCTGACATTGGGAGGGAGACCTAGGCCACCCTTGCAAGGATAGGGAGTGGAGTTTAGTACTGGAGAGCCCTACTCAGATTCTGGGGAATGCCTGCTTGTGCCTCATACAATACAATATACTCCATAGAGCCCACTTCAGCCCTCAAACGATCAACCGATATTTTTTACGCACTGACTCCGCCTGTCCCCAATGCAACCTCATTGATGCTGATATCTTACATATTCTGTGGTCTTGCAATCTTTACACTTATATTGGCACGAAGTTATGATCCGTCTGACGCACTGCACGGGGCGCCCTGCAAAGCATACTTGGGAAATATATGTAATGGGGTTACACCGCCATGATAAAAAACAGTGTCACAGATCGGTTTCTTGACCTGGGTCGTTTATTAGCTAAGTCTCTAATTATATGTAAATGGAAATCCCCACTCCCCCTATACACACCACATAGGAGCACTCAGGCGGAGAGTGTCGCCCTCCACAAGGAAGATACACTGTGATTGCATAAGTACCCCCTGGCTAATAGCTGGGACACCATATTAGCAAACTTCCAGACAGCCATTCATTCATCCGAAGACTCTTCCACTTGATACCCATTTGTATGAATGAATATTATATTCCGTACATCAGCCATGTGCAGCGTGCACCTTCAAATGCACCATAACATTCTCTTGTACCCTCATTCAGATTTATGTACAACACACTGGGTTTCTTACAGTTATCCCTTGAATGCACTGGTTGGGTGCGGCTCAGTACACAGTTTAACAAAGTTGGAATATCCACTAATTTTAAACATGTCTAAGCACCATGGCTGACACCAGACGACATGTGTTCTGAGGTTAATTAACAAGGCACTGCTACATATGATATCTACCCTGAACCTCTGTTATGCCCCCCACATATATGACTTCCTCCAATGTATGAAGAATGGGTTTGCAGAAATATGCTGTATGATAATTTATGTGATGGACATCTGATATATGCAGTTACACTATTGTCGACATATTGCCATACATAATGTATGTATGAAAAATGTTAATAAACATATTTAAACAAAAAATGAAGTAAAATGGCACAAACTTATAATATATCCTATGGTGCTACAGAGGGTTTTGGTACAAATTAGCACAATGTGGATGAAGTATGTAAGCCGGCCAATGTTTGTTTTAGGATGAAAGCTCTCTGGTGTTTGTGCAACGTGTCCTTTCCTGATGTTTTATCATTTTCCCCTAACATTATCACCAATTTTGGAGTGTTTTAATGTCCATAATCTAAGAGACCAGTAGACCAAGATTTCTGCAGCAAACCCGTGCTGCTTTTGGTAAGAGAAGGGGCACAGAAATGAGGTAGGGTCATCCTATAACCCTAACTCAGACGTTATAAGCTGATAGCAATAATCAACAGTTTTTGTGAGTATGGTATGACATTACTCATACAGCAAGACCAATCCCCCCTGTATTTGGGGTCTTGCTTCCCCATGCAGAGTGTGTACCATGATGGGTGTTGTGGTGCATGAATGTGCCCCTTTAGATACAGGGCATAGTCTCTGAACATGGTGAATTTGGGCCTGCTAGCACTATGATATGGTTGCCTCTATCCCTCTGTTATTATTATTATTTATTACTTATAAGTTTTATATAGCGCTAGCTAGACCCGTGGGTATCAAAGCGCTTTATAACAGGAATGAAATAGAATGGTGAAAACATGGTATAAGTATACATAATGAGATAGGCATAAAATTCACATTTTAAGACAGAATACATTAGACGGATGAGTGATAGCTTAGGTAGGTGAAACAGTCAGATGACCACCAATCCTTGATGGTCTAGATTTAAGGAGAGTCAAATAAGCTGAGCCTGGATCAGTTGGCTTTGTCTGTAAAGTATTTGTAGAGGAGATGGAGTTTCAAGTCCCTTTTGAAGCAGGAGGAGGGGTTGCATCTGAGTTCAATAGGGAGTGTGTTGCACATCCTGGGAAGATTACCCAAAAAAGATCAGGACTGGGTGGATTTCTTTTTCAATTTCGGAGGGATGAGAAGAAGAGAGTTAGAGCTTCTCAGAGTTCTGGCTCTTCCTGCTTTCACGAGTTTGCTGTTTAGGTAGTTGTGAGAATGTGTGTGAAGGGTTTTGTGTGTAATGTATGCAGACTTGTAAATACATCTACCTTCAATAGGAAGCCAGTTGAGGTATTTAAGGGTTGGTGTGATGGTTCAAAGTGTTTAACACCTGTTATGAGCTGGGCTGCCATGTTTAGGACTGACCTTAATAGGGCAAGGTGGTTTTTTGGCGTCCCTGATAGGATGGCGTTCCCATAGTCTAGTCCAGAGAGGACTAGGGAGTGAACTATTGTCTTGAAGTCATCCTGGGGGATGAAAGGTTTAATTTTCTTGAGGTGTTTAAGAGAGTACAGTGCACCTTTGTCAGAGTTTTTGATGTGGTCCTTCATTGATAAATTCTTGTCCAGGGTAATGCCTAGTGACTTTACCGAGTTGGAGAGGGCGAGGGAGCAATTTGGGGCATCTAGGTTCTTGAGCCAGTCTTGTATTGGTGGGTGGTTACTTTTCGGAGTGAACAATATTAATTCAGTTTTGTCAGGGTTCAACTTCAGGTGGTTCGAGCGAAACCAGGTTTGTATCTTGGTTAGTGTGTCATTGAGGTGTTGGATGTCACTGGGTAATTTGATTTTGTAAAGAGTTGCGTGTCATCTGCATATAAGTAATATTTAACTCCTGCTTGCTTCAGTATGCTTGTAAGTGGTTCCATGAAGAAATTAAAGAGGGACAGGGAGAGGATCGAGCCTTATGGGACATCAAGCGTGATCTCTTTCTTCTCATGTCCCTTCTTTCTTCTCCTTTGCCTGGGCAAATCCACAAACATTCCTGCCCTGGTAGCCTCTTTGGTGAAGTGAAATAAATAAAAATGGATTGGATGCTTGAATTAATCTCAGCAACAAGTAATTACCCAGGTCGCCTCCCAGTCCATCTTTTGCTGCCCACCATGACACCTCAGATTAGTCCAAGCCATATGAAAGTCAAATCAACCTTGTCCATCCTCCAGTAGGAACAGTCTGGCCTGAACTGCCAAGCCAGGTCCTCTCTAAACCAAAACATAAGCAATGCAAGACCGGTTTGGCCCTAGTTGAGGTATACTTCTTTTCAGATGCGTATTGATTAACCAACTTCAGGGATGAGCACTGTGAAAGGCTTAAAGAAAAGTCCAATTCCGACCCTGGTAATTTGATAAACGTCTGCCCCATCTCTCTGCTGCCCCCGCCAAGATATTGGAGAAATATCCTAATCAATTACAATGGCGATATTCTTGACCCTTCACCAAATGGCTTTAGAAGTTGTCACAGCACTGAGACTGCTCTTATTGCTGCCACCGATAACATCAGATGCCAGGTATACATGGGCGAGAGGCAGTCCTGGTGGCGCTTTACTTGTCAGCAGCCTTTGGCACTGTCTCACCCATGCGCCTTGTGCAGCATCTTCATCAGGTGGGTGTCAGTGGGAAGGCCCTGGACCTCCTCCGGTCTTTCCTTACTGGTAGGGTACAATTTGTGAGCTGTGGTGGGTTCAAAGACAAGGCTTTCAGTCTCCCCTGTGGCGTCCCTCAGGGGTCCTCGCTTAGCCCCAATCTCTTTAATTTGTATGTTGCTCCCTTTGCAGAATTAATACGCTCTTTTGGCTTTCAATCACTGTAATATGCTGATGACATGCAGATTATTGTTTCCATCTCCTATAATATTGACTCTGTAGCTCACAAGTTCAATCTCTGTATGACCAGGATAAACACGTGGATGAAAGAATCTTTTTTAAAGCTCAACACATAAAACTGAGGTCCTGGTTTTTGGCGCTCAAGACTCAATTCGGACAAATAGTTGGTGGCCTTAAGAATGTAGATCTTTGCCTATTCCGAGTAAAGTGCCTAAAAAACTCGGGGTAATTTTTGATACTTCTTTGACTTTTGAGGCACAGGCTAATTGCGCTGCAAGTACTTGCTTCAATTTAATCAGGACACTCTGGATTTTTTTTCCTTTTATCCCAATCGAAATGCGTCACTCAGTGAACATTGCTTTAATTTGTTTCATCCAGGTTGGATTATTGCAATGCCCTCTACCTGAACATTAATGATTCCCTACTGAATAGACTGCAAGTGGTGAAGAATGCGGCTGCTCGCCTCATTTTTAATATACCTAATCATGCCTCTGTTAGAGAGGGTATTCGCTCGTATCATTGGCTCCCTGTCAGAAAGTGGGTTGTGTTTGAGGCTTTATGCCTGGTCTTTTAAGCCCTTCATCATGAAGGTTCCAAACATCTCTCTGCACTTATTAATTGGAATGTTCCCCGCAGGTCGCTTAGATCCTATTCAGCCAAGAAAGTCATAATTCCTGGGTTTTGCAAGGTCAGATGGGGTGGCAATTCCTTTTCAAGGGCCGCGGCAAGGATATGAACACCTTACTTGCCCACATTGCTAAGCTTGATGCTTTTGCTGTGTTTAAAAAATCTCTGAAAACATGGCTTTTTTCCTCCTAAGTTGTGGGTGCTGGGTCTGTATTATCGAGTCCTCCTTGGCTTAGCGCTTAGATACCTTCTGATTTTATGGGCTTTATAAATGTTCTTTTCTTCTTTTTCTTTTCTTCTGGTAAAAATAAAGAATTTGGAACAAAAAAGGGGAAGATGAATGGCTTGTGAATTTTCCAGCAAGAAAGAAAGTAGACACTGCCAACTACTGTCTCTCAGACAAGCCTCCTAAAGCAGAAAGGGTGGGAGACACAGTCAAAAGAGGCCGAAGAGTCTAGGCGGATCAGAATAGATAATACTCCTGAATTTAGAGACAAACAAATATCTAATGAGCCAACTAAGAATGTCTCTGTCCCATGACTTGGGCAGAAGCCAGACTTGTAGTGGATCCAAAATTGAGTTGACTTTAATAAAACAGGAATACTGATCATTGAGTATTGACTCATTTGTTTTGGCTAGCGATGGGGAAAAGAGAGATGGACATTTATCTGCTCTGAGACCTTTGCTCTGAGACCTTTGCTCTTTTGGGTAAAGCTGTGGGTTGGGTCATGGAGGAACGTGTTCATTACAGCAAGGTGCTAAGGGAATTAATGGGACTTGACAACCGCTCCACTTTCCCCTTGCCCTGCTACGTTCAGATCTGGTTTGCTAAGCTAGGCTTAACTTCCTTCTGGGGCGACCCCAACTTATTGACTGCACATTCTGAAAAACTTTTGGAAGCTGGGATTATATCTTGAATAGGCTTCACCAAAACCCAAGATTGGGTAGGCTGCCTGTACAGTTTTTAACTGTTAAACCTAGTGCAGGATTAGAAACATATATGGACATTGTTCAGACCCAATTAGCAAAAACACTGTACATGAAGTTCCGATTTGACATTCTTCAAATGAATTCCTTCTCAGCGAAATGGAAATCAGAAAGCTCCACTGATGCGGAAATTAATTGCACTTTATGCACTTTAAATGCTAAAGAAGACCTTGCACATATATTTTTTTATCTGGTTTCTGTCAATCCCAGAAGGAAATGGATTTCTACAATGTGTTGTAACAAGAGGTTCGGGAAACATCTAGACGCACTGAGAGTTCTACAAACAGATACCTCTCCATCTGTAGTATTCGGTCTCAGTAGATATTTATTTGCAGAAGGGCTAGTACAGGAAAAGAGGGACTTGAAATCTTACTGTACAGTTGAATAAATAAACAAGGTTTTATTTTATACTTTTTTTTACATTGCGAATATTTTGTACTAACACATATGAAATTTGCACTGTATAAATAAATGAGTTACATGTGCTTTTTATGGTTTTTAACCAAAATTAAAGCTATGACTTGACTATGAGATGGTATGATAATTAACAACATATGAGAACCTCTGGGTTGACATTGGACTTTATTGCCAAAAACTGACATGTTCTCCTGAATCATTGATCTATTGGAAATTTTTAATGTGTTTGTTGTTATAAAAGAGGTATTTGCTGTTTGTAGATGTAGGGTCATGCAAACAAAATGGTAGACTAGTGTTGTTTACCAGTACTGTAGAGGGGCAAGAAGTTTTTAAACTGTGACTACAGACTGTGATATATCCCTGTTGCTTTCAGGGTTCCCTGATCTCAACCTTAAGGTACTTTATGGAGTGGTGTCTAACATTTTTGACTGTCACCATTATGAAATGGGTTAAGTGCACTATTATCCACTTTTAATTTGACCTTATATGGTTTGGGCTTAAATTTTGAATAACAACAGTTAAAAGGGATCTAGGCATTTGGAGAGGCTCCGAAGTGTCTATGCCAGGAGCACTATGTGGCTCTGCTCCCTGTGACTCTACACCACTGTATCAAAAGGTACCCACATAGAGTCAAATGTTAAGAAATATCACCACTGTCAGCCTCTATGGAGCCATCCATGTTCTCACCTTTCACTGTATATAAAATTGACTTACTATTTTCTATCAGAAGTGTTCTACCAAAAGAACAATGCAACAGTAATCCAAGCTTGCTGAGAGCTGTATAACGTGACCCTAGTTCTAATGCTATTTTCTTTATTATCTGTTTAACAATTAGAGCTGTAGACCCGAGACTTACACTGTTGATAATAATTTGCAACGTACTGTACATTGAAGGGATTTATTAAATAGGTATTTTGTTTCAAGCAATAACCCTGACGGGGCTTTCATATTTATTGTGTTTGTTTAATAATTGTGTTATTCTATGTCTGAGCCTTAACGTCACCTCCTATGAACTAGTCATTGACTGCACAGCCAAGTTACCCAATAGTGTGAAGAAAGCTTTGAAGGTCCAACTTTCTATAACAATTTAGGTACCATGCATCCTGCCGGTAGGGAACAAATACATCCTCACTTTGAATACTGAGAAGTGGTCTACAACTTCAGATTCTGCGACAAGCTTAACAGCTGCTTATCTCCCAATGTTTATGTTAGTGTTGCAACTATGCTCCACCCAAAGAGCGGCCATGTCTGCTTTTAGTAAATTGAAAACTATTGTAAAATGCATTTTTGGTGGGGTGGGTTTTTTTCTGCTGTAACTTGCCCTTTACAGTATACAAAAAAGTGTTGGATGGAATGCTTAAATTAATCTCAGGAGCTGGTAATTACTTGGGGGCCACATCCCAATCCATGGTTATTTTGCACACAATGTCACCTCAGTTTGGAACCAGCTATATGCAAATCAGTTTGACCCTGCTACAGTCGGAACAGTCCAACCCGAATTGCCAGTCCAGGTCCTCCCTGAACCGGAACAAGAGCAACCCAAGACAGGTTTTGCCCTAGTCATGGGCTTATCAGCCAGGTACAGCTTGGGTCCAGTGACATAGTGTGCACAGGACCCACGTCTGTGTATACCTGTCCTACTTAGGGTGACACAGTCAAGTATACAAAAAAGTGATGAATGGAATGCTTGGTACTCGGGAACCTAGCAGTAGAGTGCTTTTACACCTTGTAGACTAGAATGTTCTGAATATACATCTATGTGGCTTCTGGATTGTTGGCCTTGGTTAACTGCTTAAAAGAGAATGCTGAAAGTTAAGGAGAAGGTGCTTGTAGGATGAGCCAATGATGTGTCACTAGAAAAGACTTAGATAATTTAGAGCAAATACTGTAGGATTTCCTGGCAGTGTTTGTATTCATGTGTAACTAGGTGAGGCACCTATGGAGTGGATCCCGAAAAGTTTGCAATGGAGTCACTTAAGGGATCTACAAACATAGGTGAGCACTGTAAGTGGCACTCTTACTGTGAATGGATAGACAGGTGGAAACAGGTATTCCCCTACTATTGCACTGTGTTTGTAAATCATGCGACATGCATTTGAGAGATGGTGATGTCAAGCCATTGTCAGTAATAAAGGATTCTTTGGGTCACATATTGATGCAGGCCCCTTACACACTCCCCCTTGCATCATTTGCTTGGCACACCAGTGTTGCTAGCTGACTAGTATCCATGGATGTGCTCACCACCAGTGCTGTGACTTCATTCACCATTAACATTGACTGCATGCTACTTGTTTCACTTTATGCTCGTGACCTTGAGTAGCTACTTGCTAGTCTTGGTGCACATAGGGTTCACCAAATATATTTCCCTCGGCCTGTGTAGCTTTGCCCAAGGCTCAATGACACACATCTCTTTGTGGAATAGTTGGTGTCTTTGGCTCACACAATCCATCATGTTGTACTTACTGCAGAAACCAACAAACATACAACACACATGTAGAACTCGGTGCTTTTATTTGCATGTGCAAAATTGTTTGGAATCACAGGCACAGTTCTTTTGAAAACAACCCCAACAGTTATTTTGAGCCATTACATGTCCAGACAGAGTCCATGGGGGATACACTGCATGGGACATGTGGAGGAGAGGAGTTTCAGTGAGGAAGAGAATTAACAAATTGCCAATAGGGAAGATAGGCCCCATTGACAATCCACAGATGGGTGCGATCAACAAGTGGGACAGCAAATTGAGGACAGTACCAGTTGGGAAGTACACTGGCATTGTCATCAGTACTGGCCAAAGGAGAAACTGACAATTTGCTACAGAGAAATGCTACCGGGCGGATTTATGTTTGAAAGAGTTGAAGCCTACATCTTCCTATTCCGATGTGTGTGATGCTTCCAGTGACGGGTGTTGTAGGTGCCAGATGCAATGGAGGCACACACATATCTGGGGATGAAGATGTGGAGCCCCTGTCCACAGCAGCATTTCCCTGTGCCAACAAGTGGGGCAGTAATGCACTGAGAAGGGCCTGCTGGTTTGCCAGCACAGCAGTAACGTTGTGGTGGTAGGCACCCATAGTTGTGATGTATGTGTCCTGCTTCAGCTCCATGGACTCCAGATGTTGCGGATGACCCTCAGCTGTTTGGCAATCTTACTGGTGCCAGTTTGGTAGGGTAGTTGTTCATGCCTCTGCCTCATGACACCAGCAATGTCAGTGAGGGACTAGTCGAGTCCACAAAGTGAAGAGTAGGTGCATCTTTTAGCGGCAAAGGTGTCCTTATTAGGACTGAGACACCTACAGAATGCCTCTAGGGTGCCCGCCAGTCTCCATCCCCACCCGCACCACAGCTACGATCTCCCGCTGGACTCCTACAGCATGACATTGGAATCCTACTTGGGGGTTCTCAGAGTCCAGACCTGGGGGGATGGGCTGGCAGGTGATGATTGTTGGGTGATGGCTGGATCCTCTGGAGACCCCGCAACGATGTTGGCCCTTCCCACAACCAGATATGGTGTTTCTAAAGAGGCCAGGATTTGCCCAAAGGTCTCTTGGTCAAGGGTTGGCAGGCTGTCATCCTCCGCCAGATCATCATCCCGCCAGGTGCGGCCCATGCAGGTAAGAGCGATGGGGGGTGATTCAACAGACGATGATGAGGGAAAATGAATTCTTTATTTAATTTTCCATCAGCGTCGTCTGTCGAATCCCCCTCACCCCGCCCACCACTCTTAAATGCACGGGCTGCTCCTGCATCACGGACAGACAGCTGGTCATGAGGTGTAGGTACATCCTCTGCAATGAGATAGAGAAATGTTAATTGTGTTCTATATTAGATGTTTACATGAGTGATTTGAATGACAATCTGACTTGCTAATATTTGACTTTCAATACAACATTGATGCGTTGTATGTCTCTTACACAGAGGTATAGAGTCCAAGTGGCACTGTAGTTGTCTTTCAGATGGCAGTATCCCTGCATACTTCATACAACCACTGTGTGATAAGGCTGACTTTTTGTCTCATTACACATATTTCAACACAGTTGCAGGTCACTGGGCCTACCATTCCTGGATGTATTGAAATAGGTCAGGTCCACATCTGCCAAGGTGAATTGCAAACTTTTTCATGATGCCTATGCTTTTTGTATTTTGACATATTGACCCCACTACTGGTCACATTCCACCTAATCCCCGGGGGTGCCTGTATTCCCTGTGGCACGTATTCAGCCCACTGCTCCACTGAAGGTGATGTTGGTCTGGTCATGAATTAGTTATGATTCTGCCATATGGCTTTCAAACTGTTCAATATGGTACTTTGCCTTGTTGTGCTGTCTTGCATGCACATTGTGCATTCGTGTGGGCAAGGGTTGATTTTGAAACACATACCCTGCACAAGCGGCCTGGGCGTCGGTATGCGAGGGTGCCTCTGCTGGTTGTCTTGTCATTTGTGTGGAGCTTGAAGTTGAGATGATCCATGGGGGTGTTGGTAGACTGTGTTTGTGGATGATGGCTCTTCTTCCTACCAGCTTGTTGGGCGGTCCTGTTGTGTGATTTTATATCCATTGGGGATCGCTGTGGCAATGTCTGGGGCGGATGTG
Source organism: Calotriton arnoldi (assembly GCA_963921515.1). Lineage (NCBI taxonomy): Eukaryota > Metazoa > Chordata > Amphibia > Caudata > Salamandridae > Calotriton > Calotriton arnoldi. The sequence goes on along the minus strand of CAWUFW010014631.1, from coordinate 321,222 downwards.
GGGTTGAGCCAGGTTTCAGCGAGGAAGACGATGTCAGGTGTGAGGGTGGCAATGAGGTCCCATAATTCAGTGGAATGCTTGCATAGTGAGCGGGTGTTGAGAAGGGCGAATGCAAGTTGGTGTTTCTGTTCAGGTGGTGTCTGTGGTGTGTTTGGATTGGGGCTGCTCGGTGGGCTGGTGTGTGTGCAGTGGCAGGTGAAGTGGCAGTGGGTGCAGGTGAAAGGTCTTACCGTGGAGAATGGATCGGCGCGGAGGAAGTTTTTGTTGCTGTGTCCGGGGTCGAGGGTTTAGAGCTCAGTGATGGTGTATCTTCGGGGAGGCGGGAGGGCCAGGGCTCGTGGCTCTGGGTGTGTCCAGGTGCAGTCAGGTGCAGACGGGCTTGCCTTTGGTGCGCCAGCAATGCACCCACTACATGCATCCGCTGCACGGTTGCGCTGCGGCCTTCATTAAGTAGGTCCTGGGGTGGGGGTGGCTTCTGTTGGCGGGAAGAATTGTGAGTGGGAAAACCTGGTCAGGAAAACCCCAGCTGGAAAACACTGGCAGCTGTGGTGTCACTGGATCAGTCTGGAACAAGCAGGAACTGGTGGCCACAGGCAAGTGGCAAGCTTGGTGTCCAGGTGCCTACATCTTTGTGGACAGTGGGCACTGTGTACCAAATCTGAGGGGATGGGCCCTGTCACACTAGGTAGGTTGCTTGCACTGACACTCACCTCAGTTGATAATTGTCAGAGTTGGGTATCTGCATAGTATAACAGATCCTGTGAGTCAGGCATTCTCACTTGTACACGTCCATGCCTCCTCTGCCCCTCGTCAATTTGTTCCAGTGACTCTTAATGCCATACAGTGATGTAACCCAGATTATACATTGGCTCTCATGTGCCTACAACACCATCAATATGTGGGACCATATCCAATGGACTGACATGGCTGGCAGTTATTGAGGGCTATGGGTCAAGCTGTACCCCACATGGTAGTAGTACTGGAATTGGTGACATGTATCTACCCATGTTTACAACATAGCTGGGCACATCCACCTCAGTCTCCAACCATCACTGACTCCTGCCCTTTATGGTGGCAAACTGTTTTTCATGGACATCTTTGGTTTCAACACACATGGTCCTCTGGTGAGCACCACTTGCATTAAGCCTGATCCAGTCAGATTTAATACATGGCGTGAGCTTTGGTGGTCCCTACCATGGCAACTGACACCTGTGTGGTCTCACTTCACACGTCAGGACAGCTGTGTACTATATATTATCATGCCAGATAATGTACACGTGGCTCTTGGGATGTTCCTATCTGTTGATACTTCATATGCCCAACACCTGATCCCCCCTCTCAGGTGAGCTGTTTCTCCTCTGACAAGCCCATGCCATTGGTTTGCTTTACAGTGCTGATTTGTGTGCATGGGCCCAAGTAACGCACAGTGGCCTCATGGTGCAAGGTGGCCTGCACTGTCACCATCAGGTTGTGTAGGGTTCAAGTGTCCATGCATGATGTTTTGCTCAAGTCCAAGAGGCATACATATTTACATGCAGCTGGTGCCATCAGTACATCACTTTTTGTGACACGCCGGCGGGGCAAGCTGCAGACCTGTATCTACAAGGCCACACAAAGCCACTTTCCATGACTTTTCATGGCCTTGTAGATATGGAGTAAGGCAAGGCAGCGCAAGTCGTTGCGTAGGCTTACTCTGCGTCAGGGGGGTATACCATGGGGGTTGTGGTTGGTTTTTTCATGCAACACCCATGGGTTTTGATGCAATTCCAGAGTTACAAGGATATGTACACCTGGGAATGTGTCAAAAGACTAGGGGTGGGCTAACTATTGTGTTTGTGAATGAAGGTGCCCCTTCCTGCACAAATACAACCTGATTTCAACACAAGCACTCTTGCACCATGGTGCAAGGGTGCCTGCGTTGGAGCTAGGGAGCCATTTGTACACCAGCGCAGTGTAAGAGGACAGGATTGCGCCAGATCTTATAGATAAGGCACATACCTACCCTTTTCTTTTGACACAGGGCAGCGCAGCAAATTGGCGTGCAGCGCTGCCCTGTGTCTAATTGTAGTATATAAACCCTTCATTTGTGCAATAAATTACATGTGCCACTACACAAAGGTGGAGCGGGACTGGTGCTGCAGTTCACTCATAGAATGGAGAAACATGATGAAGCTGGAAAGAGCTGTGCAACATGGAACTGGGGAGTCTGAGTGACATTTCTGAGCCATTTAACAGGACATGATCCAGATTCCTACCCTTTGCATTGCACACAGCACAGTGCAGTGCTGGGACATAGTGGGGTGCTCTGCACAACATGACCTTTTTGCCCACATTGCCCCTTGTCAATATTTACCTTGCGGCTGTGGTTGTTCCTCATGTGCTGCACTGTTGTATCCTGGTACTCCAGCCACTAACTTGTCTGGTACTCCAGAGCCACCAACTTGTCTGGGATGACAGCTGCCAGCTGTTCCTCCAATGAATCCAGCTCCTCCTGGGGCACTAGGCTCACTCCTCTGGTCTGCATTGCTGCCTTCAGGTTACTGGCCAGTCTCCCCTTCGTCCGGTGCTTATAATCATGCCAGCACTTCTTGCAGTCAGTGACAGTCCTCTTTGGTTGCCCCACACTGTTGACCTTCTCCACGATGGACTGCCAAATGGCCGCTTTCCTCCCTAGTGGCAATTTGCAGGTGACAAAGAGCTGATGTTCGCGCTCTGACACCTCCATGATCAAGATGTCATTTTTCCTCCTAACTGAAGTTGGACTTCCTCTTCCCCGGGGAGTCTGCCTGGACATCCTGGCTGGTGCTGGGTTGTTGTCCTTAGTTCTGCTGCCTGTTCTCTGATCCATGGCTGGCTTCTGTAAAGTGTGCCACTTTTTCCCCCGATGCATCAATTTTGTACTTTTTTTATGCATTACAGGCTTGAAAAAGTGAATGGTGCCGATTTGCATCACTTTACGTCCCATAAGTCAGCCCTGCTTTCACTTTTGCAACAGAAGCGTCAGATTTCATTTCGACATGAGGCACACGGATACGTCATTTTTTTTTTATGCACACAGATCCTTACGCCATGTTGCGCTGTGCTGTAAATATGACACATCCATGGCATTGGATTCTGTCGTAGCAAAGCGCAAGTTGTTTTGATGCATCACTGACGCAATATATCGATGCATCATTTCTTTTATTAGACTTCAGTTCTAAGTCTATCTTTGTGAATTGGGCCTGTAGTGTTTGAATACCCATTTTTTTTTTAAATTGCACAAAAGTGTATGTTTACTTTGGCGAATCAGGCACTGCATTATTACAAAAGTGTAAGTTACTACACAAGTGCAGTTAGTGAATACTGAAAAGTAGTAAACGTACTCAAAAAGTGTCACGTACTACAAAAGTGTAGTTTGAGAATAGCACTTTGTAATTTGTTTTATAGTACTACTGTAGTACTAAAAAATGTCAGACAAAGTGCAGTTTGTGGATATGGCCCTATGTTCGTGCACAAAACGTGTGTTTGCTCCTACGATTTGCAGCTGGGAAACCTTACACAACTAGTAGGAGCGAATATCACACATCTGCTGTTTGTGCATGCAGGCATGGGAAACAACAGGCACTATTTTTGTGTCACCCCATTCCTGTGTAATTACACACCAGATAATTTGTAAACCTTTCTTAAAAGCCTTGAACATGATCCGTCCCTTAAAAGACAATTCATTTCCCTGAATAGCTGTCATAATGTGGACCACATATATCCTTGGGGCAATGACACCATTTATTGGATCAACACAAACAGTATGCCAGTGAGACAAATCACCTAGAAAACCTATTAGGTTGAAAATTAATCCTTGCTCTGGAAGTCGCACAAAGCCATAGTGTGCTCTAGAATCGCCCTAAAATAGATTTATAGCTTATATTTTGTGCTGTTGCGGGGGGCATGACTGTGGAAATTTGGGGTGACAGAAGGCTAGTGACTGTGCTTATTTCACAGACGCTTGCCGGCCATGCAGGCATCCACTCGCTGCTCTGATATGCAGCAACTGCTGTGAACTATGGAGGTAAGATGAAAAGCCTACTGATGACAACAGGCTGCCATCACAGCACCCATGTCACCCATGGGAGAGGTACGGATGTGAACATTTGCAAGTCACTTCCTTCTCTTGCTTGACAATCGTTTTAAATTGTGTTTCAAAATGTATTTTGTTGTTCTTTTGACATAGTGCTCTGCTAAAACTTAACGGCGCCTACTAGTAGGGCTGTTACCTGTTGATCATTTGTTACTTCGTCTTCCCCTTGCACCTCCATGTACTTTTTATGTTTCAGGTACCTCTTATGTCTCCTTATTGTATTGTACTCATGCTGTTTACTCATGTCAACGTTCGTTATTTTGTACAGTGCTCTGATACCCGTTTGGGTCTTGTTCGCGCTTTATAAAACTTTTCAAATAAATAAATAAATACTAAGCTTAAAAGTTCCATGCATGGCAATGTTTATAATTATATTTCTACCCCAAGTAAGTTTAGAACTGTAATATAAAACTCCACTTTCTGTAGGGTCTAAGAAGTGGCGCACAGAGGTTTTCGGTGCTGGAAATTCGAAATTTCAGTTCCCCTGCGACTGTGTGGCAATCACTTCGGCCAGCTCTGGTGGAACCATGACTTGTTCAGGAGAATAGGCTGTACACCAAATATCTTGATGGACTCTTGTGTGAACAAGGGGTGTGATAACATATGCACCTTTGACACCGATGGCCCCTCTCCATAGTGCTGGCCCTGCCCCGTAGTACACGGTTGCTGACCTGCCATGTTGCTTGTCATGCCAGAGTGCACATTTTGTGCCAGGGACTTTTATGGATGAAAACATGAACGGTGTACTTAGAGAACATTTTGCACCTACACAAATTTAGATTTCCGAATCTGTACATTTATTACATGCCTTTTCCCTCATCTGCCCTAATGCTGATGGGACAAAATATTTAGTGAACCTTCCCTTTAGCAGCCAGGCTTATTTTAATAGATGAATCTACAGGAATGTCATAAACACACAAGTTAGATCCCTGGTATGGCCTAATTGGCATAATATACCCACATTACCTATCCCATGTGCCAGTCCTATGCTCCCATGATCATGCACCCTTCTGTCACCCTAACTCCACCATAGGTCACGCCACATGTGGCAAGAATCTCTGGATTTCAAATTCTGAATGTATGCAGACCTTGCTTGCAACAGCAACATTTGGCTTTATTCACCCCTATTACAGTGTGCTGCACTGGGCAATTGTAGTCTGCCTCTTTGCTTTCAGTGCCCCTTGCTGTCAGGTGATTAAATCCCTATCCTAAATCTTTGTCTTCTTCCACAGTCAAACTGGAAAAATCGTGGCAGCTAGGAAAGCTAGATCACTGCACCACCCAGTATAGTCACAGAAATGTTTTCATAACACTGTTGCCCACCTCAAATTGCCAGCTGCCAGATGGTCATAGTTCATATGAACTTGAACACAGAGAATGAGAGGCAACACACAGATTAACACAAGATATATAAAGTCAAATCCACTAAAAAAACAATTCCAAAGTTGTGGTTAAATGTTCTTAAAGTGATTTTTTTTATTTCTTCTTTTTTTTCAATCTTGGGATTGTTACAAACGGACACAACCAATGCATTTTGCCCTAAACATGGGCTTCTTCAGGGCTTTCAAAATTCGATTGATGAAGTAAGGCTGTAAATGCGTAGCTGGAATCCTATCAAAGTTCCAAGTCTTTCACTGCCCGCTGTATATTTTTACCCTGTAATTTGTAAAGTCCTCCACGATCTTCAAGCCCTGTATATTACGGTAAGTACATTCAGATATTTGCATTCAAGAGACATTTATCCCAGTGCAATCTATTCTCTGTTTGGCAGCGCCATCCGGCCCTCCGCGTCTGTGTCTATGCGCACCCTCTTCCACAGTCTCACAAAGGTGAAACTTCAATATGTCACATTGATTTCACTCATTTTATTCTTCAAACTGATTAATTTACCAGCCTCACAGGAATAAAAAAAACAGGAGAATTTTCTGAAGTCTTCTTGTTTAAATAAGGGTAGTGATATTTGTAACCTTTACCCTGTTACTCTGGCTGCATTACCTAGCAGAGATGCCCAAAATGTTTACAGATCTATAGACCAGTTTATGAATGTAGGCATCAACCCACAAGTTCTGGGCCTAACCAGAAAAATTGTTTATGTGAATGAGTGTAACTCACCCCCACAACCAGCTGAAATTCAATCTTGCGCAAGTTCTATTTAAATTAAAGAAGCAACAACCTCTGATGAGATCTCCAAAATATCTAAGTTTTCAATATGTAAATTATGGCAGCATTTCATAAATATTAATGAGTTGAATATGGGTAATTGTGACAGGGTGGATGTTTTAAGGTGTGTAATCATGCTGAAAGGGATTGTTAGAGGAATGGTCACAGGCAGGCAAAGCAGATTTTGTGAATTTCCGCATCTTAGAAATCGACTGTATGGGTAAATTTTTAAATGCATTTGGCACACTCACTGAAACAATCAATTAGTGTTGCAGCATTACTCTGCCGAAAGAAGTATGAAAATGTACCATGCAACCAGAAATTCTCAAGATGTGTCTATTGGATGGGGTGGCTTCCACAGAACACATTCATAAGGGAAAATGAGAATGAAACAAAAAAAATGCAAAATGTCCTGAGCCTACACATTGGTAAGTAGGGCAGGCAGTAGCGGCCCGTGGTGGGCGTCCTGCCGGGCGGTGACGCGGGGCGAGGGAGGGGCAGGGTGGGAGGTAGTAAACTACGGAATACGGCGCACAGAGGTAAGTACACAAACAAAGAAATAAAACGAATTTCGTTGCGCGCGCTGCATCGCAAAATGCAATGCAGCGCGCGCAACGAAATTCGTTTTATTTCTTTGTTTGTGTACTTACCTCTGTGCGCCGTATTCCGTAGTTTACTACCCCCCACCCTGCCCCTCCCCCGCCCCGCGTCACCGCCCGGCAGGACGCCCACCATGGGCCGCTACTGAGGGCAGGATAGAGTTGTTCGTAAGTAGGGCCTTCAGAGATGCGTGCAAGTCAGCTAGCTGCCTTTGTGAATACCACACACAGCGGTCACTAAAACATGTTGTAATTTCCTCAAGTGAATACACAATATGCTTGTGAATCAGCCCCTTTGTCTCTCCATAGCCATACATTTAACCATACCACTGCTTGGGAAGATGCGTGATATTGTTGATTTATCTAGTTATCTTCTTCTCCTGACAATGACCTACTAGCTAACAGCTACTTCTCACTGTATTGATTAAAGTCTATAATCCTTTTTTTTTTAAATATTATTGTTAATTTTATTTGCATTTAAAACCACAGAAGGAGCACAGTTCGGTTCCCCACCAAGTGAAAAAATTTCTCCAAATACCTAATCAAACAGCAATAACAGTTGATCAGTTGTACCCTTAGGTAATATAACAAATGAATTTTAGCAACTGTGCAAATTAGCCATAAAGATTATACAGTACAGTACTCATTAGCAATGAATAATATACAGTACAGTACGTATTAGTGCAATACATCAGCCATCCCAAAAAAGTAACAGTGCAACATACAGAAATGAAATGAAACGTGAAAAACCTCCATGATAGTATTCCTGTTTACAAGGGGTAGTTTGGTCTAAAACATCATACATATATAAGGACCGCACTAGTATATTTAACAGGTCAGTTCAAATAGCGCAGCAGAAAATCATAATGCATAAACCACACCAAAGCCACCTTGTCTATGGATGGAACCCTACCATATGATTGTCAGGCCAAACCATCAATCCGTTGAGTGACAGAGCGCAATATCCGAGCCCCCCATTTCTGCACCTTTTGTCCTTAACACTCATACAGCTTAATCTCCATGTTATAAATAGCCAAGAACCTAGACCTCCATTAAAAAATGTGGAGGGTTTTGGGTTTAACTATCTTGTAGCTATACACATTTGTGTGACTGCCATGGCTATGAAAACCATATACCCCTTCTTTTTGGCTAATCGATTTTTCCATTGAGTCCTCTACCACCCCTAATACCACCAATGTAGAATAAATGTTAATCTGATCCTCAGTAACCTGTTCTAAAAATGTACCAGCCTCTTGATAAAAAGATCCTAATACCGGACATAAATAAATCATGTGAACTATTTCAGCACACACGGCGCCACATCGATGGCAACAATCATTATCTCTCCTACCTCACTTAAGTAATTTCTTTAGTTTGGTGGCTAATAGTACTTTGCTACCTATATCCAATGATTCTTGCAATATTAACCCCTCCACTCCAAGCCTTCTCTCCAATTTAGCATTTTGAGACTCCAAACCATCCATCAATTTTTTATCAGTAAGTCATAGAGGGCACCGATCTTAACCCTCTTGTCAATTGCCTTTACAATTGGAATTTTAGTCACCGATCCTAGAATCCTAAGCGGTCTATTAATATAGTCCTGGATCTGGAGGTATTTCAAAAAGTGTTGTTTAGTAAGACCATATTTCTCCTGAAGGTCTCTGAATGGGCATAGTTGTTCTCCATCAAACAGATCCCCAATCTTAAAATAGCTCTCTGTCTCCAATTCTTAACAGTAGGGTCTTGAAATATCAATGGTAGAGTCGGTGTCCCCCACAGAGGTGTATAATAATTATATTTGGCAATTTTCATTTTCTTTTTAAGCTGCTGCCACAATTGACATGCCCCTTGCAAAACCTTAAATTTTGTTTTCTTGTGATAACTGGGTTCAATATTTTTTATCCGATAGCCTTTAGCCTCCATCCACCACATTATCATATATTGATGGGGATTCAACTGGTCTGAGCATGTATGTACTTCCCGTAATCAAAATTCCCATATTGTGCAACATACATGCCCAGTAATACAAAGCTATATTCAGTACACCCCATTATTCATGATCCTTGGGAAGATTCATGTATTTAGAGGTCCTTTTTATTTTTTTAAATCCCCACATAAAGCCATAACACAAGCTCTCAATTTTCATTAACCACCTACGATTGACTTCCAATCGGATTCCCCTAAACAGATATAATAATTTGGGTAGAATAGTCATTTTTAAAACATTCCCCATTCCCACCAGTGACAGATGGAGATGATTCAGTCTCCTGAGATCCTGTTCAATTGAACGTATCTGGGGCGGCATGTTTAAATCTACTATATGCTCCACAGCTGACGATATACGAATCCCCAGATTGGTTGTCTCTTCCACTACCCGAGTATCAGACTGTCCAATATTGCTAGTACATACCATTTGAGTTTTCCTCTGATTCAATTTATAACCTGACGAAGCCCCAAATGCGCTTGCTGTTTCCTCCATCTCTCCCAAAGCTTGCTGGGGGTCTGTTGTAATAATTTCTCCGTCATCTGCATATGCTAGTACATTATATTCTGCTTGCCCTACAGATATCGGATTAATCTGCTGATTCCTTTCCAGCATTATGATCAAAGGGTCGATATACAAGGCAAAAAGAAGTGGTGAAGATGGACAGCCTTGTCTTGTCCCCCTGGAGATACGGACCACTTCCTATTCTATCCCCATAATCTGTAATTTGGCCCTGGGGCAGAATATGGTGATTTAATAACTCTATGGCCAAACCCATTCCTCCCTAACACTGCCTACAAAAAGATCCATGACACCTGGTCAAATGCCTTTTCGGCTTCTAATAGGATCAAACCCATTTTTCCCCCAGTGGTTTCAACTAAGTCAAATATGTCAAATAAAGTGATTAATATGTCCCACAGCCAGGAGTAAACCTGTGTTGTCTAGAGGATACTAGCGTAGAGATTATACTACCGAGACGATTCACCAAAAAATGTTAATACATTTTGGTGTTGCAGTTAATTAATGTTATCAGTCTATACGACCCTGGATCAATTGGGGCTTATTTTTTTCTTAAATACAATTGTGTGTTGCCCCCCATGACGCTGGTGTTGGTGCTTTTTGAAAAACCTTTTGGGAAAAAGAGAGAGGGACCCTTTACCACCACAGGGGTAGGGTGCCAGTAGACCAAAGTCAAAAAAACAATCCCCTTGGGAACAAATATTCAACCACAACAACTGATTCTCACATCCACCACCAAACTTAGTATCAGTCACCCAAGGTCAACCCAACACAGAGGTGCAAATTATATGAACTCAAAAATCAAGTCAAAGAAAAAAATAAAATTCTCTCTTTTCAATTTATTAAAATTATATATGGACATATTCTAGCTGATCACAATGTTAAAAACATACATTTTATGGGACAATGTAATACTCAAATGTGCCATTCAATTAAAAACAAATAATCACAAATACAGAAGCAAGTTAAAAAACACAACAACAGCGAGTGGGAATACAGCAAGAAAAAATGTTTTCAAATCAAGAAGACATCACAATGGTCAGACAAAAAATGGCATATTAAATGCACACAATCAGATCAACAATTTCTTGTCAAATGATAGCCATAAAGTGTTGCACTTGTCATTGATCCGTGATGTGTTCAACAACAAAGCATCGACGTGTTTCGGTGAGTCCAACGTTATATCACCCCCAACTTCTTCAGGAAAGCCAATATCTTCCCACCTTGTTTCAGTAATTCTAAATAAAATAAAACATATATATAATGACCATTATGAATTGATTAAAAAGCTCACAATTAACATCCTCTGTGGGTTACTCCCAAGCACTCAGACATTCAAACTTTCAAGCATACTTCCAAATATCACTGGACCTGCCACCGGTCTCCACCGTACTTCATTCACTCATTGACTCAGCGACAGAGGGCAAGCATGCCTCAAAGTAAAATTGCTGCCCATCTAGGGTACAGTTTAGGGATGCCGGCTCCGTTACTCTCCGCATACAACTGCAGCGAATATCCCAAGGATAGGACACCATCAAACATTCAAACAAACAAACATACTTCCAAATACCATTGAACCTGCCACCCGTCTCAACCGTACTTCATTCACTCATTTGCTCAAACGATATAGGGCAAACATACCTCCAGATAAAAATATTGCCCGACTAGGGTATAGTTCAGAAATGCGGGCTACGTTCCTCTCCGTACAAAGCTGCAAAGAATACACAAGGGATAGGACACCATCAGGTTCTCATCCTACTTCCTCTGGGCTCTATGTCACAGTGTACTACACTTCTTGGGCATTTACCTTAGTGAGAGACAGAAAACCCTCACACTCTTGTTTTAAGCAGACGGGCTCCTTTTTAACGGTTCACTTCCTTATACCAGTGATTTATTAACAAAGTGGATAAGATCCCAATCTGCATAAAAACAATATGCAGAAAAATATTACAGACATACACCTTGCATATTACTGTCAAGCTTAGGTCATTGAAAATTACGGACTCCCAAGATAGTTACCTGTTTAATTATAAAAAAGTCCAGGCTAGTTCCGTCTCTCTTGCACATCAACAGGAGGGAAGGCTCGTTCTCACTCCAAACAGTGTATTCATTAAAACGTATCTAAACGCACAAAGGTGAAATTAGGATCACCACGACTGTGATATAATCTCCAAAATACACCAAATTCAAGCCCACGCTCTACGTGCATTAATCACGATAGAATTGTGATGCACAGGCAATCTTCTACGACTAGATGCAACTAGTTAAGTGGTTTTGAAAAACCAAGATTTGGGACAATACCCTTTTGTTTACTAAACCTATATCCGGGGACTAACCATCTCCCGTTTCTATAAATATCCATAGAACCGGGTCAAATATGTGTGCCAAATTACATGACCCGAGCAAAGACCCAGAAGACAGACTTAATAAGTCGCAAACCCAACGCTCCTGATTATGAACTGAGAATCTTAGCTCTAATCTAAACAGCACTAACTGCACGGTCCAGACAAACGGCCCCCTCCCGCTTACCTGTCCAGCAGATTACACGTTCCTTTAAACGGGGTTCCAACACGGGGTACTCTGCCTCCGTATGCGTAGCTCTTCACAACCAGAGCACGCTTCTATTTAAACCCTAAAAACCCGCGACTCATATTACCAGTCTCAAATCCGACCCTGCAACAGCTGTGATCGATATGTCACGTGTCTTTAAGTCAATCCCGGTAGCGCCATCTTAGAACAGTGATCCAAATAGGTGGCGCTTATAGTTCGTATAAAAAGCCCCACCGACCAGCTACTAATGTAGCCACATACCCCAAAATGGTTAGCGGCGTTTTCATAATTGTCAATTAAAATCCCATTATTAAGGAAAAGGGAGACAACTTCTCTATACGTAATATCGGTGATCCTCAAGTCACCTGATATGAACAGGATACATAAGCGCCCTATTGGAACTTCAGAGACATTATAGACAGCAGTGAACTACCCCTACAAATTACGAACCCTGCAGTCTATCAGTATTTGTCTTTCAGTCTTTATCAAAAATGCTAACCACAGGCCAGAAATTAGTAAAAATAGTGGAACAAAATTAATAAAACATAAATGAGGAGTGCACAGAAAGCCATCTAGTCGCACACATTTCTGCTAGCTTCTAGCCTATAGTTCATGGCTAAACCCGGCCTGCCCCTCAGGCTACCGCATACACTGTCAGAGATTCCTAGCTAAAACGGCCCCACCAATCGTTCCCATTCTTCTTTGGAATTAAGGCCTTTGCACATGGTGTTTAAAAGAGAAATATACCACTGCTCTCTGGATTTTCTTTTGGTTTCCAGGTTGCCACCTCGCCTCCCAATGGTTACCTTTTCCAGTATGAACCATCCAAAATCATTCTCTTTGTGTCCCATTTCTATAAAGTGAGAGACTAATGGGGCATTCTCTTTTCTTGTTTTAATAGCTGACCTATGTTCCTGAATCCTCACCCGTAGTTCTCTACTTGTTTCGCCCACATAGCCAAGGCCACACGGGCAGCGCAGTAGATAAACTACACTCTTACTTTTGCAGTTATTAAGGGTTTTTGACTTCAAATGTCGTCCATTGAACTCCATATCTTGTGACTGTATGCACAGAGCACATACATTGCATGTGCCACATTTCACTTTACCAACAGCCATGATGTTCCCGAGAGTTCTTTGAGTCTCTCTGCGGTCTTCATGGTAGGTGTGTACCAACTCGTTTCTGAGGTTTCTATTGCGTTTAAATGCAAACAATGGTCTCTCTAGTTTGCACTCTTCTTCATGATTTAGAATGTGCCAATTCTTATTGACAACATTCTTGATTCTATTGCTCACATTCGAGTACTTACTCACAAACACCAACCTATTCTGGTTCCTGTTCTTCTTGTCTTGTTCATTTTTCTCAAACATAGCTTCCCTATTATAAAACCTAGCTCTTTTGAGGGAATGGCAAATACGTTTTTTTGGGTACCCCCTGTCTCTGAACTTATTCTTGAGGATTTCAGAGTGTTTATAAAAATCCACCAAATTAGAGCAATTTCTCCGAAGGCGGAGAAATTGGCTAAAGGGGATATTGTCCTTTTGAGACTTGGGGTGGTAGCTTGAGTAGTGTAACAGGGTATTTTTGTCCATCGGCTTTGTAAAAATCTCCACTTCTAGAACACCATTAACGTCTTTAATTGTGATGTCCAAGAAGTCAACCCTAGTTCTACTGATCTGGGATGTAAATTTTTATGATGTAAGCTTTTTAATCAATTCATAATGGTCATTATATATATGTTTTATTTTATTTAGAATTACTGAAACAAGGTGGGAAGATATTGGCTTTCCTGAAGAAGGTGGGGGTGATATAACTTTGGACCCACCGAAACGCGTCGATGCTTTGTTGTTGAACACATCACGGATCAATGACAAGTGCAACACTTTATGGCTATCATTTGACAAGAAATTGTTGATCTGATTGTGTGCATTTAATATCCCATTTTTTGTCTGACCATTGTGATGTCTTCTTGATTTGAAAACATTTTTTCTTGCTGTATTCCCACTCGCTGTTGTTGTGTTTTTTTAACTTGCTTCTGTATTTGTGATTATTTGTTTTTAATTGAATGGCACATTTGAGTATTACATTGTCCCATAAAATGTATGGTTTTTAACATTGTGATCAGCTAGAATATGTACATATATAATTTTAATAAATTGAAAAGAGAGAATTTTATTTTTTCTTTGACTTGATTTTTGAGTTCATGTAATTTGCACCTCTGTGTTGGGTTGACCTTGGGTGACTGATACTAAGTTTGGTGGTGGATGTGAGAATCAGTTGTTGTGGTTGAGTATTTGTTCCCAAGGGGATTGTTTTTTTGGCTTTTTGAAAAACCGACAGTATATCTTCTGCCAGCTCTTTATACAATACATTACATAGTTCAAGGTGTATATTATTGGGCCCCGTTGCCTTCAAAGCAGCTAAGGAACTAAGGCGACCCGATCTGCTGAACTGAACTTAGCCTCGTCAATTAATTGTAACACCACATTACAACCTCCCACCAGAGGCCCACCCTTCTCCGTATATAGTTTCTCATAGAAATCTTTAAAAACTTTCATGATTTCACTAGGTAAAACATATTTAGATTCCTGCTCATTTTCAATTGACTCTATCCCTATAGCCACCTCCCTTTGACTGTTCCGAAGAGCCAGGAGACTTCCCACAACCTCCCCATATTCATAACACTCCATTTTCCCTGTGTGAAATTTGGCAGCAACCTCCTTACTAAAGAACTGCATGATTTTAGATCTTACAGCTGCTATTTTCTGCTGGATCTCATTATTACTCAAACTGTGAGAGATCGCTTGAGTCTGCAATCCCTCAAGAGTTGAGAGATAATTAAATGAGGTCTGGATCTTCCTGTGCTTCCTTTTTTCCTGCTATAGTGTATAACTTAGAGTTTCTTCCTTGATCCCAGCCCTGTAATGTATCCCAGACCACCGTCCCTTTGGTGGATGCCCTATTGATCTACAAAAATTGGACAATCCATTTTCACATATGATCTACATACTCCTCATTACATAAAAGCTTTTTATGGAACGTCCACTTAGCTCTTGGTTTATAGACCCCTGCAATTGGGACCCCTATAGCCAAAGGGTCATGATCCAACAGGATCCTAGGATATCTCTCAATTGTAGTTTGATTACTAAGTGCTGTGGAGATAAAAATAATAATCCAAATGGACTAGTTTATTGGTGGGCATGAGTAAAAAGTGTATCCTGGGTCTGGAGCCATACATTACCCCCAAATATCATCCGACCACAATTGTTCACCAAACAGGAGAGAGCCTTAAAAAGCTGTGGCTTCCTCCCTACATATGTCTGAGAAGCATCCAGTCTATTATCAGCCTCTAAATGTATATTAAAATCTCCACAGATTATCAGTGGGGTCGGCCAGTTTGACAATTCGATATTCAAAAAATCCAAAGTGTCGACTTCATCTGTATTTGCTCCATAGATTGAACACAATGTAAACCACCCTCCCCCATACCTGCAGTCTAGAACAACTCACCTACCCATCTTAACAGATAGTTTCCAGAGTATTTTACAGCAGGACTTTCTAGCTAGTATAGCAACCTCTCTAGATGTTAGCCCTTGTTGTTTACAGCCCATAAAATCCAATCCAAGGTCAGAAAAAACACTCCTCTTACACCAGGGGAATATGAGTCTCTTGAAGACAAATGATATCGAATTTCCACACCCTAAAAACTACCCAGATTGATCAAGTTATCCATTTCCCTGATTCACTTGCTTTGATCAGAACCCACTATTATCCCAGTCATTTAGAAGTCTCAAGAAATTCATTAGCCTTGATTTCTGATGAAAAATAGTAGATGTTATCCTGAATTATGACCTTCAATTTAGCAGGACTCAATAAAAAAGCCTGTCCTCCCTTGCTCTGGAAGGGCTGAATCATCTGTCTCAACTGCCATCTTCTTTCCACAGTGGTGTGGCAAAAATCAGGTCTTACAAAAAAGGAGCAAATATTGAAGGTGTGTTTCTGATCTGGGTGTGCACCTTCAAATATTGCTTGGCGGAGGAGATAATTCCCCCAAAACACCAATATGGCTCTTGGTTTACCACCCTCCTGTAGATGACATGAATGTTGCTTAAAGGGGAATCTATGAGCTCTTTGAAATTCATTCTCCCAAGTCCAAGTAGCCAATTCCGGAAAAGCCCCCATAAACAAATCAATAATGTATTACCGTGGATCAGTGCCCTCCGCCCCATCAGGGACAATCAGCACTCTGAGATTGTTTCTTCTTAGCCTGTTCTCCAGATCTTCAAGTTTCCACTGGGTGTCCGTCATCTGGGATTCTGTTGCTTTCTTGCTGCTTCGCTCTCCAGGGTTATCACCCTGGTTTCCATCTCAGCCATTCACTCTGTAAATTCCACGCAGGCTTTTGCCACCCTCCATATAGCTGCTTGTATCTTCCTATTTGATGTTTGATCTTTCCGGCTCTCCTAGAGCATCTTTTCCCTGTGAGCCATGATACTCTGATAGATTATTTACAGTTTTGGGGTATCTGGAAGCGTTGATCCCTCCAATCCCTCTGTATCTTGACCAACTCGGATTCTACCTCCTAAGCCCGGTGTGTCTGTGTAGTCCCATTGTAAATCACGGGTTCTCCTTGTTGAGCTCCTATGGGACATAAGGATTCCTCTTTGTCTAAAGGGGAGCTTTCATCACTGGAGACACTATCCTGAGAATATTTCTTGCCAGAGAAATCTCCAAGTGAATCCAGCTCATCCTCAGGCCCATCTGAGTGATCAGAGGGAGAAAAAAAAGAGCTCTCCCACATCCACGTCAGCCCGTGCACCAGATTGAATCGGTTCCTCCTTACTCATCATTTGCTGACCCCCATCATTTGTCTCAGTGGGTTTACCAGATTCCTTAAATGCGCTCCGTTGCTGGTTGTTAGGGTCGGGTTTCCCAGAGTTGGCCTGATCACCCCCCCTGCATGCTCCCATCTTGCACCATAATCAGTTTTTCCACACCAGCATTACAACTTCCCTCCGTACTCACAGTTTTATGTCCAGTTCCTCTAGAGTCAACTCCCTGATCAAAGATTTCGGGCTGTATCTGCTGAGACACTTCTCATGTCTGAACTTCGGCACCAGTTGGGCCCATGCCTCTCTAAGGTGTTGTTGCACCTGCCCAGTTTGGCGAGATATATTGCTTCTCAAATCCTTATTGTTAGCTGACAGCTCCGTCGTGTTTTTTTAAAGAAATCCAACACTGCTCCCGCCATCTTCTTTGATACTCCAGATCCTCCGGGTTCCATTGATGTTTTTGTTTTTACCACTCCACTAACATCAGATGTTTTCTTCAGCGCCTCATTCCATCTTAGCCCTTAGCCCAGCCTTAGGGTAGGCGCGTTGTCTCCGACCCGAGATTAGGCACCCTGTGCAGCCTTATGTGCCATATTCTCCTGTCGTTGGCACAGGGTTATCCAGCACAGGCTCTGTTTCTGCCTGCTATGGTCTGCAGCAATAGCGTCCGTGCTGTCCAAGCCTGCCTTGCCACACCTCTGCAGCCTCTGTTGCCAACCTCCAACTCCCGATCGGCAGGCCACCCGAAACAGAACAAACACATCCACATCCAAATGTCTTCACCTTACGGCCACAGCGTGAAGCCAGCCGAGACCGCCAAAGCCGCCAGCAATTCAGCAACAGCTGAGTCGATGATAGGCGAGGTAAGGAGAGCAGCTGCACCGGCCACTCTCACAGCCTCCATCTTACTGCCAAAACATGCCGATTAAAGTCTAATATCCTGCATAGGATTTTCTCTTAGTACCTCATCAGCATGGCCTCTATGTTGATATTGCCTGATTGTGGAAGACAGCTTTGTTTTCACCAGCATAATTTTCAAAATAATCAATCAACATTTGAACTGGTGACATGGGGTTCAAAATATAACCATCCTTGAGTATGTGCCTCTGTATAAGAGACAGAGTGAAAAAGTTGAAGCACATATGAGGAACATGAGCTCAGAAAGAAAGGGATATGATCAAGAGAATGCATACTGTAAGGAGGTTAAATGTGTGAAAAGGACAAACAAGTGAGGTTTGGAGGGAAAAAAGATTTGAAGAGATAGGGTTATGTATGCATGTCTGTGTGTTTGAGAGGAGCTTTTCACTGAGAGGTGAGGCTGTGAGAGGGAGTGTCAGTGAGAATGGGATGTAAAAGGGGTGGGTTGGACAGAAAGATCTTCCAGAGAAGGATGTGAAAAGAAGGATGTGATAAAGGAATGTATGAGATATGATTGTGAAATTAATGTGAAGAAGAGTAGTGTGTGTGTGTGTGTGTGTGTGTGTGTGCGTGTGTGCGTGTGTGTGTGTGTGTGTGTGGTGAGCTTAAGAGACATGAAAAGCATACGGATAGCAAGGTATTAGAGGGCTGAGAGAAAAGGGTGTGTGAATGAAAAGTGTGAGAAGTTTCAAAGGATATTCGTGAGATAATAAAAGTGAGGTGTAGGCCTGAGAAGTGTGAGGTTCGTGCATTTAAGAAGAGGAGTAGGATGAATGATGAATAATAAAAAAAAGACTTCAGGGCTCCAACTGTCATAACAGAGGACAGTGTTAGACACATGAGAGAGCAGGGACAATATTTGGGGAAGCAAACACTACGTAAAGGTCTAGGCTCTCCCCAACAGAGTGTGTCATATTACCAGTACGAGCAGCAAATGTGGCAGCATTGCAAGAGTGGGTGGTGCAGTAAAATGTACCTTTAACTCTGATGGCAAACATCCTTGTGCTGGACTGTGTGTGGCAGAGGAAGATAACATTGGTAGAGAGTAAGAAGTAAGAGTGGAGATATTTGAGAAATAGAGGAGATAAGAGAGTGGGAAAAAGGAAAGTGTGACAGAAGGTTTGTATAATAAATTAAGTTTGGAAAAAGGCAAAGAGAGAGAGAGAGAGAGAGGCAGATGTGAATGAAGTATTAGGAGAAACTGATGACAAGAGGAAAGGGTGAAAAGACAAATGAACATAGACAAGAGAAGAAATTGAAATAATCAAGAAAAGAGAGAAATGTAAGCTGAAGAGGTGAACCTGAGCAAGAGATGGTGGGAAAGAAAAAGAGAGGAAAGGAGAGAATTGATAGAGGTAGAGACTGGATAGAGTAAGAGAGAGAAAAGGTGAGTATCTTATATAGAGGAGAAGAATATAGAGTCAGGAGAAGCAATAGATGGAAAGGACAAAAGAGCAGCATAGAGGTGTGACTTTTTTGGTTTGCCAAATTTGTCTTTAATAGCAGTACTCGGTCCCTTTCACACCATGAGTAGAGAATGTCTCCATATCGGTATCACAAACGCACAGCCTTTGAGATTTAAAGTACACTGACAAATGTGCATGTGAATGGAAGTAGTTAAATCTACAGGAAATGATAG
This sequence comes from Calotriton arnoldi, assembly GCA_963921515.1. Classification (NCBI taxonomy): domain Eukaryota; kingdom Metazoa; phylum Chordata; class Amphibia; order Caudata; family Salamandridae; genus Calotriton; species Calotriton arnoldi. Next base: position 301,907 of record CAWUFW010014631.1, on the reverse strand, counting down.
CAGCAAGACTGCAGGCTATAACAAGATTACTACAGCAGTGACAGCAGCAAGACACTCCCGAGGCTGATATGGAGTACCGCCTAAGTGAGAATGGAGTTAGAAGTTGCATATTCACTTCCTCATCCACCTATACATTCCTCTCAGTGACCCCGAGATCTGTCTCTAACCTACATGTCTCTCATGTCTTAACTGCTCATGCTCTGTGAGCGATGGAAGCTTGTGCTAGTCAGCCCTCTTGAATCTGTTCTGCGGGGAATGGAAGATTGCATTCCTGCCTTCTATTAAAGCGGGAAACTTGCTTTGCTACTTCTCTGCTGTATTTGTTCTGGGAGAAAGCTAAGCTTACACTGTTGCTGCGTCAATTTGTGTGTCCTGCATTGAGGAATGTCTGTGTTGCTGTCCTAGCTGTACCTGTCCTCTGAAGGAGGGAAACTTGCTCTGCTTCTGCCCAAGGTGTACCTGTTTTATAAAGAATGCACTTGCACAACATGGCCTATGAAGCAGGGACAGTTTCACAAAATTAGATGTGAGATTCTGAGATTCATAGTCAAGAGTAAGGTACTTGACCTAGTAGAGGCAACATTCGAGCATCAAAACATGTCAAAGGGAAAGAGAAGCATGGTCTGTTGCATGACCCTCCTGTTTTTAATTTTGTTGTTAATCTTGAAAGATAATAAAAATATTGAGGTAGGGGACATAACCTCACTAAAACTAGGGAGCCTATACTTAGGAGGCTGTACATCTAGGAAACACTACCACTCTTGTACGGTTCCCAGTGCTCGATGTAGAGCCGATTGATGAACATTACCATTCTATTTATGTGAAGTTTCATCATTCTAAGTGAGTATGTGGAGGGATGTATGAAAGATGTGGCTGTTTCTTCCAAGAGTGTTGAACTTCTTGCATTAGTAGGTCTGTTTGCATGCAAAAGTCCTTAAACTCCTCTCATTCCCTCTTTAGTGTACTAGCTACCTGTGTCATACCTGTACTGTATGTGTAAGAGAACTATTTGATGTCCCTCCTGCTTCCACCTGCCACCTGTCCTTTCTTTATGTGTTCTTTGTGTTGTGGAAGGTTGTGCTGCTGCTGTGTCTCATGTTGTACCTTTGCTCTCTTGCGAAGCTCAGTATAGAACTTCCCACTACACAAAAGACAAAATGATTCACACTGTCATTCATTCACATTTGCATAATGTGAATGAAGTAGTGAAACCTCACTAAATACGTGTAGCAGGGTTCACTTTTGACTTTGCATGTGAAAGAAGCAGTTACAAGTTTGTAAAATGTTAAAACAGCTGGCAAGAGGCTCGATGTCATGTGTACCACCTTCAGTAGAATCTGGGATTTTACCCAACATAACTTTGCATGCTGGGGTTTTGAGACCATACTATTAAAAAAAAAAACAACAAGCCCCACAATGCAACAAGCTGTTGCCTGAAAAGCCAGGAATGGTTAAAGAAAGCATATGTCATAGTACCACTTGGCTGGCTAGTGAAATATAAAATCAAAATTAGGTCCAGACTTTCTGCCTTTTTTTACTTGTAGGCAATGAAGGTTTAAACAAAACAGTTGATATGAGGGCAGAGATTTCGCCTTCCCAGGGCAGAGTAACGCAACGCAGTGATTTGCGTTGCGTTGCGTTACTCCTGATGTATCAGGCCACGCAGGGCCATGCAAAGTGGCCTTGTGTGGCTTGAGAAATCACATTTTAGGGTTTGCGTCACGCGTGCACCAAGTTGCGTGGTGCAAATGTGACACAAACCCTTGATAAAAAGGGCCTGTTATTTCGTGTTCTGAAGACGGTGAGAAAGGAAAAACAATGTGCTGGCTTCCCCTTCCCCTGAGCCTCGGCCTCGCGGTTCGTGTAAATTCAGTGGAGTGCCTGCAAAACAATTGTGACTGCATGGAACAGGTGCAGCATGTGCTGCAAGAGCTGACCCACCAGGGTCGCTAATGGACTCGCCTATTTTAATATTGATTCCTAATTTATATTAATCTATATTTACATATTTTCAGCGCATCTCTTTAAGTCCCTACACGTCCATGGGTCTGACCTGCCTGGCCTTTGGCACACAGGGTTAAGATTCACCTTGCATCATTGATAAACATCTTTTAGAGGTGTGCTTCTTTTTCTAACAAAACCACGTTTAAAGTGTTCTCTGTCTGTAATTGACCAAATTGTTGTACACTTGCTTAAAATCTTTGGAGTATGTACGATTGGTGCTTTTCTGTATGGATATGTGTTCACACTGAACTTTCCTGTGCTTTAATCATGGGGTGAAAGCGGAATTATTTAATGACGAGCCTGCTAGCAGGCGCGTGTAGAGCTTCATGGGAAAGGTAGAGTTTCTAACACACTTAAAATAATATGTAGTGGAATGCTCCTGCCATCTAGTGCATAAGAGATGAATTGGAAATTCAAATAACACTGAAATATAAGGTTGAATGCACGTGAAACATGTTTAGCTAAAAAAGGTACCATCCATCAGTAGAGGAACTCTGGATTTATCTGTTCGTGCAGTGATACAATGCGACAGGGTTTAAGTATCCATACTTCATTGTTTTTTTATTAAGAAGGTGACCTCCCAGAAACCACCGAAACTCAAAACCCTTTGGCGTACCTATATTAATTCAGGATTAGAGGTAGCAGAAGTGGCGTGACAGAGCATCTGCCCATGAAAAATGATTAGAGCGCTCATACACTCATAGGTTTATCGGTAAACTATTTACAACTTTTGTATCGTGTTTTGTTTCCATCCTGGAAAGGATGGAAAACTACTTCTACCATAGGCAGGTGTAAGTGTATTTCCAGGGTGGGAGAGGGAAAAGTGCACGTCTATATTTCATGTGGGTGTGTCCAGGAAGGTATTTCGAGACATACTTTACGTACAAAAATAAAAAAAGAAATTGCTGCGCAAATGTAAAAATCATTCAAACGTACTTGTGATTATTGTCCTGCAAGCAATACCCTCAAGAGTATATCGGTCGCAGGAGTAAGCTGCAAGTAAACCTACAACATGCTTACGTTTTCATGCATACTCGTGGGATATTTTATTAATCCCCCCAGAAAAAAAATTAGGCAAAACATAGGAAAATATTTAAAGTCAGTAAATTCCAAGCTATCTCCAAACGATTTGTGATTTGCACACAGACTTTGTAGCCGTACACCTTAAGCCTTCACAGTGCATTAAAGTGAATGTAACAAAACATTTCAATGCTTCATTAAATGAATAAATAAATGAATATCAGCGAGATTGAGGCCATAATGACTTCTGAATATTTTAAATAGGAAATGTGCATTTATACGTGCGTACATATTCTATTGATATAGTACTTGATACTCATAATTTTCATTGCAGAATGCATTCCACACCCTTTTACAGATATGGTTAAACACATGCCTATTTTGCATCCTCTTGCCTTGCTGTTCCCCTGGGGAACAGTGACGGCTCCTCCGCTAAGGCGAAGGAGTGTCGCCCTGCAAGAAAAATAAAAAGATAATAACAATGTTTATTATCATTTTATTTTTCACTATTGTAGTGCGCTTTAAAGGTGCGGGCGGGGCGGGGCGGGGCTGTGCAGGCTGCAGAGCAAGTAGAGGAGTGAAGAGCACACTCTAAAGTGTGCATGACTGTTTGGCCGGCCGTTTTGCGCCGGCCAAACAGCCGTGCACACTTTGCATGTTCCTCACTAGGCTGCGTTACACAGCCTGGTGAGGAACATGCCCAGGCTCCCATTCCCTGTCTGAGCGCCGAATCACGGAGCTCAGACCAATCACAATGCTGCCTTGCAGTGCTGTGATTGGCTTAGGGGAGGGAGCCTAGGTGCTTCCTGTTCCTACGTGCGTCGTGTCGTGGACGAAGAGGACGCAGGAGAGCCGGCCGCCAGGAAGGTAAGTGTTTTTTTCTTTATTTTTTCCCCCCTTTCCTTTTTATTAAAAACCCCCCAGCCCCCGCCCGCCACACCACTACTCCACAGTAACAGCCGCTACTGCTGGGGAACCCAACTGGCCATGGGCTCCCCAGAGGAAAATTTTAATATTCACTGGTCACTGTGGGGATTTCTGTACTCCATCTGCCTCAGGGGACTCACCAGAAAATAACGGGAGTCTGCTCAAGGGTGGACTTTCAAATTCAGATTTTTTTTGGGCCCTGATGGGCTGATTATGATGAGGTTAGTGGGATGTTGCTTCTGATGGTGCACACCAGGCACCAGAAGTGCTCCTTTGGGTCAACCTGGCCTCTAAATATTTAATGGTTGGATGTTAATCTCTTCAGCTGCTTTGTACAGCTCCCGTACACTGCCTCTTCCTTTTTCTAGCAGCAGTGGGCTAAAAGAGTTTTGGACATGTACAGCCCTTGGTGGTCTCCAGACCTAAGGTCTTCCTTAAGCAACACCCCAAAGTCCTAAACTCTGACCACTCCCCATGACTACACTTCCCAAGTGCCCAGACCTTCAGCCACTTCCAGGATGCCTGTGTGTCCAGCAGGAACCTCGGATATTCCCTCCTAAGGTACCCCCTAGCAGACCCAGTCCACAGAAGTAAGTCAAAGTAAACCCCCTTCAATCAAGATCTCCAGCGGGTCCACCCTCTACTGGCCCAAAGAGTCTTACAAAAACCTTAGAAATACAAGTCTGGAGTCTTTCCATTCCAGAAATCTGATCATCCATGCAGTGCATCTGTGGAGAAATTTAGCAGGTGGGAGTCCCTTCCCAATTTAGAAATTCCTCATTACCCCACCACCCATGACTGACCCTTTCAGAGAGCAGCCCACAGGCTGTCCAACCTCCTTGTACAGCATTCTGGGAAGATTCAAGAAGGCAGGTTGAAGGAAGACTGGTAAAGACCTCTCATCTGAGTCAAACTCTGCTCACCCAGGTCGGGTTTTCTCCCTCCAAGATGCCAAAGAAATTCCTCTGTGGTGACTGATGCCAGAGGTTTATCTGTTCTCTCTTTTTCTGCTTTGGGAAGACCCTGCTGGTGCTGGTCAGAGAGGGGCAGCTTATTACCTTATGCAGATTTCTCTCCCACCCTTTTCTTCTCCCAGGCAACAGCTAGTCACTCAGGATGGGGTTATTATTCAAGGGGAGCTTTGAAGTGACAGCTTCAGCAGAGTAATTAATTTAGCCCAGCAGGGAAGCTCAAAGAATGAATTTCATTAAGACTGCCTCAGGGAAATATGTTGAATCTCAAAGTACAAAATGAACGAGCATAGACAAAAACAAACTTTAGATATGTGTTTTTGAGACCTACGTTTTCGTAAGGAAAAATGTAAATTGTCTTCCTATCATATCAATCAAAAGTTATGATTTAGACAAAATTTATCTAAAGTACTAACATAGTTTAAACATTACTGATTTTACACTTCAGCCAAAAAGAAAGAGGACTTTTCTATCCCATTAAAAAAACTAGGCATTTTCACAGGTCATAACTTGGTTCCCTATAAGGGGGTTCAAGAGAGGCAAGCCTGTTAAAGCCAAGATGATCAATCAATCAGGGGTTTGTTAAAGCGCGACTACTCACCCGTAAGGGTCTCAAGGCGCTAGGCGCTAGGGGTGGGGGGGGTGCAGGTTCCATTCCATCAAGGAGGGGGTCTGTCGAAGAGCCAGGTTTTGAGGTTTCTTGCGAAGATGGGGAGCGATGTTGTCTGTCTGAAGTGGAGCGGAAGGGCGTTCCATGCTTTGGCCGCGAGGAAGGAGAAGGAGCGGCCTCCCAATCTGGTCGTTCTGGTGCGGGGGACCACAGCGTAGGAGAGCTGGGCTGATCGTAGGGTCCTTTGTGGTGCGTGGAATTTGAGTCGGCTGTTCAGGTATGCTGGTCCGGTGTCGTGGAGGGCCTTGTGTGCATGGGTGAGCATCTTTAAGGTGGTTCTCGCCTCGACGGGGAGACAGTGGAGTGTGCGCAGGTGCTGGGAGATGTGGCAGTGTTTTGGCAGGTTGATGACCAGTCTTGCGGCGGCTTTCTGGATGTTCTGTATCTTGCGGATGAGGTTTTTGTTTAGCTACTCGCTAACGTTGTAAAGCGCTTTAAACTGTATCGTCAACATATCCTGATGTCTTCTGTATACCGAATTTACATACTGTCACTATGTATTTATATTTACTTCAAATGTAACGCACGTAATTGCTGCTATGCCAACTCTGTGAAGCAGTCTGATACCTCTGGGTCAAGTTCGCGCTATACAAAACTCAATAAATAAATAAATGATGTGCAGTATTGTTTTAGTGCAGGAAGGTATACCTTTGTGCACAAAAATCAATACTTAAAGGCATATCAATCTTTCTATGCGTGCTGTAGAATGCAGCACACGTGAAAAGAGGAAATAACGAGGAGAAGTAATGATTTTTCTCCTTGTTGTGCCTCACTTAGGAAAGTATAGCATTTTGACAGATTCCCAGGTTTACTAACTTTACTATATCTGGGAATGCACCAAAATCAATGGGTGGATGCATGGGAACACCCATGCTCCATGCATGGAGAGCCTTCCCAATGCAAGGCAATGCAAGGCAGTGCTATGCTCTGCATTGCACTACTTTGTAATTACTAAACCACGCAAAGTGGCTTTGCATGGCTTAATAAATACCAAAAAGGGTTTTACGTTGTGGATGCAACCCCAACGCAAAATCATAGTAAACTGCCCCTTTATGTCTTTTCGGATTTAGCTTTTTACAGGGACCAGGGACCTGATTTAGAGCAGTGTGGAATGAAACCCCATAGTAACTCTGTGAAATACAGTCCATAACATGTACATGTTTCATCACCCACCACTTCCCACACCTGCCCTGATGGCATCAATGGAGCCTTTGGTCACACCACAGACCATACATTTTGGCTGTAAGAAAATGTTTGCGAGTAACCATATTGTATACTAATATTTGGGTTGATGTATATGAACACTCCCATATTCTTTTCTAAGAGTTCATTTTATAGTCTAACCCAATTTAATGTGCACTTCCTGTTGTTTACATAGGCATGCATCTATCCACATTAAACCTCATCTACCACTGACTTGCCCATGTTCTAAGTATGTCTGGATTGCTTGATAACATTACATCCATTGGTTCACATAATAGCAGAGGGTACGTATTTCTATGCTCACATGACCAAGCAGTATGAGCAGAAGCTTTCTCCCATAGAAAACGTTTCAGTCTATTGAATCATATTCAAACACTTGTCTCCATTAACAATTGTGCTTCATATATCTAAATAATTATTCGCCTTTCAAGTTATAGCACAGAAAAACTGATTGAAATCTAATAAAATATGAACAAATGTTTCAATATCGAAGCCACAAAAAATGGCAGTGCTTACTGTCCCACTGGACATTTGCCCATGCCCCAATGATGTGGTGCAGAGGTGTATGAACCAAGGCTTAGTCGCTGCAATTTCTAATCACTTTAGCTTGAGGCAGTTCATCATAAATGTGTGGCCACTATAATATAAGGCTTATGTTTCAGTAATTTGCTTTCCACTGTCAATGATTTGTCAGGCAACTCTGGTTTTTTGTACATTATACTTTATAAGGTGTTGTGAAATGCAGAAAAACAAATATTTACATCCTGATAATGGCATTGCAGTCAGCCATGAATAATAATTAAGGCTTCCATTATTCCGTTTTTACTGATTTTTACAGATAAATACAGAGAGAAAACAATGTGCTTCCTGTCAGTATTTATTTTAAAAAGCCGAAATATTCTCTGGCTGCTAGAATGACCCTGCAGTTTGTGCCACATCAGTTTAAAAACCCAGCATAACATGGACATTACTGTAATACCCCAACCTGATCAAACACCCAACTCCTGCGATAGCCGCGCTTAAAGAAGGCGATTAGTCACATTCTGGCTTCTAATATTTCCAGCATTTTGGGGGATCAATAGAGCCTGATTTCTTAGCTATATGTTAGGCTCTGAGTAACCTTTGCGTATAGGGCCTGATTACGAGTACTCCAGTTGGTGGGTGGTAATTCTGCATCCTGTAGTTAACAATGCCAGAAATCCTGTTAAATTTGAAGGTGAGGAATTAATGATAATTCCGGATTGAACTAAGAGATTCTTATAAGAAATGGGAAATCAACAGGGCATTGATAATTACTGATCCAATTCCCACAGTAATTCCTTATTATCCCCCACTGTTTCTTCTGGAGATTTCAGCCACATTAAGCAGCTGAAATCTCTGGGGGGAAACATGACCGTTCTTTGGTGTTTCGATGGACCTTGTAATAGTGATGCTGCTGGTATCACTGTTCCCGGCCTCCTTGGGAATTCTTGGGCACTGGTAAAGTGGCCCTCGGGCCCCAACCAGTGGGTACAGAAATAAACATCTGTATTGACTGTTAAAGTGTACAACAGCATTGCTGAAGAACTTCACAGAGTTAGCATCCCTACCTGGCCTCCACTGCAGCCTACAGAAAGGGCCTGATTTTGATCTTGGTGGACAGGTTACTCCTCACAATGGTGACCGATATCCCGCCACCGAAATATAAATCCCATGATATCCTATGTACTTTATATTTCGGCAGATAGGATATCCGTCACTGTAGTGATGGAGTAACCCATCCGCCAAGATCTAATCTAAATCAGGGCCAAAGTCTCCAGAAAGCTTGGAGGAGCGATTAAGGGCTTGACGCTCTTCTCTCAAGGGGTTTCACTGCCTGTTTGACTCCCTTGGACATCTGATAACATGAATCTAAAACTCAGTACCTGGAGGCCCATTCTAGAGAACTATGACGATGGAAGAAGTACAAGAAATTAATAGGACTACAGTTTGGAAACGTTAATGCTTTCCTCGCAGCATAAGGATGTGCACAAACATTTGTGTGCCTTGGGAACTTTAGCGCAAGGTGACCCCTTGGATCTCTGATGTTCATAATATTAGAGTCATCAAGGCCTATTTTAGTATACTAAAATCTTCCAGACGAGAGGCAGAAGCAAAGTAAGGTAGTGACGAGCCTTGAGCAAGTCCCAACCTGGGACTACCGCCCTGTAATTTGGTTGTCCTGTTTAAGAATTTCTGTTAAGCCACATAATTGTGCATTGCTGTTTAGTAAATAATCTTTAGGTGCAAGACCCAACAACATCTATTTTCATTTTCTTCTTGGACTATTTTTTTGAGGTTCCAGGATCTGCTCTCCTCACCACGTGAAGCCCGGGGCACTGTTCATCAGTGTATTAAATTAGTGACCAATAGCTGCAGGATTCTGACCAGGCAGGGTTGTTATGAGTTGCCCGTTGTCTTAGAATATACAATAAAACACTGAGGACCTAATTACAAGAACCCTGGTGATTTCAACAAGAGCCGGGATTTCAAGGTCTGCAGTAACTCTGTGTACCTGAGAAATCAGAACCAGAATTACACATTCCCTTGGTAAGTCTACATTTATAAAGGGACCCTCGGGAACCCACTAGTAATCCCTGTTATCTCTGCTACTCTAGAGTTACTGGTACCTCCCTTGTTGGTAACTGTGGCATGGGTGAAATGGCCAAGCCTAGCAGTGAGAATCTTGTACTGAGACCATGAGAGTCTGTCAGTGCTTTTTGGCACTTAACCACGGTGGTGATGGTGACAGTGGGGCGGGTTTAAAGAAATACACACATATTCTGTTCACTTCAACATTAATTTCTCTGATTAGGGCATGTGTACCCTTTGTGTCTTGTATTCACCTTATTAGCCAGTATAGCAAATGGATCTGCATTATATGTGCTTCATGAAGTTCAAGGTAGTTCATTGCAGATAGTTCTTGATTGACCAGCACACGAATGTCACGAGGAAGAAAAGTTTGGAAGATTTTTTTTCAGTATGGGCATATGGGCAGCGGCTGCCTATCATAAAAAAAAAACTATTTTAATGTAAGGAGCAGTGCATTACGCCCGTCTCCCTCACAATGACACACCACAATGACACGCCCATCACAGGCAAGTAGGCCTGTGAGGGAAACATTGGCTGTGTGGCCTGCAAACAGGTGCTTTGCCTCTGTATTTCCAATTAAAAACCCGCACTGCATTGCAGAGGCAGGGGCAACCTCATAAAAATCTGCCTTTCCAAAACCCACACGGTGCTGTGGCAGTTTCCTGCCCTCTCCAGTGGAAGGTAAACTGCAGCTGTGAACAGGGCCGGACTGGCCTTTTAGCGGGCACCGAGCGTTTCCCCGGTGGGCCGCCAGTGTTGGGGCCGTTTTTGGGCCCCTGGGGGCCCGTTTTTGTTACCGGGGGCTGGCAATATCGGCCCCCTGTAACAAAATCGGCCGAAACCGGCCCTAGCAAACAGCTCGGCCGCACCCCCTCCCCTCCCCCCTCCCCCAGGGGGTCGGCCGAGCAGTTTGCCAGGACCAGTTTCGGTTCCCAGTCCGCCCTGGCTGTAAATCGGTTCAGTCTTCAAATCTATATCACACTCCTAACCTACTCTCCATCTACAAAATTATTAAGACGATTCCTCAGGACTCATTTCTCCACTAATTTCACATGAAGTGTAATAATATGTCATCCATCTCAAATAGTGAATGGTCACAGAAAATGAAAACATGTAAGAAAATGTCTGCTTGCAGGTAGGCAATGGGATAATATTTGCTGTTAAATTTATTTTAATTATGTGTTGAACCTGTCTGTGCTGTTATGAGTTCACTGCAGTACGTTGTTACCTAAAAAAACAAGAATGATTGAATTGAATGACTGTGTCTTTTGCAAAAAGAACTTTATTCAAAGGTTTCTTAGCCTGTCAAGTAAGCAAACAGCCCGTGCAACAACAGTTCCTAATTGGCTGGTGGTTTCACCAGCGCTACTGCACCCCAGTTGCATTAACCTCGAGAAAAACTGTACATTCCAATAATTTCTGCTTCGTGGTTTATACCAGATGAAATATTTATTTCCCTTTTGGCCCGGCGACTGACCAAACTCTAAATGATAGGGTATGTTTAACAAATTACATGGCATGTCTTCTGAGCGGTGGAGGTGTGAGTGGCCATTTTTCTTTCGGACCTAGAGGCTCCAAGGCTCATTCCACCGTAGCAACACATCAGAACGGACTGACGGATGAAAGTCAGGTCCCACGAATGTTGCACTGTACATAAAATGTGTGAGTGACGCATGTGAACTGAAGGCTGAAGGATGGTTATTTGCTGACACTCAACGCGTGGCTCAGATGCTTGCAATCCCAGTTAGCTGCAGACTTTCGGGGCCTTGTTTCCCTATGTGATTCACTCAGGCTTACACACATTTTAAGCTAATTATCAAAGCTGAAATGTGCTTTTATCACTCACTATGTTGCTTATTTGTTTCTGTAGTGCAGGGCACACGCGGACAATCTAAATTCACTGTGACAGAGGTCTCGAGACATTTAATCTGTATTATGTAGATGTCAAATCTTTTTATTTTAAGTGATTGGGGTCAGGTTCCATGGTTGCACACCAATATCCGTTGAATTTTATATCAATGTTGATCTCATTTTGGGCGTGCTGATTGGAAGCACTCTCTATCCAGAGGTGCCAAATAGAAGTTAGAAAATTAGCTATATGCCAAATGAAGAGAAGTCCTTAAAATGCACAGCCAAGGATGGGAAGTTTTGCTTGTTGTCATCAATATTTTGTAACTCAATTTACCATGCATTCCTAAAAGTCTCTCTTGTCCGACCAAATATTAATTTGGACTTTGTAATGAACTTAAGGAAAGTCACCATTTATTTTTGAATTTGATTTCATTTTTCACCAATTGTTCTGTCGACATTATCCCAGTGCGTAAAGTAGTCCCTATAAATTTAGGAACTCCCATGGTCCATCATCATGGGCGGCGTCATCATATAACATGATAAAATCATCAAAACTGTAAATCAAAACAAAATAATTCAGAATTACCACCATTTTTTTTGTAGAAGCACAATTGTATACCTCATTAATAAAGAAATAATGAGCAATTAGGAAATGTCAATAAAATGTTACTCCTAAATCAAAACAACATTTGTTTACATATTGTGGTAAGTATGGCCCAGATGTACAAAGCTTCCCGTTTGCATTTCTTAAATAGCAACTCTGTGGAAGGCGTGGCTTAGGTGCTGTTGAAGATGGTCGCCTGTAGGTGGAGCTCCGTGGCAGCTTGGGAGGGTTGTGGACTCCCCGGCGGCGCTGTACCGCATTTCATTTTCTTCCGGGGTCGGTGGAGCCATGAAGTCTTGCGGTGCTGGGAACGACCTTTGTTTTCGACGAGGACGCTGGTAATTACTGTTGCGGCGGGTGCGTTTCTTCGTTTGAACTCGCGCCCGCCATTTTGTTCAACTGCCGCTCCGTTTTTCCTGTCACACAGAGCGGCGTTTTATTGGTCACCCGCGCACCTCCTTATAAGCAAATGCAGCCAATTTACTTCTAATGAATTTAATTCCTGAATAATAACAGTAACAGCTACTTTTTAGTTACTGTTTCCAACAGTGAAATTTATTCATTAAGTATATTATTAAGTGCCAGCACCTGATACTTGCACAAAGTAACCCAAGAAGGGGGCAGAGGTTGCTGATGCTGTGGAGTGGCAAGCCAGAAAACGAATTCTTTATAAAGTGGTAGCATGGTAATAAGAAGTCATGGCACTTCACTAACCTCGTGAGTGTGGGGTTAATTCAAGGTCCTCCACGGTTCTCGGTGCCATACTCTTAACCCTTGGAATATGATGTGTGCCACTTAACAGAGGAACTGCCTCTCAGCCACTGAATATCACGCTGATTCTGCATTACCAGCAATGCTGCAACCAAGTTGCAGACCATAGCTATCACCTGGTCAACACAAACATAGTTATTTCATCCCATTCATTGCTCTCCTCCACAGTGAAGGTCATTCTCTTCTCGGAGCTCGCAGGAACCATTTTTTCACAACTCTGCTGGTTTTAACAAATCGTTCAAACAACGGCTAGAAAGAATGTAGTGGCTATGTTGCCTTACTGTTCATGAGCTTTGGATTTTTTCGCCTTCCCTGGATGTTCTAAATGAGGTCTACTCTACTTTTATGGGGAGAACGAAGTCTGTGCGTCGCACATCTATTGCTACTTCCTCACCAGTGCCGTTAGAGGATTATAACCCCTTTAATATCCTTCGCTCAGACATGGAGGACGCTGACTGCAATACTATTCCTCCCTCTATAGGAACTATGCTACCAACATCAAATATTCCAATTGCAACCACCAAACCTACTTCCAAAGTGAATAGTTCCTCTTCACTTTTGGCTGGCAAACGTGTTAAAAAAGATCCTCCTTTACCAGTCATTTCTCCTCCACCTAACTCTATGGATTTACTCCTTGAGGAGCTCCAAGCGCTTAGACCATATATGGAAGAAACTAGTACACGTCTTCAAAATATAGAGGATAAATGGGTATGCATGGAAAATAAAATGACGCAAATGTAACAACGTATGGACTCCTTCCAAGCAGTGGGGATCAAGGTTCCTCCTATGCAATCGGAAATTATATATCTCAAGAAACAAATAGAAAATCTTGAAAATCGCAACAGACGTAACAACTTGCGTATTTATGGTTTGGCAGAAGGGTTGGAGGGTCCGGACCCTATTGCATTCTTCAAGTCTTGTCTTCCAAAGATTCTTGATCTACCGGCTTCTCCAATTCTGAACATTCAAAGAGCCCATCGTTTGGGTCGTGAACCACGCACCTCATCTTCACCTTCCAAGCCGAGAGGAGTTATCATCTACTTTTTGGAATATACTGACCTATTGTGAGTTATTCAAGCAGCCAAACTTAAAGGTCGAGTCTCTTGGCAGGGTTCCACTCTTTTCTTCTCCCAAGATTATGCTAAAGAAACAGCAGATAGGAGGAAGAAGTTTTTGGACATGAGACCAGCTCTTCGCAACCTGAATGCTCGTTTTGGCCTCTTTCATCCCTTTTTGTTTAAAGTGACTCATAAAAACAAGACTACTACTTTTGAGGATCCTTCGATGTTACAACAGTTTTTGGTCACTTGCAGGGAAGAAGAAATGGATATATCCAGGCTTTCAAATGTCTAGATTCTGTTGTTGTTTGATATTGTTGATTATTACCTATTGGTTTGCTATAAGTTTTTACTGTAACTGTGGTCGTTCACTGTTACTCATTTATCTTTTTTCTTGTTAGGTGCGGTCTTCGTATTTGATCATCCTAGTTCATATCTTGTCGCTGGTGTACCCTTCCCTCCTGATCCGTCATGGGTTTCTCTGATCGGTTGTATCGTCTTCCTAATGTGGTGTCACCACCCCCATTCCATTCCTGTCTTTTCTATTATGTCAATATTTTTCTCATTTATATGGTCCTTCTTCTTCACGCTCTCTGTTTTATCTTTATCTTCCTCCTTTCTCCTTTCTTTCACTGACAATCTATATTTATTATTCTATCAGTTTAGCTTCTTTTGTATGTCTTACATGTTTTTTCTCTCTATGCTTATTCTTATTTTTGCTCTTCTTTCTTTTTATATTCTTCTTCACATGTCGCTTTTTATACATCATTCAATTTTGTTGGTTTATTGTAAATATCCTTTTGATAATTTGTATTACATATACAATTTTGATGTATATCAATCAATATTGCTGATTTATTTCACAGATATATTTCGTACTATACTATATTATAGATGACTTTAAGATTTATTTCATGGAATGTTAAGGGTTTGGGCTCTCCTATAAAACGTCAGAGAGTTTTAATGCATCTTTCTCATTTAAAATGTGATATCGCTTTGCTGCAGGAAATTCACATTCGGGACAAAGAAATACCTAAACTTAAACGCAATGGGTTGGCCATGTTTTTGCTTCCCCTGGCAATGGAAAACATAATGGTGTTGCCATCCTGTGTCATAAACGGTTGAATGTACAAGTGATCACTCAAGATACTGATACGATGGGTAGATGAGCATCTACTTCTTTACTAATCGATAAAGTTCCCTTAACAATTTTTTATCTTTATGCTCCCACTTCCCCAGACAACACCTTTTGGCCTGACATCATATCAACTTTGATGTCTTACAAAGATGACTATTTAGTAGTTGGTGGGGATTGCAATATGGTCTTTGATCCCATCATTGACCGAAACTCTAAATCAAAATTCATTCCTTCCCGCATGCATTCTCTATTTACATTTGCTATCAAACAGAGGTCTTTAGTAGATGCTTGGAGATTGTGTAACCCTACACTTCTAGAATACACGTTTTTCTCACCTGTACATCTTTCCCAATCTCGCCTAGACTATCTGTTCCTTTCCAAATCTCTTTCGCAACACATTATTAACTCTAGTATAGGATCCATATTAATCTCGGATCACCCGCCAGTCACCCTGGATTTGGATCTTTTGTCACCGTCTCATGGGACCAGAAGATGAAGATTTAATAACTCCCTCTTATTGGATCACAACTTCACTCAAAGCTTTGAATCTTTTGCTAATACTTTCTTTCTTGAAAACGAGAACCCAACAATTTCTCCTCAAATCATTTGGGACACTTTCAAAGTTGCCTCTAGAGAATTCATCATCTCTTTTGTATCTCGTAAAAGGAAAGCATCTTTTAATCAATTGAAATCGCTTACAGTTCGTATCAAGCAATTAGAAAAAACTTATTTACAAGGTAATTCTAAAACTTGTTTAGAAGAGCTTGTTAAATCCTAATTCACCTTTAATAAGTTATCCATGGAAAATGCTAATTCATTTTTACTTAGATCCTCCGCTAAATATTACGGTGGTCAAAATAAAGCTGGGAAACTGCTAGCAAATTATCTTAAAGTTAAAATAGATTGTACTAGATTGAGTCTATTCTCAATTCTTCTAATAATATGGTTTATAAGAATGAAGAAATTTTAAAAGCTTACTCAATTTTTTTAGAATCTTTAAACCCCGGAATCCCCCACTTGTCAAAGAGATATTCTTCATTTTTTATCTTCAATTACTCCTCCTTCTCACTCCGATATAGATTTTGCATCATTAGATGACGATATTCAACTTCAAAACGTCTCAAATGCCATGCGTATTATTAAACGCGGTAAAGCACTAGGCCCTGAGGCCTTTACTATAGAATTTTATTCACATTTCTCCAAACTTCTTCTTCCCAAATTACATCAGCTTTTTCTATTCTTTATCTCTTCTCACAAGTCTGGTGATTCATTTCAAGATGCTCTCATATGTCTTATTCCCAAAGGAAATAAAGACCATACAATATGTAAAGATTTTAGGCCCATCTCCTTAATTAACGTAGACTATAAAATATTTGCCAAAATTCTAGCTCTTCGTTTAGAACCCTTATTACCCCATTTGATTGGTCATGAGCAATGTGGGTTTATAAAGGGTAGACATATTTCTGATAATACTCGCTTATTTTTTAATGTACTTAGCAGATCTGCTTTTTGTAAATCCGCTAGCCGCTATCTCATTAGATGCAGAAAAGGCTTTTGACCGAGTTAGCTGGCCTTTTAATTTTTCCACTTTGTCTTGGTTTTAGTTTTGGATCTACTTTTATTAATTATGTTTCTCTGCTATATTCCTCTCCTACATCTGCTATTTTAGTAAATGGTCTTCTCTCTAATTCTTTTTCCCTCTATCGAGGAGTTCGACAAGGTTGCCCTCTCTCTCCTCTTCTTTTTCTTCTTGCTCTTAAACCCTTTTTGATTAGGATTCATTCACATTCCCAAATTAAAGGTTTTCATTATGGTAATAATCAGCTAAAACTTTCTGCCTATGACATTTTATTATTTATGTCTCATCCACAAACTTCGCTACCATCCTTCTTATCAGAGGTAGAATTTTTTGCATCAGTCTCGGGCTATAGGTTAAACCCAGACAAATGTGAAATTCTTCCATTAAACAAATTATGCTTTCATGCTGATTTCATCTCTTCTCAATTTCATTGGAATTCAGCAAAAATGTAATATCTTGGTTTATGGTTTACTTCATCTATTAAAGAGACTGTTTCACTCAACTTTAAGAAAATACATACGACTTTCAATTCACTTGCTTCCCGTTGAAACCCCCTATTTTTGTCTTGGTGGGGTTGTCTAGATACTATAAAGATGATGTTGGCACCCATAATACTTTTTTATGTCTCTAATATCCTGGTAAACATTCCTAATTCTCAATATAAAAGACTTTACTCAATCCTGTCTAAATTCCTCTGGAATAATAAAAAAGCTTGTATGTCTGTTTATAAACTCAAAAGACCCAAATACTTAGGGGGAGTGAATTTCCCGGATTTCCTTTCGTATCATACAGCTTTTTCCCTTAGACAATCTTCTTTGTTATTACAGGAAGACGACACGTTCAATCTACCCTTATGGACAAAGATTGAAAAGTTCTTCTTTTATCCATTTCCTTTTAAGGAATTTATAACTCTTACACATAGACCCCCATCCTTATCTCTTCCTATCTTTAATAACACTTGTAAAATTCTACAACCTATTTTTACTTCATATCAAGACCATAAAGGACAATTTTTGCACTCTTCTCTTTGGTACAATAAATATCTTAAGATTAATAACAGGTGTATCTTTTGGAAAACTTGGCATGCTAAAGGTCTTCGTTGGGTTTATCAACTTTTTCATGAAAATAAATGTATTTCTTTCGAATCTGCTCAAGCATGCTTTGCTTTACCTAACTCTTATCAAGCTCATTATACTTCTTTAACTTCTCTAATTCAATCAACCTACGATCAACTTGTGTCGGTCCCTACTTTATTTATCTCCCAATCTTAAGATTCGTTCTCTTCTAGCTATCTCTCCATCTGCATCTCAACTATATAAACAGATAACTTCCCCTCCAGATAGTCGACCTAAAACAGATGTAGAACTCTCTTGGGAATCCGATTTTCAGACCTCCTTTTCTATTTCTGTTTGGAATAAAATCTGGGCTAAAATTAGGAAAACCTCTAGAGCAGCTAATACTACTCAATCTTTGTTTTTCATTTATAATAGACTCATAAACACTCCTCTTTCTTTACACAAAATAAACTCTACTATCTCCTCTTCCTGTTGGACATGCAATGCTAATTCAGCTGACTTAAAACACCTGCTATTTGAATGTTCTCATGCTTATAACATTTGGTTGCAGGTTTGGCAACAAATGAATAATATTTTCCACACACAAGTCCCTTTTCATTTTATTAATTTAATCCTTGGCAGTCTTTCTGAGGACAGGGATACACAATCTAATAATTTTCACATAATTGATTTACTTCTAGCGGTTGCTTTCCAGCAGATTACTAAGGCATGGAAGGGTGTTACTAAAGTATCCTTTCAGGCCTGGTGGTATGGTGTCTGCTACAATCACAGACTTGACAGAGCATTTGTTACTCCAATATCCCTCACTGTCAAACGCAATTTTTTATGGCTACCCATTACTAATTTTTTAGATATGTCTGCAAGCAAAACAGGTCTTCATACTCCCCGGATTGAGGAAGTGCCTAAACCTCCATGAATTGTGTTCTGTATGGTTTTTTATATATTTAACAATGAACTCTCCTTTTCCTCTTTCTCTCTGTTATTTAAGTATAGCTATATAGTGGTTAGATGCGAATTAAATGTATAGGATGTCATTTTTTATTCTCTGTCTTTCTTTTTATTCTTCATGTACCAATTTAATATTCCATATATATGGACTTTATCTTATATGTATTGCATTGTGTTATTTTTATTATAAATAAAATTCTTTCTTAAACTGAAAAAAAAATAGTAACTCTGTAGGAATCGCTATTTAAGAACTGAAAAAGGATATGTACTACATTTGGGATTCCCTAATAGCGATTCCTACAGATAAGAATCGCTATTAGGGAATCGCAAATAGGAAATGCCACTGAATTCCCCGCCAATAGGCATAATAGGAAATGGTTTGCATTTCCTAAATTTCAATTTCCTAATAGGAAATCATAATTTAAAAATTGCAGAGCCAAGAGTGCCTCTGGGCCTAAGGCCCCCTGGAGGCACCCCGATTGTTCTTGTGCACATGTAAGTGCACATATGCTCTATGGGCATATGTGCTCCTTATGTCACATTAAAAAATGCATTTCTAAATGCGTTTTTAAATTTTGCTCATGGTTACCATCGACTTCAAGCATTGCCTAAATGCCCGATTTGCATTCAGGAAATGGTAGGCACATATGCTTTGGAAAAGGCCATTTAGCATTTATTAAAGGGCAGAATGCTAAATGGCTCTGTACATCTGGGCCTATCTCTCTAGATTCTGTTTTCCATCCGTAATAGTGAAGTTACAAATAATGTGGAAGCATGTTGCATAATCACAATTAATGTTTGACTGTGTGAACATGAGCACTATGGGAAAACCCAGATTAACTGACCCTCTGACACTGGCTTAACGTTTGTCAAATTCACACTGTTCTATTGTCGAACTGCGATGAATATGTTCTGGGATTTGGTAAAGAAAGAGCTCTGAATAATTTGCTGTGTAAAGGTGCATAAAATATCTGCTAGTTGCAAGTGGCGAGCGTAATAATTGTATTATCGATGTATATAGCATCAGAGCACTTGTACATAGCCTCATAGGATTTCAACCTCAAATGCTTGAGTTCCTTCGTAAAAACAATCTCCTCTAGAAATTGGAGGATATTAAGTTCCCTCCAAATTCTAAATGAGGCTCTATGTGTTTTCCATTCTTGCAGCACCTATGTCTTCTGTTTCTCCCTATCAATGTTTGTGACTCCCCTTGTCTACTTTTCTTTATGCACCTCCCTATTTTTATGTACCTGGACAAACCATGGTTATCTTTACACAATACAGACCAATTGGATGACAAAGTTTTTGACAGAACACGTGACTGTAGCTGTGTCCTGTATCTGTGCCTCCCATGTCTGTTTTTCCCAAGCCAGAGTTTTCCATATCCTGTCTCTGTCTGTCTGTGGCTACTGAAGGAATGTTTGTCTCATTCTTGAGGTCTCTTTCTTTAGGTTTCCGATGGCCACGATAGGCGCTAGGGGGAAGAAACCCCAGGTCAAGGTATTTCCTGACCTTAACACAATTTTACTGTCAGCTGCAAGGTTAGTATATAGGGGAGTATGTGAAATGTGAGTTATTAAGTGGCTGGATATTTAGGTGACAGAGTTGGGTCAAGTAAGCAGGGATGACAGGGATGAAGGTCCATGCATGTTATGCTGGAAGTGTTTGCAGTCAAGCCCAGGCCAAAGAGTGAGTGGCCTCCCGATTTAGGGTAATAATGGTGATAAATTGTTCTTGAGCTGATCACAATAGTCAAGTCATGGAACCTTTATCACCTCTAAAGGTCTTGCTTTTTAGCACATGCCCATAATTGTGGGGTATAGCTGTTGCCATTAATTCCTCATCATTAAAGCACCAAGAAACAATTCAGTTTAAAATATAGCCTTATAGCCTACTCACGGGGGCTACACCAGTTGTTTAAGGCCCTGAACCTAAGTTATAGGCCAGAGTTTACGATGTGTATTACATAAGTTGTCACATTTAGATCATAATCCATGGGCCCATTGGAAAAGCCAATAAAATATTAATATTTTACTAAGCATATATAAATATATTGTCCAGTTAAATAGCGAATATGTACTTTATATATATTGAAGAAAATGAATAACAAACATAGTAAATGTCTCATTGAAATAAGCCCATGTAGCTCCAAACCATCTTGAAAAGTTTAACTGGAAAATCAGATGAGTACCCTGGGGTATTTAGCGCTTCTTTGTGCTCTTTTTCTAAGAAAACTAATTTACAGTTCATGACAGTGACACCAGAAAAGAAAGAAACAAGGTGTGACTTTTTAATACACATGTATCAAATTTACCATCCATCATTTTTTTTGCTATGCTCGTTATAATTTTTGACAACAGGGTCTATTCCTACAGTTGGCCTCGCAGTAAAAACACTTTTTAGAACATTGAAAAAAGTAATATTTTTTGTGAGGTTTTACTCAGCTGTTATAATATCTAGGGGATTTTTACAAGGCCCTTGCGCCCCTTTTGCGTCATTTTTAACATGGGAAAAGTGACGCAAAAGTGGCGCAAGGGGCTTGTAAATCTGCCCCCTAGTTTTTATACTTACCACACTCTTAACCAGCTGTTTGATCATTATGCATTATAAATGTCCTTTATTACTATTACCCACAGAACGATGGCTAGAGAGAGCTATAGTATAAAGTAGTTCCTTGTGCAGTTTTATACAAGCAGCCAAGCAGAGGCAGAAGAATGCAGACAAACAGGCATGATTGACAAAGTCTCAAGCCAACGGCTGAAAGAGGCTGGTCAAAGAAAGCGGATGGTTACCAAGATCTGTCCATATATATTTCAAGCAGTAAATCTGTTTGAGCGCTGTACTGTCAAAACCCACACCTAAAAAAGGCTTTCCTCTTGATTTTCTTGAAAATCTAGAATGCAGCACACATGGAAAAAGGAAAAAATGAGGAGAAATGAAAAAATTTCTCTTCGTTACGCCTGCTCTAGGGAAGAGTAAAGTTTTGGCGCTGCCCCAGGTTTACGTGATTGGGTAAATCTGGGGCAGCGTCAAAATCCATTAGTGTTGCATGGGAACACCCACTGCAATGCCTATGGAACACCTCTGTGACGCAGGGTAAGGCAAGGCAGCGTTTTGCGCTGCCTTGCTCCATATCTATGAGGCCTTGCAAAGCCACGCCATAGCCATAGATATGATTGCGATGCCTGTGCCACCGGAGCATCAAAAAAAGTGATGCTCCGGCGGCACTGGCCTCACGTAAATTAACCCCCAAGTTTTTAATGGTCTGTCTACTCACCAACCCACTATAGCTTTATCAAAATATCTTCACGTATTTCTACATCCGTAAAAATTGGTCTGATATCAGATTTTACTTATGGCAATTAATTCATAGGATCATATGACCACCAAGATTTAACTCAATGTAACAACTGTAGTCCTGTTTCTGTCACATGGTAAGTATTTTCCTTTGGGTTAAGCAGATTATACCATGACCGCATGATAAGGCTGAGCCCTCAGCCTTCTCTAAATGTGGTCAGAGAACACATTTAATTAGGCCTGCCCCTACTTCTTGCCAATAACACTATGCTTTTCTAAACACGCTGATTCTGTATTTAATATTTTGGAGGTAAGTCCCCATTGCATACATTTAATGCCTCAAATATAAACTATTGTGTCTTCCCTTCATACGTAGTGAGACTGGCTACTGAGCAAGTAAGATTGGTATTCTAAAAATCAATGTCTTCTTGTACAATTCCCTCCACATAGGCACCGGGATATCACCTCCTGTGTCCCCTTTATTCACTTTCCAATTATACAGTGCCCAATATCCTCCCCTGCAGTTGATCATGTTTAACTTGGAACAACGCAGACCCTCCATAAATTATTGTCGCAATCATAAATCTTAGTTTTGCTCCCAGAACAATTCATTCAAGAGGTTTTCTTCCTGTCCTGTCAAGAGGGCCGGGTGAATAGAATTTCTGTATTAACAGCAAAACAATATAAAATATACACACTCTATCCCAGAGTTTGTAGCATTGTTTTTTAAATATTTTTCTTTATTTTATGTTTTAAAGCAAGAGGTTCAATATTTAACCGAAATTCAAATTCAGAGAATAAGTGGATGGCTTCTTTTGTGTTCTAGTGTGTATTATAAAATAAGCGTAAACCGTCCTGGTTGCTCTGTACTTCTCTCCAGTTTTCAAATTGCTCAAATTTTTGATCCTAAAAATCCTTGTTATATCAACATTACAAATGTACTTATATATCTTTCTCCGAACATCAGCAAATACTTACTGACTGAAAGTCTTGGATCTTCAAACAAACTTGAGTTACACGTTAGCAATATGAAGAGAAACATTTTTCCAGACACATGGTGCAACACTCTTGAATTCTTTACTTTGCGCCCTGACTTAACCTCCTAAATTTCCCAAAACTGAATAAAACTTGGGGTCATATTTACAAGGGCTTATCGCCACCAGAACGTCTCTTTTTATGGCGTTCTGGTGGCGATAAGCCCTTTGCCATATTTACAAGGTGGCGTTAAGCCACTTAATGTGGCTTAACGCCGCCTTGTAAATAAGGCCCCATTTCATGCAGAACTTAGCGTGAAAGGGGCGGGCAATGGGTGTTGCGGTGGGCGTTCCGCCACAACACCCATTGCTTTGGATGCTGCCCCCTATTTACAAGGGTGGCGTAAATATGGGGCAGTGCCAAAACAAAAACCAGGGAAAACCTGGTCTTAACCTGGCGAAATGAGGAGAAATGATTAATTTCTCCTCCTTTTTGCTGTTTCTATGTGTGCTGCATTATGCATAAACAATCATTTGAAAATGACGAGTTGTAACTTCTATGTGTGCTGCACAAACCAGCACACATAGATGTTACAAATTGCCATTATGGATTGTTTATGTGCAGCAGTGGCGTAGCAAAGGCCCCCACAAAGCGGGGGGACCCCAGAGCTCTAGGGGGCCTCCTTAGCACAGTAACCTGGCCTGAGAGCTCCTGAGTGAGTCCGGAGGGGGGCCTCCATGTACTTTGCAGGTGGGCCCCCCTCCTGTTCTGTTATGCCACTGATGTGCAGGATGCACATGAACAATCATTCCCTGCAACACAGACACCATTGCACTATGGTGCAAGGGTGCTTGCGTAGGCAGTAGGCAGCTAGATTTAGAGCCTGCGCTGGGGAAAACACAGGAGTGCGCTGCATTCTTGTGAATACGTTGCATCCCAGCATTTTTAAACTGACGGAGCGTGGTGTTAGCAATTTTGGAGCTACACCACGCTCTGCCAGTTTATTGTAAATACGCCCCTTGGTTACTTATACTATAGTGACCTACACTTGGCCTGTATTTATGATTTTCTCTAAATGTGGCAGAAGACTCTGTACTACGAGTGACAGTGCCCTATTTAAGAATACCTAAATTAGTAATTAAATACATAATTACCAGTATAGTGATTCAATATAATGGATCTGCTCACTTAACTTCAAAGTACAAGTGGCGGCTCCTCCGCTGAGGTGGAGGAGTGTTGCCCCACTGCGCAAAAAGGAAAAATAAAATGACAATAACGTATCATTATTGTCATTTTATTTTTCCTATTGCATGCAGTCAGTGGCCTGTGTGCAGTGTGGGGCGGGCGGGGCTGGCCAGAGCAGGAGAGAAGTGGTTTGCACTCCCAAAGTGCGCATGAACTGTTTGGACGGCCCTCTTGGGCAGACAAAACAGTTCATGTGCACTTTGAATGTTCCTACCAGGCTGCATTACACAGCCTGGTGAGGAACATGCACAGGCTCCCTGTTTGAGTCTGAGCGCCGATCCACGGCACTCAGACCAATCACAACGCTGCATTGAAGCGTTATGATTGGCTCAGGGGAGCCTGTGTGCCGGGTGCTTCCTGCTGCCGGCCGGACTGCAGAGGAAGAAGGAAGAGGACTCAGAGGAGGCGGCGGCTGGCTGGCAGTTCTAAGGTAAGTAGTTTTTTTTATTAATTAACCCCCCGCACTTCCCGCCTTACCACTCCGTCCGGTAGCAGCCGCTACTGCAAAGAACATCAGCATTTCATCATTAAAGCAGTTTTGCAATTAGATTTATAACAAGTTGGGGGCAGTTCTTTCAAATGTTAGAAGTGTTATTTAAAGCATTACTTTTAACAAATATGTCAAAACATTTTCAAAGGTATACCAGTTGAATAGTAAAAGTGGAATTGGTCACTAAATGTTAATAAAAATAACTTTAGGTCTTTCCCTTATACATTTTCAAATGGTTGGTAAAAAGCTGTAACATTTTTACTAACTTCCCCCACATTTTCTAGGCTAC
This sequence comes from Calotriton arnoldi, assembly GCA_963921515.1. Classification (NCBI taxonomy): domain Eukaryota; kingdom Metazoa; phylum Chordata; class Amphibia; order Caudata; family Salamandridae; genus Calotriton; species Calotriton arnoldi. The sequence goes on along the minus strand of CAWUFW010014631.1, from coordinate 277,181 downwards.
AATTTTAGGATTGAATCTCCGAGAGAATCACTCCTCCTGTGTCAAGATGCACTAACCTTGCAGTGCAGGTCCAACATGATTGATGTGTGCTTTTGCACTTTTCTGAACTCACTTCTAACCATATTCTGGCAATAAATAGGTTAGGAGTAGATTTGGCGAAAGTAACATGAGACAAGAGAGAAACAGAAATGCTGGATGTCGTCTCACTGACTGGTTGGACAGCTGGACCTGATCTCCATTGCAAGAGCACTGATATCTACAGATAAGACTAGTATTACTATTATACTGACTCTGGGCTCTAACTTCTGATGTATTTATCAATACACCATTGGCAATCTCTGAATTTCTTTATAATTCACTAAAAGGTATGAAACACAATTAGAATGTATATAGTATATGGAAGAAATACTCTGAGTTAAGCAGTAACTTTGTGTGGTTTCCATTACTTCTAACGTAAGTGGTTCATAAGCTGTAACATGATAAGCGTTCATTAGTGTGAGAAATTGGGTTGTTGGTTGACTGGGGTGTGAGCCCTGGTCAAGCAACAGCCACAATCCCTTGTAGGTTGAATCACCAAAAGTCACTAAATTAACCTGTGATAATCCCTGGATAGCTTGACACAAAAAGCAGTCAGGCTTAACTTAGAAACAATGTGCAAAGTATTTATGCAGCATTCAAACAGAAATAACGTGAAAACACAACTCAAGAAAAATCCCAAACTAATTTAGAAAAATAGAGTAAATTTTAATAAATTATGTGACACCAAAACAACAACAATCCAACAGGTAGATCCAGAGTTATAAATTTTTAAAGTTTTAGTGATATCGCCAACTGTGAACATCTGGATGCACGAGACTGGGTAGAAGTCAAAAGTTAAGGCTGACCGCGATGGAGCGCAGTTCGGATACAAGAAGTAGATAGAGTGCGGTCAGCACTTACTTTCGGACTTTGCAAAATTTTGAAACAAAAAAGTCTAAGAAGATAAAATGTTCAGTGGGGCAACACTGCAGGAGTGTTTGAGGAGGGAGCCTTCGATGAAGACAGTTCCATGAGGTCAGATACCTCTTGAGCGAAGGACCGCTGAAACGGATTTGCTGCTGCGGAGAAGAACGTAGAGGGAGAAGCCGCAAAATCAATCAGACTGGCAATGTACCTCAGGTGTATAAGCTTGCAGAGTGGTCCCGGTCCTCAGTTTTGGAAATTGGCCACCCGGGCACTTTTAGCACCATAACCAAGGGTCCACGAGTGGATGGAGACCATTTGGGTGTTCAGGACTCACTCAGGATGGGTACTGGTGAGGGTTCAAGATGGTGGGTGCTTGTTATGTCCCTCTGGCTCTGAACAGGAGGCCAGCAAACTAGCCCACAGAGCTCTTCTGGCAATCCTGGGTGCAGGTGTAGATGCAGGGCTCAACAGCAGGTCTGGCATTTGAGGGTTCAAGACAGGCTCCAGGCAGCCAAGCCGTCCTTCCAGGTACAGCAGCAGTCTAGCAGAGTGCACAGCAGGACACAGCAGAAGGCAGGCTTCTGAGAGTCCTTCCACAAGTCTAGTAGTGAACTTAAGAGTGTGTCTGAAGGTCCTATTTTTGTACCCTGGTGCCCTTCTTCTGGAAAGTGGGGGACGTTTCTGGAAAGGTTCTTTGCAGTGCATGTAATTCCCTGACTCCCCTCCTCTGGCTCCAAGCTGGCTGCAGTGACAATACAGGGTCCTTAAACCTTTTGTGAGGAGACAGGACGTAGCCTATTCAGGTACAACGAGGGCTGTGCTTGACTCCATCTCCCCTCATCCTGCCAGTTGCTGGCCCATTGAGACTCACCTAATCCCACAGTTGTGTGACTGTCTGGGAGGAATTCACAACGTCTGTCACCTACACCCACTCATGTGAGCCAAGGAAGGTTGCAGGCAGAAAGGGCTAAAGGCAGGAAAATGCCACCTGTCTAAATGTGAAACACTGCAGGGTTGGGCCCTTAACAACAATAACCCTAGGCCTCTATTGAAAGTCAAAACAACTAGAAAAAGGTGGTTAGTTTTACTTCAAAGTGCTTTACTAAAGTAACAGTTAGTCAATACACTGGACCTATGCTTTTATATCACCATACATTGCAAATAGTTGATACATTTAACAAGTCTTCGAAAGGGCAAACCACACCTCTTTGCCAAGACCACACAAATCAAATAAATCATTGATAATAGTGACACCTTAATAACATGCATAGAAACAAAAATAATCCTAATACATTCCAACAAAAACAGGGCACTTTCAGTGCATTTTTACATTTAAAAACACACATAACTTATTTCAACCAGTCCTAAATTGAACCAGAGGGTCATATTCTGGTAAATGGAAACACCTGACCCTAGCTGTATTGGCAATCGGGTTCCAAAGTATCTATTATGGATAGATGGTGATCCTACAATTTGATTCTACAGTCCATATAGAGTGGAATCTCCGATACATCTAGCCAAGACATTTTCAGTGCATTTTTACATTTAAAGACAACCATAACTTATTTCAACCAGTCCTAAATTGAACCAGAGGGTCATATTCTGGTAAATGGAAACACCTGACCCTAGCAGTAGGGCGAATCCAACGCCCAATCCACCATTAGTGCTAAAGCTGAGTCCTAGTGTATGTTGCCAAAATATTTGCAGCGAAAAACATTTCACGATGAAGCGTTTGTGAGTCCAGATCTGCCACATGAACATTATTACGGAATCTGCTATTTGCAATTTCGGACTACATAGATCCTTGCCTTAGATCTTTTAGTCGTTGTTCGAAAAATTCAGGCCATGTAGTGATATCAACTTTGCTTTGTTTTTTTCGGTTTAGACAGAGAAACCTATGTGGTGATTAACCGAAAAAATTAGCCGTCACCTCGGCGCGCAACAATATTGGCCTTGGGATTAGTTCCCTTTTGAAGAGTCAAGGTAACACGTACCCTTTAAGCAGCATGTACATTATTCTTTTGAGAGAGGTCGTTGAAGATAAATCATAAAATAGTGTTATGTAAATTCTCTTTTTTTAGAAATAAACGCACCGTTACCAGCCCAAAAGCCCTGAAGAGAACCCTGAGCGACCTGTGGTTCGAAGCGTGTTGGCTAGATGTATCGGAGATTCCACTCACAATAAATCTACATGGACTGTAGAATCAAGTTGTATGATCACCATCTATCCATAATAGATACTTTGGAACCCGATTGCCAATACAGCTAGGGTCAGGTGTTTCCATTTACCAGAATATGACCCTCTAGTTTAATTTACGACTGGTTGAAATAAGTTATGTGTGTCTTTAAATGTAAAAATGCACTGAAAATGTGTTGGCTAGATGTATCGGAGATTCCACTCACAATAAATCTTTATGGACTGTAGAATCAAATTGTAGGATCACCATGTATCCATAATAGATACTTTGGAACCTGACTGCCAATACATCTAGGGTCAGGTGTTTCCATTTACCAGAATATGACCCTCTGGTTCAATTTAGGACTAGTTGAAATAAGTTATGTGTGTCTTTAAATGAAAAAATGCACTGAAAATGCCTTGTTTTTGTTGAAATGTATTACGATTATTTTTGTTTCTATGCATGTTATTAAATTGTCACTATTATCACTGATTTATTTGATTTATGTGGTCTTGGCAAAGAGGTGTGGTTTGCCCTTTCAAAGACTTGTTAAATGTATCAACTATTTGTAATGTATGGTGAATATGAAGACATAGGTCCAGTGTTTTGACTAACTGTGACTTTAGTAAAACACTTTGAAGTAAAACCAACCACTTTAGTAAAACACTTTGAAGTAAAACCAACCACCTTTTTCTAGTTGTTTTAACTTTCTAAAAGTGGCATTTTCAAAATTCTAATAAAGAATTTCACTTTACCATTAAAGAGGGTTTATCATTACAATTTCATAGGTACCAAACATGACATATCTACCTCACCTCTTTAGGAAATTACACTTATTAAATGTAATAAGGAATCCTCAATGTTATCTTATGGGAGGGGTAGGCCTCACAGTAGTGAAAAATGAATTTGGGAGATTTTCACTACCAAGACATGTAAAACTTAAAAGAACATGTCCAATCTTTTAATAACACAGCACCCTGCCTTATGGGCTACCTAGGTCCTACCTTAGGGACGACTTATATATATTAAAGGGGGGAGGGGTTTAAGGCTTGGGAAGGGGTTTTAAATGCCAAGTTGACATGAAAGTGTGACACTGCAGTCAGGGTGCAATGGCAGGCCTGGGACATATTTTAAAGTGCTACACAAGTGGGTGGCACAGTAAGTGCTGCAGTCCTACTGGTAACATTTAATTTACAAACCCTGGGTACATGGAATACCAATCTACAAGGGACTTACAAATATCTTAAATATTTCAATTGGGTATATGCCAATCAAACCATGTTTAGGAGAGTGAGCACAAGTACTTTAGCACTGGTTAGCAGTGGTAAAGTGCTCAGAGTCCTAAGACCAATAGAAGCAAAAATGTAGCAAGATTTGAGGCAAACAAGCAAAACGCTTGGGGGAGGACAACCCTAAGGCTGAGAGGTTTAAGCACATGCCCCCCAACTGAAAGTGGGGAGAACTACCCAACCTACTGGGATTTCTCATCAGTAAGGACAAAGAACATGGAGAGACCATCAGCACTAGCGTGGTTTGACCCAGGTCTATGTTGCACCATAAAGTCCATTCCCTGTTGGGAGATGGACCACCTCAACAATTTTATATTCTCGCCCCTCATTTGCATTAGCCACCTGAGGGGCCTGTGGTTGGTCTGAACCTTGAAGTGAGTCCCAAACAAGTATAGTCTCAGCTTCTTTAATGCCCTGACCACATCAAAGGCTTCTCTCTCAATAGCACTCCACCTCTGTTTCCTGGGAAGTAACCTCTTAGAAATGAAAGCTACAGGTTGGTCCAGGCCCTCATCATTGATCTGTGAAAGGATTACCCCTATACTCTGAGGCATCTGTTAGCACTATGAATTCCTTGAAAAAGTCAGGGCGCTGTGCACGTGGCCTGTTTTAGGAACTGAAAGGCTTTCTGGCAAGCCTATGTCTAGATCACATTCTGGCTGCCGCTTGGAAGTCAGCTCAGTCAAGGGGACAACAATGGTGCCATATCCATTGACAAACCTCCTGTAATAACCTGTGCAACTCAGGAAGGCCCTCACCTAAGTCTGGGTTTGGGGGCTCCTAGGATATGATAGCCTCTATCTTGGCCCGGAGGAGCTGCACCTTTCCCTGCCCACAAGGTGTTCCAACCACACCACACACCCGTCCCTATCTGGCACTTACTGGTCTTAATAGCCAGGCCTGTATTCTCCAGGGCCTGAAGCATTTCCTGCAGATGAAAGAGGCGGTTCTTCCAGAAGCTACTGAAGACAGCTATGTCACCCAGGTAAGCAGCACTGAAGGCCTCCATACCAGCCAAAACCCGGTTCACCAGCCTCTGGAAGGTGGCAGGAGCATTTTTCAGTCCAAAGAGCGTCACTTTAAACCGAAAGTGGCCCTCTGGTGTAGAAAAGGCTGACCTCTTCTTAGCCCGTTCAGTTAGGGTAGTCTGACAGTACCCTGAAATTAAGTCAAAGGTACTCAGGAACTTGGCAGCCCCTAACCTATCAATGAGCTTCTCAGCCATGGGGATGGGTGAGTATCAGCAGGTAGGTGCCTTCCCCTTCCTATCAACTATCTTATAAGGCCCAGTCCAATGGTCCTGGAGGGCCCTGGGCTCCACTGGCTCCATCACCTACACACTTTCTGCCCAGGCTGGAATTCCACAGGGGTAGCCATCTGGTCATACCACTGCTAATCACTTCCTGGCTAGCCTCCAAGTTCTCAGAAGCCTTCTTCCAGAATTTGGCCATCTGGTTCCAGAGGGCTAGCATAGAGCTAACCATTTCCTGGGGAGGCTTCTTGGGACCTTTCTCCCACCCTCCCTAACCAGGCTTAGAGATCCCCTTACAGAGTGACCATACAGAAGTTCAAAGGGGCTAAATTCAACCCCCTTCTGTGGTACATCTCTGTAAGCAAAGAGCTGGTATGGTAAGAGGACGTCCCACTTCCACCTCATGGGTTCAGGTAAGCCCATGATCATACCCTTAAGGCTCTCGTTGAATCTCTCAACAAGCCCATTTGGTTGTGGATGGTAGGGTGTTGAAAACTTGTAAGTAACTCCGCACTCCTTCCACATTGACTGCATACATGCAGACATAAAGTTGATGCCCCTGTCAGTCACCACATCCTTGGGGAAACATACTCCAGTAAAAATAACCATCAGGGTCCAAGCCACTGCAGGTGCAGTTGCAGTCCTCAGAGGTATGGCCTCTGGGTATCTTGTGGCATGGTCCACCAAGATCAGGATAAACCTGTGGCCAAAGGCTGTCTTAGGGTCCAGGGGCCCTACAATGTCTATGCCCAACTTTTCAAATGATGACAGGCAAAGGATTCAGGGGAACTTTCAGCTTTTTCCCTGTCTTCCCACTGGAATGGTAGGTCAAGAAAGTCCTACAGATTGTACCTGAAGAAATCTTCATCTGGGGCCAGTAAAGGAAGGGGACAAGCCTGGCAAAGGCCTTGTTCTGCACCAGACATCATGACAGGGGTGGTTCATGACCCAGCCCCACTAGGAAGGCACTGTAGCAATCAGGAGCTACCAGTGCCCATGTTGCCCCATGTACAGGTGACTTAGGCTCACTATACATGAGGTCATTATCCCAAACATTGCAGTGATCTCCAGAGGTATCACCAGCTGGCCAGTCTTAAGCCCGTTGGTCTTCAGCCCGTTGCCTCATGTCATCTAGGGTTGGGCACTCCTTCTGCGCCTTACAGAACTCCTCCTTGGTGGGTCCCCCCTCTGCTTGCCATCCATCAAGTACAGGCAGGTCACCAAGGGAGGCAATGTCCTCCCCAGTAGGCTCTGGGGAGGCCTCCTCCAGTGCCCCATCCACCTCCTCTGTTTGACATTCAGGGGCTGGTTTCCCATCCACCTTTCCCTTCACCCTCTTGGCAGCCATTTTCTAGGCTCCAGATCTCTTTGACTCCCTTTGTGGTCAGCCATGGACCTGGTGGTCACACAAACTCACTCAGGCAACCTCAACCTTTCCAGATGTGAGCTGAGATCCATTTCCTTCCAGGTAGTGTGCTCAAGATCATTCACTAGCAAGCAATCCGCAGGCATGGCAGGGTCACAGCAACTTTCAGAAGACCTGGGGACCCACCCCCACTCAAAGGAAACTAGAGCTACAGGGTAGTGGCTCTCCTGGATGTCTGTTACAACTAGGCCTGGGTGGTGAACTCCACTCCGTTCGCAGAGTTTGCAGAGTTTTCTGTACTCAGCGCTCTGCGGAGCTCGCGGCGTGCCGAAAACTCCACTCCTCATAGTGCAGCGGAGTTTTTTCCCTGCTCGCAAACGGTAAGTTCACGAGCTGCAGCTCGGGTAGAACTTCTACCCGAGCGGCAGAAAACCAGTGCAAACAGCAGTTCGCACTGCTCTCCGCCACTTGTGGAACTTCGCAGAGTCTTTTTGTCACTTCGCAGAGTTCCGCGTAGCAAAACTCTGCGAACTACGCCCAGGCCTGGTTACTACAACCTGGCTGAATGTATTGGGAATCACTTGCTGTGAGGACACCAGTTGACACCTTACCGTAGTCATACTGGATCTCATGTCCCAGAGAGGCGTTATTCTCTGCCCAGTAATGGTAACACACTGCCTATACGTTGCAGTATTGGAAGGCATGTGGGCTTTGGGCACCATCTCTGTATCACCCAAGGAAACTAGGGCAGCCTCACTAATGTCCCCTCCACTAACTGGGCCATCTCCTCCCCAAGCATTACACTAGCCAACCCAGGGGTTTTTGCTCCAGTGGGAGGCTGTGTTCTCTTGGGGCACTTGGGATCATCCTTGTAATGCCCATACTCATTACACTCATAGCACTTGGGGAAAGAATTGTTATGATTCTTGTCAGAGAAGCCTTTTTCTGGTGGCCAGGTTGGGATTTTGACACTTTCACTTGATAACTATTTTGGGGGCTTTGAGAGAACTTCTTATTTTTCTTCTAGTTGGGGCAATAACCAACCTTTTGGCAGTTCCCCCCTCAGATGCCTTCTTGGACACTCTGGTGCTGGTCCAGATGTCCACCTCCTCAGCAAGCTTCCTGGGGTTAGTCAGCTTTCTATCTACCAGGTGTTGGTGCAGCTTTGTAAAACAGGAGCATGTGCTCCCTTAAAATAAAGTTGTACACCCCATCTACCTTGCTGCCCCTCACTCAGTCCTTCAGTGCCTTGCTAGAATAGTCTAAGAAGTCCCCCAGGACTGGTATGGTAGTTTGTGGCTGTCCCTGAACCTCTGTCTATACCTCTCTGTGGTCAGCTCAAATTTGAGAAGAAGAATGGCCTTCACCTCTCCAGCAGACACTGGTGATTTGCTGCCACCATTACTGCTGGACTCCACTTGTTTGGCTTTCATGTCTAGATTCGTCAGACTCAGTTCATGAGCCAGTATCATCTTTTTTTCCTCATTCCTTAGTTTGGCCACTTCCAGCTCTTTCTTGAGCTTCCTCCTCTCCCTCCTGTCCTCCAACTCCTGTGGGGTCAGGTCCCTGGAAGACACACTGATCCCTGATCCATCCTGAGCATCCTGGTCATATGCTGGAGTCGGTTTGGGCTCTCCTGGCACCTCAAGACCCTGGGCTGGGTCCTCTCTTTCCTCATCCTCTGTTTGGGCTCCCTCCTCCTCATCGTCATCCACCTCACCCTCCTCTGAGGTGGCCTCCCATCTCTGTACCTCCTCAAGGGCCCTGAGTGCTACTGGAGATCCAGCTTGGTAGCCTTCTTGCCTGCGTTCAGTCCCTTCTGTTTGCAGAGATTCAGCAACTTAGCCCTGCTGAGGGTGTCAAATCTGCAGGCATCCTTCTCAATGGTACACAAAAGGAAGGTAGGACACATATTTAGAAAAGGGAGAAAATTTCCAATTGTAAATTAAGGAAAAATTTAAAAAGGGGTCACTCTGATGCCAAATGATTTATCTGGGATTCTTGAGTAACACAAATCAATGTATGGTACTGCACAAACTTAGGCCCTGGTCCACACCGCTAAAAATCAATGTGAGAAATTGGGTTGTTGGCTGACTAAGGTGTGAGCACTGATCAAACAACTGCCACAGTCCCTTGCAGGGTGAACCACCAAAAGTCACTAGATTAACCTGTGCTCAACCCTCGGTATCTTTGTACAAAAAGCAGGCAGGCTTAACTTAGAGGCAATGTATAAAGTATTTATGCAGCACACAAACAGTAATAACATGAAAATACAACTGATTATTTCACACCAAAACAACAAAAATCCAATCAGAAGACCCAGAGTTATGAATTTTTAACGTTTTTAGTGAAATCTAGAGCCAAAAAGATCAAAACACCAACTGTGGACAACTAGTTGCGTGAGACTGGGTCAAAGTTGAAAGTAAAGGCCGACTGTGATGGAGCAAGGTTCAGGTACAAGAAGTGGATTGGGCCCAGTCAGAGCTTACCTTCATACTTTGAAAAAAAATGTCTGAGAAGGTAGAAGTTCAGAGGGGCAAGGCTGCAGGAGTATCCGAAGAGGGAACATCGTCGTCGGATGTCCGTGGAGAGAAGCAGCACTGAGGATTTTTACCTTCATATTTAGTTACCGAAATGGAAGTCGAAAATCTCCAGCGGGACGAGGCATAGGGCCTTAGCCGAAGACAGTTCCACGAGGTCCGATACCACTTTGGCGAAGGACTGCTGAAACTGATTTGCTGATGCGGAGAATAACTTGGCGGGAATAGTCATGAAGTCAATCTGACCAGCGATGCACCTCAGGAGGATAGGCGAGCAGGTTGGTTCTGGTCTCCTCCTGGTTCTCAGTACACATTTTGGTCGGATTTTGTCTAAGCCCTCAGTTTTGGAAATAAGCCATCCACGCACCTTTAGCACAACAGCCAGGGGTCCAGGAGTGGATGAGACCTCTTGGGGGTTCAGGACTCACTCAGGGTGGGTCTAAGTGTGGTTTCAAGATGGTGGGAGCCTGTTATGTTCCTATGGCTCTGAGCAAGAGCCCAGCAAACTAGCCCATTGAGTCACTTCTGGCAATCCTGGGTGCAGGTGTAAGTGCAGGGCTCAAAAGCAGGGCTGGCCTCTGAAGGTTCAAGGCCGGCTGCAGGCAGCAAAGCAGTCCTTCCAGGTATAACAGCAGTCTGGTAGAGTGTACAGCAGATCAGAGCAGCAGGCAGTCCTCTGAGAGTCCTACCGCAGAACCAGTAGTGAGCTGAAGAGTGGGTCTGAAGGTTCTAATTTTTTACCCTGATGCCTTTCTTCTGGAAATTGGGAGAGGTTTTTGGAATTCCCTAACTCGCCTGCCCTGGCTCCAAGCTGGCCTCAGTGACAATACAGGGTTGGTTAGCCTTTTGTGAGGAGCTATTCAGCCATTCAGGTGCAAGTGGGGCTACGCTCAGCTCTGCCCCCATCCTGCCAATTTATTGCCCATTGAGGCACATCTAATCCAGCTATTGTGTGACTGTCTGGGAGGACTCCTCAAAGTCTAACTGTCAGCTACACCCAGTTATGTGAACCAATACAGACTGCAGACACAAAGGGCAGGAAAATGCCAACTTTCTAAAAGTTATTACGAGGGGGTTGGGCCTATGTTTTGTCAGCAGAGTTAGGCCACCATACATTCCAAAATAAAGAAATGTACTTTATTGACATTAATTAACAACTCATTCGATTCATTATAGTGGGCATGAAACTGAATTAGCGTGACCACATTTTTATTCTCTTTCATTTTTCTCAGATTTATAGCAATTACATTCAAAATCAACATGTCATAAACTTTGGAACCCAAAACTAGTTTTGAAACTTAGGTAGCTTTTTTGCCACCACAACATTGTACATGCTTGCATGAACAATATCTAGCAATCAAATCATACATTCAAAGCATAACCACATAGTAACAAAATACATACAAATTATTCTTTTTTAGATTAAAACGTCACATGATTAATGCCAATTTTTATGTTGACCCTGATCTCAATTCTAATATTCAATGAGTAAGCTTTACATTACTTTTTTCAGTGCTCCTGCACAAAGAATTAGGGTTTGGAAAAATCGTCTTGATACGGGCTTTTAAGCGGGGACCCAAGTTCCCTTTGTCCCATAGTTTTTTTTGCCAACTCCCTAATATTGAAAATGTTGATGCGTTTCGAACCCAACAATTATGGGTTCACCTCAGAACCATGAACTGGGTGACACTGTAATCAAAGAAAGAGACATAGTGAGCGGCATGAATGTGGTGGGAAAATAGTTTCTTGAAAAACTCCCCTCATACTTTGACTTACTTTATTTAGTGTTTTTAGGACATACTTATATCTTCATTTGCCTTATTTCTGGTAATGATTTTGGCTCACTCAAATGGAATTCAAGAAAGTGCAACTAAGTAAAAAAGTTCATACATCATAAAAGGTATTGTAGCTATTAGTTGTGACACTCACATGATTGAGCTTATCAGAGCTGGGCTCTTGCCTTTTTCTGTTCATGTTTGAAAGTTCTATTTCCATAAATCAATGGTTTGCCTTCAAATATTCAGGCTGAAAACAAAAAGGCATCCATTCATTTAGATGCTTTATTTGAACAAAACCAATTATTTAGATACTTTTTTCAGAAAAACACGCACACAATTTTATTTCTTGCTGCGGCCGAAAGGTTTGTTGTTACATTGTGTCCAACCCTTGCAACATTCCGAAGACTAGTATTGTAGTGTGTCCGAAAGAAGGCAGGTTTTCACTTTAAAAGGGTTTCTCCTTATCGTGTTGTTATTAATTCCAATGTGTAGTTTATTGTTAACTGCTCTAAGCTTAATGTCCGATTTTTAGGAGAGATTTAGAACGAACAGTTTTCCGTACTCACTACGTTTTCAGAACAATCAAATTACTAACAGGTTTCTTCTGAAACTCCGTTACAATTTAGCAGCACTCAATGCAATCTCTCTCTAGGTCAATAAAAGCCTATCTGTGCTATTGTCATTACACGGCCTGTGCAAACTTACTTTTGATGATATATAATTAATCTGCAAGAATGGGCTGCAACGTGGGTTCCGCGTCCTTGAGCCATTGGGCCCATAGTTTTACCTCTGGGCCTGTGTGGTCGTGAAGAGCCCAAAAGTCTGATTTCAAGAGCTTGTGAGCCACATCAGGGGGCCAGGAACTGAGAGGCACCACTTGGGGGTCAGGAACTCGCTACAGATGGGTCCATGGGCTGGTTGGGGAGATTTTTAGGACCCTGAGGCTCAGAACAAGAGGCCAGCAGACTAGCCCTTTGAGTCACTCTGGGGTCCTGGGTTCAAGACGAAGTTGCAGGTCCAGTTTTTCTTCCCCAGTCAGGAGGGCAGCAGGTCAGCACAGCAGGGCAGTAGTTCCTTTATATCAGTAGCCCAGCAGAGTGGCAGTCCTTGTAGAAGCACAGCAGTCCTTCGTCCTGGCAGAGTATCCACAGGTCCAGAAGTGTACTGAAGAATTAGTGTCTGAGGTTCTTCTTTTATGCACAATTGTGCCTTTGAAATAGGCAGAAGTTTTTAGAAGTATACCTTTGAAATGCACAGAGGCCTTGCCTTCCTGGCCCTGGGTCAAGACTAACTACAGGGGGTATGCAGCCCTTTGCACACTTCCTATTCAAGTGTAAGTGGGGCTGGGCTCAGCTCCTCTCACCCATCTTGCCAGTGATGACCCATCTAGTCACACCTAAACTCCCATAGTGTATAGCTGTCTAAGAGTAATACCCAAAGCCCACCTGTTAGCTACACCCACTCGTTTGACCCAGAGACAGGCTGCAGGCACCAAATGACTAAGGCAAGAAAATGCCAACTTTCTAAAAGTGGCACTTTCAGAATTGCAATTTAAAATTCAACTTCACTATAAGTTAGGATTTTAAATTGTGATTCCAGAGACACCAAACATGAACTGGTTGTCTCTTCCCATTTGGAAATTGCACTTATAAAATGTAATAATTCAACTCCAATGAGTTTTTCATTACCAGGACACAAAAAGCTTTAAAGTACATGTCCTACTTTTTAAATACATTGCACCTCTGGGATGTCCAGGACCTACCCTAGGGGTGACATAAGTATTAAAAAGGAATGTTTAGGCCTGGTAAAAGGTTTATTTTGCCCGGTCGAAATGGCAGTTTAAACTGCACACACAGGTTCTGCCATGGTAGGCGTGAGACATGTTTAAAGGGCTACTTAAGTGAGTGGCACAATCAGTGCTGCAGTCCCACTAGTAGCATTTAATTTACAGGCCCTGGGCACATGTAGTACCACTTTACTAGAAACGTATAAGTAAATTAGATATGCCAATTGAGCATAAGCCAATTCCACCATGTTTAGAGTAGTGAGCACAAGCATTTTAGCACTCATTAGCAGTGGTAAAGTGCAGAGCCCTAAAGCCAACAAAACAAATTCAGCAAAAAATAGGTGGAGGAAAGCAAAACGTTTGGGGGTGACCCTGCAAAAAGGGTCTAGTCCAACATGACTGATAAGTACTCACAAGGAACTCCATTTTGTAAGATAGTATCACTGTTAATGAGTGAAAACCCAATGACGTCAGTCTCCAATACTAGTCGATAACATAATAATTTAACAGCTAGTAGGATTTGAGCTGTTCTGTGGCTGGGCAAGGATCTTGCATACAAGCTGTTCCAGCAAGGGCGCAGAGAGTAGAATTCTTCTTTATCAAAGTTTCACTTACTTGAGGGTGATTTCTCCTGCTGGCCAAGAGCCCTTCAAAGTGAAAGGAGTGTTTCAGCTGTTACTGTACATCAACTTCAGAGATGGGTAGGCCATAATATACAATGTGTGCCATTCGTAGGAAATGTTGCAATATCCCCAGGCCTGCACTCATCGCCAATTTGAAAGGTATGATCCACATCCCTTAAGTAAAGTAGTACTTTATTGCACCACTGAGTAAGCACAAGACACCCACTCCAGGTAGAAATCCAAATGCTTCTTGTTTAATAAGTTACATTTCAACTAGAACTAGAATAAGGAGACTGTGGATGCTTTACACATATTATGGATAGAGAAGGAATTCATACAATACCAAGACTACACTGGCTACCTGAGCACAAGATCTTGACGCTCCAGAACAGCACAGGTAGTTCAAGACCAGGGCCAGACTGGCTTATAAGACTATCAGGCAGTGCCCGACCAGCTGGTCTGGCAGGTCAGTGTGTGGCCCGGTTTCTTGGCTGTTTGTGGGCCTGTTTTTTGGTCTGCTTTTTAGCAATTGGATTAACTCATGGAGGCCAGATTTATTTTGGTGCCTGGGCCTATTTCCTGTCCCAGTCGAGCCCTGTTCAAGACTCATAGAGAAGGAGAGTTTCATTTAATTTTTGCTAATTAAACAATGTGGACATCATTTAGGGGTCACCGGAAATGTACATCTTTCTCATTTTTTAGCAACACCAGCAACATCCTCCAAACCAGGTTGGCATAGCAAGTAGGTGTCGCAGGGCTGAATTGCCTGTCGTGCAGAAAAAAGCAGGTGCTGGTAGCAGCAGCTACAACCACTTCAAAGAAGTTTTATTCTTGGGATCTGTTATACTATTTCATTGTGAATATTACATTTGTTGTGTAATATTGTCGAGGTGTGTACGAGCTGTTCATTCCAGAACCCTTCATGCTGCCTGCCTTCCATGTACCAAACATGACTTCTGTTTGTAGCACTCTGTTTTGTGTTCTGAAGTGTGATGAGGACGATGGCGCTAATGAATAGCAGCCATACAAATCAGTGTAGTATCACTTGCTTTTTTAAAGCCATTACACCAATTAACCCCACAGCTTCTCGAGTGGGTTGTTTCTGGACCATGCTGTGGGGTGATAGCACAAACCATTTGAACCAGCTCACGTTTCGAGTCACAATGTCCCCTGCTCGCGTGGCCATAATCATGGCACTCTTGGCCTGCACCACTTGTCAAGGTTCAAGTTCAAAAGGAAGCTAAATCTTGCTCCCTGGATTGGAGTCTTTGACCATCACCTGGTCTCCTACTTGAATATTGAACACCGTGCCATCTGCTTTCAACTGACAGCATCATTTCACTGGCATAGCCTGGCTGCTGCAGCTTTACTATAAAGCGATTCTGGAAACCATGTAGGATGATGAGGTATCACATTTCTGATTGGAAAGCCAAAACACAGCTGGTTCGGAGTTCCCCTTGTAGGGGCATTGAGCTTCTGCTAATACTCTCTTATGAAAAAGTATATGGCCCACTCAAGATGATGATGCTGAGCATGCATGATGTGGATGACTTTGATAATAGTGCACATAAATCCCTAGGCTTATCTATTTACCTGCAACCATCATGGCATCACCTTGAGGTGATGTATTCCCAAGGATCACAGATATGGTGCAAACTCATGTCCCTGGAATGGGGGCCTGTTGTCAGTGTGCAGCTGTTTGACCAGGCTGTGTGTGGTGAGGATCTTTTCCAGCTTGGGTATGACATCTTTGGCAGCAGGGCTGGCCACTACTTATACCTCGGTCATCACTAATGACCACTAGAAGGTGTAAGCCATGAGGAAGGCTTCCAAAGTCTGCACTAACAGTGACCCAGGGCTATTGAGGGATATCTTGGATGATCACATGCAGAGGGGGGGGTGTACTTCCTGCAGCTTGGTGCACAGGGCCACCTTGTACCACATTCTTCACCCCTTCGTCTAGCAAGGTGTGAGGATAATCCAGGAAACACTAATGCGAACCCCCTTACATACCTAACTCATCGCTGCCTTCTCCCATACCGTCCGATCGACTACGTAGAACCTGGAAGACACAAAAGGAAAAGGTCATAAAACTGAAAATGGACTCTCCTTGTCCCTTGCAGGCAGAAGGTGGAGCCGAGAAGACCAGGAGCCAATCTGAATCCCTGGAATGGGGTGAAAAGGAAATCACTGGGCCCAGAGAGACAGAGAAGGAGCCTGAAGATTGGAGGTGACCCTATAGAACCCGGAAGACACTGAGAGCAGAGAGTCGGCGAGGACGTGGATGGAGAATGCCGAGAACAAGGAGCAGGTTGGAGAAAGCCATCCATGAGATTTGAGGACCGAAGACGTTGAGGCCGTGGAGGAGTGGAGCGAGGAGTGGTGGACATCCACGGAGGACATGTATAAGCCACCATAAAATTACGCCAACATTAAGAAACACATTCAGGGTTCCTCACTTCTTTTTCTGCCCATCCCTCCCACACAAGGGAAACCATTCTCTGCTGCAGGGCCGGCTTTTAGTTCACACCACCCCTGATGACCTCTATGGGCTAGCTGAATGACCTTGGGAACTAGGCTTCGGGGAATCACTAGTTGGTGTCCCTTTCACAGAGAGCCATCTCCAGATGCCACCAATTCCTGCCAGACATTATACAGAGTGTTCAGGGTCTGCTGCGTCTCTGGAATCCAAAGGGAGAGGTTCTCTTTCCATTGGTTCCAGTTGCTCGATTGGGTGACCTCGAGAGCCAATTGAATACGGTTGTCTTTGGCGGTGGCAGCCACAATACCTTCAAGCGACTCTTGAATGGAGTGCAACCCCTCAATGACCATATGGATATATTCGTCTGTGTGCTGCACTTCAACTTTGTCCTCCACTGTGGCGTCCGCAGGTATCAAGACAAATGACTGGGTTTGTGCACCCAAAAAGTAAACCAGATCAAACGAGTACTCTTGCAATTGTAGCTTGCACTTTTCAATGCGGGGTTGAGACTTGAATGTTGACTCTTTAAAAAAGGGGCAAAGCATTTTCTATTATTTAAACTGCAAAACAATGCACAAAAATACAAATACAGAAACAGGCACTCATCAAACAAATACAAAAATAATGAAATGTTTTATTTAATTCACAAACAAAAAATATAATAAAAAGTTGACATTATTTAATTTTCTAAACAGTCATGGACCCCCTGGGAAAGGCTTCATAGACCCCCAGTGGCTCCCAGACCACAGGTTATGAACCACTGCCCTAGATGACTTGTCTTCTCTCTCCCCACTTCAGTGTCTAGGTCTCCTCACTCTAGCTTAAGGAATGTGACTAGTGCACTTCGCTTTCCTTGGAAAATACCCTCACCCCCATCTTGTACACAAGGCTAGACTACAGGCATCCAAAATGGATCCCAAGGTCCTTCATTCCTTGGCTAATTAATACACAATCATTTGCCATGCAGGCCACATACACAAACATGCACAGCAAATGCTTTGGATGTTAGTGCTAGGATCTGGATTCACATATAAAAGGAGAACACAATTGGGCCTGTAGGCCTCTACTCCAGTGACACAGATAAAAAGGTCTATCCACAACTATGGATTCACAAAACAATGTATGCTGTCACCTCCAGTCTGAACTAAACCCATGATAGGGACAGTAGTTACTGTCTGTGCAATGAAGGCATGCTTGGTGTTTCCTCCAAGCCTCAAAACAGGTCCAGTACCTCTTTCACTGCATATAGAATTGTTTAGTGAAAACAAAAACAATGGCCATATTTATCAAGTAGATATGTCGCACTTGCACCACGCACTGGGGTGCAAGCCCAACGCAACTACTAAATCGGATTTACCAAGCCATGCAAGGCCACCTTGCGTGGCCCTGAGTGGTTTGATAAATCTGGAGTAACGCAAAGCAGTGCAAATCGCAGCATTGCATTGCTCTGCCCCAGGGAGGCATTCCATGGGTTGCGCGTAGGTGTTACCATGCAACACCCATGGATTTTGATGCATTTCCAGATTTACCATAAGTGGTGGACCTGGGAATGCATGAAAACTGCTATGCCTCCCCAGGTGAAGTGTAATGAGGAGAAATATGTCAATTTTTCCTCGTATTTCCTCTTTCTATGTGTGCTTCAGCATACATAGAAAGAGGAAAATGCCACAGGGGATTTTTTTGTGCAGGAAGGTGCCCCTTCCTGCACAAAAACAATCCTGCTTACAACACAGGCATCCTTGCACCATGGTGCAAGGGTGCCTGCGTTGGCACTAGGCAACACATTGTGCGCCAGCGCTGGGAAAAGACAGGAATGCGATGTATAATGTTAGATACGGCACATTCCTGCCCTTTCCCCATCACGCAGCGCAGCAAGGTGGCTTGCTGCACTGCGTGACTTTTTGATAAATAGGTCTTAATGTATCAGCTACACACAGTTGGGACGCAGAGGGAAGGGGAACTGCCATATTACGATTGGGGTGGTCGGACCACAATGATACTGCAGGCTCCGCCGGGATCAAGGATCCCCCTGCGCCGGTGGTCTAGAAAGGCACAGTAATATGCTGGCGGTGCTGAAGCTGGCACATCCGAGCATATTATGAATTGCCTTTCCACCCCCTTTTCATGGCGGTGAGTCTGCCATGATAAGGGTGTTGGAGAAGCAACAAAGGAGGTCCTAACAGGGCCCCCATGCTGCTCCTGGGACTGGGGGTGCATGCAGGGGGCCACATGTTGTGCCCCCTGGAATTGCCCTCCTGTTCCTGCATGGCGTGGCATGCATGCCACACCGTGCAGGAATGTGCAGTCGGCGCTCTCATGGCAGCAGGCTCCATGTTAGGCTCTCCTATGAGCCTAATATACACCCACCGTGAGACCGCACTCGCCCCGCCCCAGCCCTGGATTACAATCATAATCCGGTGGGAGGGTGCACAACAGCCTAGGCAGTCCTCGTGCCGACGTGACAGTGGCAGGCCAACAGGAAGACTGCCAAAGTCATAACTAGACCCTAAATCGTGCAGGAGACATTCCTGTTCTAAAAGGTAACACACAACATTTAGCCATATTCTGTTCCTATGTGCCCATATTGAAAACTGTAAAGGAAACAAGTAGGCTGCTCTACATAGAGTATGCAAATGATTTTCAAGCTGCTCTCCTATATTGCGATTGGATGGAGCTTTGAATTGTTGTTCTTTGTAAATTATTAGAAGTTCTTCAGAAAGGTGTGTGTGGGCACACATCGCTGTGTGTGAAAACAACTGGTTTCAGTCATATCTAGAAGTTGTAAGTCTTTTCTAACTGTGGGCCATATTTACAATGAAAGTGACTCAGTGTGTGCCGCAAACCATTTGGCTGTGCAGCACTGAGTCACTTTCAAAGCACAGGGATGCAACATATTTACAACAAAATGTCACATCCCTGTGCTTTCTCCTGCACTGGCGCACAATCGTCTGCCATGTGCCAGCGCAGGCACCCTTGCACCATGGTGCAAGGAGGCCTGCGTCATGGGGAGATTGTTTTTGTGCAGGAAGGGACACCTTCCTGCACAAAACCAATAAATTGGGGGTGATTTCCTCTTTCCATGCGTGCTGTAGAATGCAGCAAGTGCTGAAAGAGGAAAAAAACGAGGAGATCTCCTCATTGCACCTCACTACGCCACCCCTGGGGTGGCGTAGCATTCTGACGCATTTCCAGGTTTACGATTTCTCATAAATCTGGAAATGCATCAAAATACATGGGTGATGTGTGGGAACACCCACAGCAACACCCATATCACACCCCTTACACACAAAGTGTTGCGTGAGAAGGGGCGATATTTACAAGCACACGTAAAGCCACGCAGAGTGGCTTTATGTGTCCTTGTAAATATTGGGCAGCATGTTGTGCCGCCGGTGCGTCATGCAACGTGACATACCGGCGGCGCAAGGGGCTTGTAAATAAGCCCCTGTATTCTTTTCAAACATCTATTCAGCACGGAAGTTGTATTATTGTTTTTACTACAATCCTTGTGATTGGGGTTTAGTGCAGTGTGTGAGCTCGTCCCGTAGTATTTAAAATGTTAGAATACACCAGTCCATTGAGTGTCATAATAATTTTTAAGCGTAAACTTACAAAACAAGAATTCCTCTGTGCCTTGACAACGTTACCATGAGTCAGCTATTAAAGGTATCAGTTTGCCTGTGGGTTCCTGAACGGAATTACTTCAAAGTGATCCAAAATTGACCTTGAAGGAACACGGGACACTGTGAAGTAGGAAGATTTGCTTAGGATTACTTAATAAGGTCAAGTAAGAAAGCTGGTATTTGAGCCCACATTTTCTAGTTAAACATTGAGTAATTCAATCTATGGATGAATGCCTCCTTCAATCTCAGGTAGCAGCCATATAGCACCTGTTCTCAAACTGCATTTTATAGTACTTTAGTAGTACTACAATAGTACTATTAATGTTCTACAAAATGTTATTCACATACCTAGGTGTGGAGGTCTATGCCTCCGCCTCTCCTTTCTTTTATGTGCGGTGATCTCCACCTGACTGCGGTAGAAACATTTTAGAAGTAAATGTGGGAGGGACATAGGGGAGTGGTTGAGGAATGGGAATACTTACTACTAAAGATGGGTGGTTGCGGGAGGAGTAAGTAGGTGGTCAATGGAGGGTTTAAGTAGGGACACGCACCCACCCCAAAAAACAGTAAGGCCCTTTCTGTTCACAAACTTCCCTTCTATAGTTGCTACAGCCAAAAAGGAACCATAACAGTCATAAAAGTACTAAAACTCAGTGCAGAAGTAAATCCAGCACCACCCATGTCCACTCACAGGTACTGCAAAACGCTCCAATATCAAACAAGCATTGGCATAGCCAATAGGTCTCGCTTTTAGGACCTTATAAGTATTTAGTTATGCAGCACAATATCCTTGGTGCAACAACATCAACTGTTGCATGGCTAAACACTTATAAGGTCCCAAAGGCGAGACCTATTGGCTATGCCAATGCTTGTTTCCAGGTGTATTGGCTTACACAGTTTCTCCCATTATGTTGACTTGTCATGCATTGATGAAATTAATACATATGACTCTCTTCCTGAAAGTGAGCATGCTACATTCTACTTACAAGTGTATATATGACCTATTTCTATAAAGCAGAAGTTATTTCTTGAAGATGGTAAAAAACCATCTCTCCCAGTTACTCCTGCGACCCATTTCATGTTACGCCTGACCCGTTTCGTGTTATGCGTTATTCGGGTCTTTGCACCTACGCATATTTCTCCCTCTTATCGAAGTTGAAATGTTGGCATGTATGCATATCGTAAGGTTGTGCTGAGCAGGATGAAATCATACCTTTTGTCAGCAGTCAGGCAGGAGCAATGTCCTGAAGATTAAATTAAATATATTTCACGATCTCACTGTCTTTTCTCAGACTGAATTCTAAATAAATGGGTCGGGGTCTTGAAACAGCTTTGTGAGAAATGGTTCTAAAGTCCTTTGTTTTGAAATCTGCAGAAACTACTTTGTAGCTGTGAGATCATCCTTTCCCATTTCAAATATCTGTCAGTAGCCTATAAACATTGGCATATGAACGTCAAACATATTTGTTGTAATCGTATCCGTTTTGACGAGTATATTTAAAATTAATATCTATCATACAATGTATCACTCTATTACAAGTGCTCGACTACGGACGTTTACAGCAGGGTTAGCAGCTGACAGCTGTACTCTTTTGCCCAGTGCCCATAGGGAAATGCCTTTGTTCAAAATTGGCACTCGCTCTCCTCAATCGCCCACAAAAAGCTTACCCATACAAAGAGCGGCCGAAAACACATGAACATTTGAGGAAGCCCACTGTCAGACATCACCGACTTACATGATTTGCATGCAAAGTTGTAACTATTCATCTGTTTAAAACGTCAATTTGTCAAGAACAGACACGTCTATATTTACAAAATGTAGCATCTGGAAGAGTCATTAAGAGTGATACTGTTTGATAATGGTTTGAGGAGGCAAGATTGGGTTTCCCGGTAAGGTACTATTGCTTAACCTATACACGGAGCTACCATTCAAATATGGCCACTACGTTTGCAAAGCCCATGAGGCTGGTTTAGCTGAACACAGCGAATGGTCCCGCCCTCGGAGGAGGGGGGTGCACGAACGAAAGCAGAACGTGAATTTTTGTTTCCAAAGATCACTTACTCTTTTGCGGCTATGAGGCAACTCCTTGTAGTTCGCGGTTAGCAGCGCAGGCACTGTGGCGTCAGCGGAAATTGGTACGGGGATGTGAGGACGCAGAAGTTGAAAGTATTCGCCTCGAAAGCACAGGTGCGGGTCATGATTATACTGGTTGTTCACAAAACGCAGATGGTCAACTAGCCACCCGGCCGGGCTTTGCAGCAAGACGGACATGGCGAGTCTGAGGCAATCTTTAGCCCCATCACTGGCAGTCTGTTGTGCCTCCTTTAACCTCACACTTGCGAAGAACCCGATTTGCACCCCCTACCGAAAGCCTCCTCATAACACTACTCAATGATCAGCCCTTTGCTAACGGCAGAAATGTTTTGGGGAAGTGGGAACTGAGTAAAATATATTATCGTTTGTGGGCCAGCTGCTCTAGTTCTATTTGTGCTGCATCTTCCATCATTCAAACGGCCCATGGGCACGTTTTCACTAACACGCTTAAACAAGCGTGGCCGTGAAAGTGACGCGGCCGTGAAAGTGAAAGGCCACGCTAATTAAAAAAACATATGGCCCCTGCGCGCCTGCGCCTGTTTCCCTTGCGGGAGCGAGCAGGGGCACCATCTGTTTTCAAGATAATTACAAACAGATGGTGCCAAAGCTCGCTCCCGCAAGGGAAACGCCAAACGTGCACGCGTTGCAATAGAAAGCAATGCAAAACGTGCACACTTTTTGCCAAAATGCTGATCGATTCCAAAAGGTCCCCTCCTATGCAGCGCATGCGCACTGCGTAGGTGAGACCTAAAAATGGAGGAAGGGAATCAAAATAAACCCCAGAAAAGCTAAATTAAAATAAATTAAATTATTTAAACTGTTTGGAAATATAATTACACTATATCCAAAGTAAAAACAAAATCTAAAAATAAAAACATAATTATTCATTTTTTAAAACATATTTTATTTACCCTTTTTAAATATAAAACTCGATGTAACATTATTATTTGATGAAACAATAATTAAAATACTGTTAATTCATTCTATACGTCACTTTTAATAATTTTAAATACGTAATAAAATATTTATTTACTTTACAGGGAATTCTTTTCAATTAAAATTCAGAAACATATGTTTATTAAACAAATGTAAATAGAAAAAATGTGATTTCCAAGACATTCAGCTTAAAGAAATGTATACATACAACTTCATCGACGAAATAAAACAAGTGCAAACTCACCACTACATCACTCAGAATCATTAAAAATATCTCTGCTAAAATCTATCAAAGTGACCAATATTCCATTCTCAAATTCTGTTCTAGATACAGGTAAAATAAAACAGCATTGCAATTTAATCACTACAACATTCAAGATCATTAAATATATCTCTTCCAAAATCTAACCAAATGTTTTATATTCCATTGCCAAATTTATTTGAAAACATTAAGAATACAACCGCATTGCTCAAAATAGAATACCCTTTCACCATAAAATTCGTTAAAACTCCAGTTTTTGAATAAGCAGTATATATCTAGCAATTATGATAACAATTTCAAATTATTTCATAGCAAATATAGTGATGTGCTTCTCTCAGCTGTATTAGACTACTTCAAAAAAGTGGATGCAACATCTTTTTCTTTTCATTTATAAAGAGCATACAGTTTAGCAGTAAAGGAGTTATGGAGTACTTCATTTTCAAATTGCAAAAACAGTGCCCATTGTTTTCCAAAACTTTCTTATTATAACCAACAATTCTTTAACCAGGGTTGATGCCGAAACCGAATTTGTAGATTAGCAAGCCTCAATCTGTTATCGGGGACCTGAGACAAATATGGAAATGAAACCACCGCCTGAAGGTACTCCAAAAACTTTGCTACAGAGGGTTTTGAGGCCAGGTAACGTCTGTCACTGACTACAGAGCATTCCTTAACGCTCTCATAAAGAATATTCTTCGAAGGTACTCACACTCATAGTGTTGCCACACTTAAGTATATCAATTCCTGGGTCGATTTTACCCACTAACCATTCAGGAAAATCCATTTGAGGACCACATAGTTTTCATCAGAGTCATACAAGACAGTTTATCTTGATTAGCTTTTTGTATAAAACCATACGCAAACCTAAGTGTGCGTAATCTTGCTAGCAGAGTCCAAGAGGCAAGGGTAAGCTCCAACCTTGGGACCGGCAGAATCACACTTGTTGGAAGCCCTAGGAGAGTCTTCAAACTACACTCTCTAGTGTTACCCACCTAACACAATGGTCCAAAGCCAACAATTCAGCCCTGCAGAACCTGCAGCATTAACTTCTCTGCCACTGTCTTTATTAATGGGTCCATAGATAAACCCCCAAACCTCTGATCAAATCTCAAGGTTTTTACTGTACTTACAAGTCCAGTTTCACATCTGCCATGTGGCTTTGCTATTCCAAATTCCAAGCAAAGGTGATTCCTAAATGTTTATATTCATGTACCTGCTTTAAGGGTTCTTTATCTAAAAACCAAAAAGATTTCAAAACATCATAATTTTTATTTTAGCCACATTAAAGATAAGCAAATTCCTCTCACAAAAGTCATGCAGAATTTGCAGTTTCTGTTTCAGGCCTATCGCAGTACAGTCCATGAGGACCAAGTCATCAGCATATATAAGACAATGGGTGTGCACCACACCTATCTTCGGAGCAAATGAATATAAATTTACCAATGTTAGAGGGAGGTCCAAAATAAAAATACTAAAGAGCTGGGTGGCTATCGCACACTTGTCTAAGGGCCTTATTTAGATCTTGGCTGTAAGGATCCTGCCATAACGTTTTTGACGGATTCACAGCCCGCCTAATTGGCGGTCCAGCCGCTCAATTTAGATGTTGGTGGGTCCATGAATGAAAGACCGCCAGAGTCCCACCGACTCCTCCAGGAATTCTCACCCATGTCGACGGCGCCATAGGCAGATGCCACTGTCAGCGGGATTCCAGCCAGATGACCGCCAAGCTAATCACGATTTGGCTTTCTGTCGAGGCAACTGTCGCAGGTGTATCTCCTACTTTGAGTTGGCAGAATCTAAGGAAATGAGTCAAGAACTTACCTTTTTTACCATTTTCCACTTCCGTCTTAAACTCCATCGTCCAGGTCCCTTCTTTGCTGCTCCGACTCAGTTATTGCCGGGATCTAAGGTAAGCATCTTTTACATTTGTCTTACTTTAACTCATGTGTTGACAACTGTTGTAACCTCATGTATTTTTGCATTGTTCTTGCATGCTATTTTTTCTTATGTGTAATGCAGTAGTGTTCGTTTGACAACTTTTCAATGTAAAATGAACACACCTGTATTGACACTTCCCAAAAAATATTTTTGTTGTGGTGACACAAAAATAAGTAATACTTACCAGTCCCCACTCCATAAGGGACTCACTCCATCAGCAAACTGCCACTAGGACAATGCCAGCACAACGGGGACATCTAAATAGACTGAGTGGAATACTGTAGGCCTGGCAGTAATGGAGCCAGCAGAGCCACCACGACAGGTGGAACTCCGTCAACTCAACAGAGTACTTGAAACAACCACCACGGAGGGATGGTGGGAGTACCGCCAGGGGCTGATTCAGGCCCTTAGTCTATTATTGACCTCAAATTTGTCGGTTAGGAATTAGGATTCTTATCCAGTTAAGATCGACCTGGACCCAGTTATTTTCATGTAACCAAGGTATCATGAATAAGAGTTCATCAAGATTGCACCATCTAGCCAGTGTTTCCCACAGAAGTCCCTGATTTACTTGGTCACAAAATGCCCTACAATCGACAAAACAACAGCATACTTTGCCCACTGTGTCTACTGCCTTTCGAGCAGCACCCCAGAGGGCAAAACAATGATCAATTGCAGAAACTCTTGGCCCAAAACCTTCCTTGTTCTTTTGGTATTCTCCCACTCCCAAAGGCCCATGCCTTAAGGGAGATCAGTAAAGTTTGAGCGTAGATCTTGGACGACTCTTCCAGCAAGGAGATTAACTGATAATTGGCTGTGTTATCGAAGGAACCCTTCTTGTGGATAGGCCTAATTACTGCACCCCCCCAAGACTCGGGATTACCTCAGTGTTTGATACCCATTTGAAAAAAGGGCTTAGAACTTTGTCCCACCAGATAGGGTTAGACTTATAAAGAATTGCCACAACCCATCTGGCCCCGTGTCCGTTATGTTTTCAGATTTGCAATGATCTCAGATATTATGCTTGTGTCCTTTGCTGGCAACAGATTTGTGAATTCTACCTGACGGACAGCAGCACCACTTGTCACATTTTTATTGGGCTTTTTATATAACGCAATTATAAACTGCCTCCATTTCAACTCAGAGACATGTGCCTCTAGGTTTGAAGGCGATGTTAGGTGTACCTTGTTTACCAAACGCCATAAGAGTCTGGAAATACCTTTGGCAAAGACATCCTGCATTGTGCTCCAGTTTGCCTCACAAAACTGCTTCTTTTTTTGGCAACTAACTGCCTGATATACCTTTTTTATGACTCTTAAATCCTTTACTAATTTCCCTTCTCCATTTAAGGGCATCTTGCACCTCATTCTATTCACATCCAAACGAAGTTCTTGGCATTCTGCATCAAACCATGCAGTTTGCTGTCTGTCTCAAGGTATTTTGAGGGCATGATTGTGTTTTTCAGGGGCACCTAGATGTTGTTAATGAAGCATTCATACCACTCTATCCCAATTACATCTGCGTCTAACATGTGGCCCTCAATTCATATTTTTGCTGATCCACAAAATTTGTTCTCTACAATTGAAACCATTTTTCTCGGGTTATAGGTCTGTGGAACATCAACCTTTGGTTCTCTGTGAAGCATGGATTTTAAATTGAAAAACAACTTTATAGCAAAGTGGTCACTCTTCCTCAGATCCCTAATCTAGAAACTCGTCACCATTCCAAAATGCTCAGCAGAAATAAGGGTATATATAATCAGTTGGGGATTTGTTCCTTCCATATTTAGATGTCACTGCTGCAGTGCTGTCAGTCAAGAAGCACCCATTAAAATGTACTAAAGTATGTTGTGCTTGGATTGATGTAAGCTGATTTTCTTTGCTGGAAATTTATGTTACCAGACATGTCACAGATGGGATACCCCTACATTCCAATGCTCCCAGGAGACAGCCGTCAAAAATAGAAAAAAGCATTTTGAAATCAAAATCACCAGCTAACACAAACTGAGCAGCAAGGAAACGACAGCGAAGAATCTACAGATCCTTTTTCAGCTTGGCCAGTTCTCTTTCAAAGAAATTACAATTAGGTGGGATGTATACATTTATACAAATCAACAATTCAATAACAATTAGTTCATTTGCAAAAAGGATTGAAGAAGCTAACAACCAGTTGCACTTTGGGGTCGATTCCGATCCCGGTCGGAGGCGCACCTAATACCATTCGGCCGGGAAAAAAGCCAGGCGAATGCCTGTTTCCCGACCGATTCGCACATACGTCCGAACGAGCAAGTACGATGTGCACAACTGCCCAAATCCCGACCCAGTCGTCACCCAACACAGGTCCAGTTCTCCAACCGATGCGGATCCGGAAACGCAGAATCGAGTCGCACGGAAGCCAAAATGCAGCCCCGTCCGGCCGGACAAGTACGATGCGCTTTCCGTACGCGCCGAACCCATCGCTACGCACGGCACGTGACAGCATCCGGGAGAGGCGCACATAAGCTCCGATTCGCGCCACAAGACGATCCATGGCTACGAGACGAACACGCCAGCGACGAGGACGAGGCGAAGCAAAGAGAAAGACGAACGAGACGAACCAACCATGAATCCCATCGTGCCGATCCTACCAATATTCTACATCTATTACCGGAACAGGCACGGACGCGTACGGCGCAGAAGGTAAGTCAGACACCAACCACAAAAACAAACTACACGTACCCGACATATCACACACACACAGAGGGATGCATAAATTACTTACACCAGCAACATCAGCACCATTGGGGCGGGATGGCTATCACCAATGCCACATATACACATAGGGGCCTGGATGCCAACAACTAACACCACCACTACCCAGGGGGTGCTAGATGCCTGTCACTACTACCACCTCTACCCATGGGTGCCAGATGCCTACCACTACTACCACCTCTACACATGGGGGCAGGATGCCTACCACTACTACCACCTCTACCCATGGGGGGCTGGATGCCTACCACTACTACCACCTCTACCCATGGGGGGCTGGATGCCTACCACTACTACCACCTCTACCCATGGGGGCAGGATGCCTACCACCACTACCACCCCTACTCAGGGGGTGCTAGATGCCTACCACTACTACCACCTCTACCCATGGGTGCCAGATGCCTGTCACTACTACCACCTCTACCCATGGGGGGCAGGATGCCTGTCACTACTACCACCCCTACCCATGGGGGGCTGGATGCCTACCACCCCTACCACCCCTACTCAGGGGGTGCTAGATGCCTACCACTACTACCACCTCTACCCATGGGTGCCAGATGCCTACCACCACTACCACCTCTACCCATGGGGGGCAGGATGCCTGTCACTACTACCACCTCCACCCTTGGGGGGCTGGATGCCTACCACTACTACCACCTCTACCCATGGGGGGCAGGATGCCTGTCACTACTACCACCTCTCCCCATGGGGGCTGGATGCCTACCACTACTACCACCTCTACCCATGGGGGCAGGATGCCTGTCACTACTACCACCTCTACCCATGGGGGCTGGATGCCTACCACTACTACCACCTCTACCCATGGGGGAAGGATGCCTACCACTACTACCACCCCTACCCATGTGGGGCTGGATGCCTACCACCACTACCACCCCTACTCAGGGGGTGCTAGATGCCTACCACTACTACCACCTCTACCCATGGGTGCCAGATGCCTACCACCACTACCACCTCTACCCATGGGGGCAGGATGCCTGTCACTACTACCACCTCCACCCATGGGGGGCTGGATGCCTACCACTACTACTACCTCTACCCATGGGGGGCAGGATGCCTACCACTACTACCACCCCTACCCATGTGGGGCTGGATGCCTACCATAACTACCACACCTACTCAGGGGGTGCTAGATGCCTACCACTACTACCACCTCTACCCATGGGTGCCAGATGCCTACCACCACTACCACCTCTACGCATGGGGGGCAGGATGCCTGTCACTACTACCACCTCCACCCATGGGGGGCTGGATGCCTACCACTACTACCACCTCTACTCATGGGTGCCAGATGCCTACCACCACTACCACCTCTACCCATGGGGGGCAGGATGCCTGTCACTACTACCACCTCCACCCATGGGGGGCTGGATGCCTACCACTACTACCACCCCTACCCATGGAAGGCTGGATGCCTACCACCACTACCACCCCTACTCAGGGGTGCTAGATGCCTACCACTACTACCACCTCTACCCATGGGTGCCAGATGCCTACCACCACTACCACCTCTACCCATGGGGGCAGGATGCCTGTCACTACTACCACCTCCACCCATGGGGGCTGGATGCCTACCACTACTACCACCTCTACCCATGGGGGGCAGGATGCCTGTCACTACTACCACCTCTACCCATGGGGGCTGGATGCCTACCACTACTACCACCTCTACCCATGGGGGGCAGGACGCCTACCACTACTACCACCCCTACCCATGTGGGGCTGGACGCCTACCACCACCCCTACTCAGGGGGTGCTAGATGCCTACCACTACTACCACCTCTACCCATGGGGGGCAGGATGCCTGTCACTACTACCACCTCTACCCATGGGGGGCTGGATGCCTACCACTACTACCACCTCTACCCATGGGGGGCTGGATGCCTACCACCACTACCACCCCTACTCAGGGGGTGCCAGATGCCTACCACTACTACCACCTCTACCCATGGGGGGCAGGATGCCTACCACTATTACCACCCCTACTCAGGGGTGCCAGATGCCTACCACTACTACCACCTCTACCCATGGGGGCAGGATGCCTACCACCAACAACACCCCCACTCACAGGATGGCTAATGCATGACACAACAAGCACACACCAACATAAGGAATGCAACAAAAAAACATCCCCCCCAACACCATGACAAGCGTGTGTAGACTGTGTGAAATGCCTACAACACTGAACATGACTTTGAACATACAATGTGACCCCCTATCACATGTGTCACACATAAATGTGTGTGGCCCCATAATGCAAGCAGACCATGACCACTGTGGCAATGGGGTCCAACCTCCATCATCACAGTGACCAAAAGGTAAGGGTGGGGTCCCTAGCTGAAGCACATTTTGAACATTGTGGCAATGGGGTCTAAACCCCCATCATCACAGTGACCAAAAGGTGAGTGTGGGTCCATAGCTGAAGCACATTTTGCACATTGTGGCAATGGGGTCTAAACCCCCATCATCACAGTGACCATAAGGTGAGTGTGGGGTCCATTGCTGAAGCACATTTTGAACATTGTGGCAATGGGGTCTAAATCCCCATCATCACAGTGACCAAAAGGTAAGTGTGGGGTCCATAGCTGAAGCACATTTTGAACATTGTGGCAATGGGGTCTAAACCCCCATCATCACAGTGACCATAAGGTGAGTGTGGGGTCCATTGCTGAAGCACATTTTGAACATTGTGGCAATGGGGTCCAACCCCCATCATCACAGTGACCAAAATGTAAGTGTTGACATTGAAAAGGCTGCAACTGCTAAACTGCATGGATGATTCCTGGTCACAGAACAACAAACACATCAGTGGCAAAGTAGTGCTTGTGTCCCATAGCAACATAGATTGGGGGAGGCAAACAGTGCAGTGCAAATAAGACATACCTTTGGCCATGTGCAGACAAGCATCACCCTTGGGGGCTGACACTGTCAACATCCATCAATGACACAATGACAGAAGTGACCATCATAATGCAGACCAACATATTTGCACCAATGGGCACACAAATGTAGATACCCTGTGGAGACTGTAGATGTGAGGTGAACAAATAACATACCATGGCAGCAATGGGACACACAAACAATGATCATTGTGCTGACTGATGACCTAGGAGTCCCAGGGACAGCAGGGGAAACACACCAAACAACATACAGCCAATAGCACACTAAAGATATGCCAATGCAGTGGTGCAGATGCACAAACAGGCAGACCCACACTGCACATCACACACAACAGGTGAGGGGGTGCCAGTGTCCCCAGGCAACCACACAACACATGATGAGGCCTGAATACCAATTACACAGATGCACATACAGTGCCACACAAAAGTAACTCATGGATCCAAATCCCCTATGTGGGCAATCAGGCATTGTTAGATGAGAGGGAGCACAAATTACACATGTCACACAAGCTTGTAGGAACAGCAACTAACACAGCAAGAGACAGACCCACCACAGCACTACCCCCAGGGACCCCATATTGTGCTGACACTAGCCTGCATGATAATCCCACTGTGATGACAATGTCAGATGTCGTTCACACTGTAAACCCCAGCCATGTCTCCTGAGCAACTAACTACCATCACACCTACACAAGCTCCAATCAATCAGCACGGCCTGTCAGCCAAGGCCAATATGGAGGTAGGGGTCTGGCCGTGCAACAACTCGCTTTTGCACACACTCAACACCACACACCCTGATCTCCACCTATGTGCAGCAGTGAAGCTCACATGGACTGGTGACATTGCAAATGCACACATGACAATACCAGGGGTGGTGGTGGGAACCAAGGTGCAGAAACCCATCACACATGGCCAGTCAACAAGACTTGTCAATGTCTGACAAACAGCACAGTATGCTGTACATGGGCATGATGTGAAATCCACCACAATCAATGGGATCCTGGCCATAGTCACACACCAATGAAGAAGCCAAGGTGACACACGAAGAACACACGTACACAACTACCAACATTGCAGCTCTGACCCTGAGGAGTGGCAGCAGTCACACACACAACGTGTCACAATCACTGTAAGCTAACACAAACTGTAAATCACATTACTCGTGTAAACAACAAGTGCCAAGGGGAATCCTGAATGTGTCCCATCTGCATTTGCCCACATCCCCAGCACTGACAACAAAGACAACCTGGGATGTGGGATAAAAGTAAATAAAATAAATAAATAAACCTCATGAACATTAGTTTGCCATGCACCCACATCACAGAGAAACCAGGTCCAAGATGCCGGATGAACACAGAACAACTCAGCAAGCATCACATACAGGAACATCCCTAGGGACACAGCCTGTGTAGGAAAAGGGAAGGGAACAAGCACAGACATGCTTACACAACACAGGCCCATGCAATGTCACCAGATTACACACTGCCATGAGGGCACACCACTCCTGTGGAAGGTCCGCTGTGCCAAACCTTGTCTGTGCACGACCCAAATATGTCAGCAGAACACTCCGTCAGTGAGTCAACAACCACAACACACAGAAGGCTCTGCTCACATCAATCTGGGTACGGGGGTGTCACGTCAGTCATCTGCACACACACCAAACACATGTCAAGCAAGTTGCACTGTATACACAGATGAGTCCTTCGACATTGATGTGCAAAACTGCATGTCCAGTGGAGCTGGGCACACAGTCAGGGAAATCGGAACATTGAACAGTGGTAAGCCCACCAGATGTGCATCAGTGTAAGACAAAGATGTTCATTTACAAATGCAAAAAGGACATCCCTGTGTCAAATGCTGAACATTATACCCTCAGACTGTAGCAAAGGATGCCATAGATCCAGAATACAACAGGACACATATCCCATGGACCACATGGAGTCCATCACTGCAACACTTCATCGTCCTGATGTTAACACTATTACAACTGCAAATGCAGGATGCTACTCATCCACATCATGTACATCAAAAGAAAACCCAAAAGTAAACAAAAAGAGGCTTTATTCAGCAAATGTCAGGGTAAAAACAGAAGTCCAAAAGAAACTAAGGCCAATGGCCAGTCCAAAATCACAGTACCAACGGGGTGAGAAGTGACAACTGGTCACACATTGCTTGCCTGCACTGGTACGGTTGGGGGACATCACCCTTGGAGGGGCATACAAGGGGCAGGCCAGGCACCGCAGGGACAGGATCAGGGGATGGCAGAGTGAGGCAGTGAAGGGGTGGTGGGTGCAGGAGTGTCACCGGCAACTGCAGTGGAGGTGTCTGACTCAGGGGGGGCCAGCACCACTGTGGTACACAAGTCAGTTGGTGTGGGTGCCGCAACCACTGCAGTGGGCTGGACTGATGTAGTGGACTGGGTACCCACTGCAGTGCCCGAGTCAGACGTGGTGGTTGTGGACTCCACTGCAGTGCATGACTCCAAGGGAGTGGAAGGGTGGGCAGATGAGGTGGGCAGGACAGAGGGGGGACCCGGTCCCCACAACAGTGCCACTAACAGGCAGAGCGTCTGGGTTGGGGGTGGAAGAGCAAGTGGCAGGGGGGGAGGGCCTAAGCAGTCTGGGGATGCGGTATCGGTGTGTGGGGGAACCTGGGGCAGGGTGTGGCAGGGGAACCTGTGCAGTGGTGGCCTGGGGGATGGAGGAGAGAGACTGGGCGCTGGAGCTGCGTGGTGGTGGTGGTGGGGTCTTGCTCTTCCTGCTCCGGGGGGACTTCCGAATGGGATCCTGTGTCTGCCTGCGCCTGGGGGAGGGTGACCGGGGGCGAGGGGCACTCCTCTCTGTGTGGGTGGACTTCCTCTTCCCCTGGTGTGCTGGGTCAGCAGGAATGGTGGGGAAGAGGCCGAGGTCACACAGTAAGACCTGCTGTGTATGTGGGGTAGCAGGCGAGGCAGGGAAGGGTTCTTGGAGGGAGAGGATTTGGAGGACTGCGGAGTGAATGTGGATGCCTGTGTGTGTGTGTGTTCCCCATCCCCTGTGTCTGTGGTATCAGTCCCCTGAGGATGCTTGTGTGCACGTCTTGCCTTACTCTTGGGTGTGTCTGTGCTGCTCGTGTCTGTGTGTTTGGATGACTGTGCTGGTGTGCATGTGCTTTGGACAGGTAGGGGGGCAGGAAGTGTGGATGGGGCAGAGGTGGGAGGGGTGAGGGACTGTTGGAGGAGGGACACTGCTGCCGTCAGGGAGGAGTCCATGGACCTATTGCTCCTCTGTAGGGCAGACATACCCATCGAGATGCCCTCCATGAACGACACCAGCTGTGTCAACAGAGTGGTGTGTGCATGGAGGACACTCAGCATTGCTGTCTGCTCTACATGGAGCTGCCGAAGGAGGTACACAGACTCCTCACTCAGGGCAGCAGGGGACACAGGGGCAGGGGCTGCGGTGCCTGGCACGAAGGAGACACGCTCCCGAGCACGGGAGCCTCCACAGACCTCAGGAATGGGAGCCGATGGGAGGGTGGTGTTGGTGGTGGTGGTGGTGGTGGCGGGGCCAGACAGACTAGCTGGCCTTTGGTGGCTGCCAAGACCCGCCTCCACAAGGGAGTCATCCTCCGAGCTGCTGTGGTCCCCAGCTGAGGTGGATGGTGCTGAGGACTCCTCGGCATGGCTCCCCTCGCCCTCCGTGCCACTGGGTCCCTCTGACCACTCGTCCGATGCTGACCCAGTCTGGCTCCGCTGCTCCTCCTGGTCCGTGGAGCTGTCCCCTCCTGTGGCCGTGGATGTATCTGCAAACAATTAGGGAAACAGACAAACATCAGTCACCTGCACTGACCGCACACACCACAGTAAGTACAGCACATTACAGAGCAAGCCCTGGCATCCTTAGTTGAACATTGCCTAAAGTCCTCACACAGATTCGGGGAAGCCAATTGTCAGTCTGATGGTCAACCATGGGACTCACACCCCTCCTGCCCTTGCACCCATCTGTCTGGTGCCTGTCTGATGGTAAGACCCCAGTGTGGACACATGCACCACCTACACAGTTGTTGGATATTGCAGGGAACACGGTGAAGCATGTGAACATGCACACATCACATCTCTTGCCACTGAGTCAGTGCAGGTGTCCGGATAAAGGGATGACCAGATTCTAATTAGAAATGCATGTGATGCATACCAGCACCAGACACCATGATGCACCCATGTCCGGATAGTCAATGCCACAATGGGGTGCATGTTGCACATGTCACTCCCCTGCAGGATCAGTCCCAGGAAGTTGAATGCCATGACACAGGAATGCGTGCAAAGTCATACATTACTGTCTCAAGTCACATGGCCATGGCAGCCAGCCAACAACAGTCTGCACTGTGTCACAATCCGAGGGCATGGGGAATGCAAGTTATGTGACTGACAAGTGCACATGTCCATCCCCCAAAAACCACATCATCTGTACTACTATTTGTCCACATCATACCAACTGGACATATGGGGGACATGAAACACAACTCTATGAACATGAGCACCTCACAGTGTGCTGTGAATGAAAATACAGCTGCCTGAAAGTCACAGTCGCAAACACCTGTGTGCACAGTCAAGTGATCAGACACCTATAAGTCACAGAAGTATCGTCTATCATGGTCACATCTCAGATGGCATGCTGAGCCCCAAACGATGAACATACCAGTAGTCCTGACAACGAAGACACAGCACAATGAGACAGAGGCAGACACCTGAGGGTACATTTCACTGATCACAACATGCCAGATGATACACGGGAGTGGGAGTACAGAGTGTATTGTATGCACTGGAGTAGGCATGACTGTCCAGCTCCACCTGTAAGAGGGATGAGTACTGGACAGTAGGCAGGTGGCTAAGCATGTGTGACACACTGGATACACATACTCCTGAGGCCCAAATATTGTTCTCACCAGCAGCATGGGTGTGTGCCACATTCCCCAGGGACATTTGGTGAGTCAGAGCAGCAAGCGGACCACATATCAAAGTTACACGCAGATCACATGTCAGAACTTAGGCATTGTGTAAGCAATTGACCCACCCATGAATCGCACAACATAGTCACGGGAACAAATGCTGTCCCCCACCTTGAGCAAAGCAAAATGCAATGACACAGTCCCCAAATGACACAATTTCCTGACTATAAGGGCCACACATATTCGTATCAGAGGAGAAGTGGGCATGTAACAAATGAGGGACATGGGTCCTGGACCACATGACTGATGTACTGTGGAAGTTTACTCAGGCCAGAGGAGGGCACATAGCATGTCAGACAAAGTGCACAGTGCAGTCATGGACTCACCCCCTCCTTGCTGCTGTCTGTCCTTCAGCTGCCCATCCAGGTCAGGGAAGACCACCGCCAGGATCCGGAGCATGTGGGGGTCAGGGTCCGGTGTCCGCCCCTCCTGCGAGGAGGCGACAGCTTCAGCTGGACCCTTGCGATCCTCCGGGTCCAGCCACAAAGGTCCTGCCACCTCTTTTGGCAGTTGCGGATCCTGCGCCTGTAGACCCCCACGGATCTTACTTTCCGGGCGATGGTCAGCCAGATGTCCTGCTTCTGGTGGGCATCAACCTGTGAGGATTACAAAGTGAAAAGGCCATTACTACACATGCAACATATACGTGCATCACACAGTTGGATATACATGTCTCAATTACAGGGGCATATGATGTACACAGGCAGTGCAACAATGGCTATGAACAGTTTGCCAGCAGTCACTACATGGTATCATTGCATGGGAAGTAAACCTAGTTGGAATGCACTGTTACTGCACTGTACCAGTTCAGTGCATGTAACTACACACTTTGGGGTGTGACAACTACTCAGTGGGCATGCTAGCCAGTGGTGTGCACAGTGAAAGTCCTGCTAGTCAGACAACATGCACAATTAGTGATGCAGTGGACAGCACACTCACTTGCTCCCTGGTTTCCCATACAGCTTGCTGTACTGTGGAAGGAGGCTGTCCAGCAGGGCCTGGTTCTCCTCAAGGCTGAAGGCTGGGGCTCTCTCCACAGTACGTGCCATTGCAGGAGCCAGAGGATGCATAAACAGCAGCAGTGTTGGTGGCAGATGTCGTCCTGGAGCATGTAGTGCAGGCAAGTGAGCTCTCAGGGGAACAGCCAGCATTATATGTGTGCTGCAGAGGCAGATACTGTCCCATGTGTCCAAAGTGATAGGTCCAAGTCGTTTGCATCTTCTAAATCTGATCAATCCATGGTATAGCAGCACTAATAAACGCCCACAGCATCCTTCGAATCTTCAACTTCATGACACCCATGATTTTGCAACATTGTTGTGGCTGGCCAACTGAATTCACTGCATCAGACTCGTTGGAGCTTCGAAAACGCGTCCGTTGCCATGCCAGGCCCCAGCCAATGTGTGCGCACCGATCGGTCCATTGCTGTACAACGCGTACCCGCGATACAACGCGTACCCGCTCACATTAAATGCAATGGGCCGGCCGGGCACACCGATCGGTCCATTGCAGTTCAACGCGTACCCGCGATACAACGCGTACCCGCTCACATTGTATGCAATGGGCCGGCCGGGCACACCGATCGGTCCATTGCAGTTCAACGCGTACCCGCGATACAACGCGTACCCGCTCACATTGAATGCAATGGGCCGGCCGGGCACACCGATCGGTCCATTGCAGTTCAACGCGTACCCGCGATACAACGCGTACCCGCTCACATTGAATGCAATGGGCCGGCCGGGCACACCGATCGGTCCATTGCAGTTCAACGCGTACCCGCGATACAACGCGTACCCGCTCACATTGAATGCAATAGGCCGGCTGGGCACACCGATCGGTCCATTGCTGTACAACGCGTACACGCGATACAACGCGTACCCGCTCACATTGAATGCAATGGGCCGGCCGGGCACACCGATCGGTCCATTGCTGTTCAACGCGTATTGCGGATACAACGCGTACCCGCTCACATTGAATGCAATGGGCCGGCCGGGCACACCGATCGGTCCATTGCAGTTCAACGCGTACCCGCGATACAACGCGTACCCGCTCACTTTGAATGCAATGGGCCGGCCGGGAACACCGATCGGTCCATTGCTGTACAACGCGTACCCGCGATACAACGCGTACCCGCTCACATTGAATGCAATGGGTCAGCCGGGCACACCGATCGGTCCATTGCTGTTCAACACGTACCCGCGATACAACGCGTACCCGCTCACATTGAATGCAATGGGCCGGCCGGGCACACCGATCGGTCCATTGCAGTTCAACGCATATTGCAGATACAACGCGTACCCGCTCACATTGAATGCAATGGGCCGGCCGGGCACACCGATCGGTCCATTGCAGTTCAACGCGTACCCGCGATACAACGCGTACCCGCTCACATCGAATGCAATGGGCCGGCTGGGCACACCGATCGGTCCATTGCTGTACAACGCGTACCCGCGATACAACGCGTACCCGCGATCATTGAATGGAATTGGCCGGCCGGGCACACCGATCGGTCCATTGCTGTTCAACACGTACCCGCAATACAACGCGTACCCGCTCATATTGAATGCAATGGGCCGGCCAGGCACACCGATCGGTCCATTGCAGTTCAACGCGTATTGCGGATACAACGCGTACCCGCTCACATTGATTGCAATGGGCCGGCCGGGCACACCGATCGGTCCATTGCAGTTCAACGCGTACCCGCTCACATTGAATGCAATGGGCCGGCCCGGCACACCGATCGGTCCATTGCTCTACAACGCGTACCCGGGATACAATGCGTACCCGCTCACATTGAATGCTATGGCCAATGTGTGCGCACCGATCGGTCCATTGCTTACAACGCGTCCCTGTACAAGTCACTGGCATATGTCACCATGCCTGTCACAGGTGAACATATGCCAGCCACATATACTTCCCAGGGAGTGAGGGGCACACCTACAACACCACAGCCTGTCCACACTGTATCCTAAGGCATGTAAGGCTGCATTACATGTTCCGTGTATGGGGGTCAACATGTTGTTTTTGGGTGGCACTTGGGGGCAGCCACTCCCAGGCTGTGCACGTGTTCATGGGGACAGAATCCTTGGTGTGTTGTGCACATGAACACTGGGGTGTGCAACTGTTCATTTCAGGGCATGTGGCATGGTCACATTTCACGGTTGTGTATGTGTATGTCATGTCACATACCCCCTGAGTCCCATGTGGGACGGTATGTACGTCCCAGGGTGACCCATTGCCACAATTGTGATGGCCCTCCACAGTCTGTGTGCATGTCGTGTTTACAATGTCTCTGATTCCATGTGCACAATGGGAGACAGTCTCCACATCCACGTTGTTTGTGCATGGACTTTGATGTTGTACGTGTGTGTGTCACAGACGTCCATGTCTGTCCTGCCGAGGCAACAGGGACCACTACCTGTGGGGGTCATGGTTGTTTAGCTGTGGTGTATTCATGATGCACCATGTCATGCCAGTGTCCATGTGTCAATACAGGGTCCCTGGGAATCTACCTGTCAATGAGCTGTGATGCCTGGGGCACATCTGTCCTCACATGTCACTGTGGTGTGTGTTTGGAATGTGACAGCAGTACATGGGTACTGTGACACAGCCTAATGATATCCCATAGCACAATCTGGGACTTGTTGAGGACACATGTTGAACTGTGATGTTAGATGTTAGCCATGTAGGTGCCATACATGTCCTTACGGAACGGCACACGCATCATGTACTTGTGTCTCGTAATGATGTATCATGTGATATTGAGTCTGGTCTATGCCACATATGTGGGGTGACTGACAATCTTTCTTTCCTCACCTATGCAGCACTACAGGGCACCAGCTGTCCATCGGCCATTCCCTGACCTTGCAATGGTGGTTGAACGGGACTGCATCCGACGGTACCGCTTCACCAGGCCACTGATTGAGGAATTGACGGTGCGGTTGGCCCCACATTTGCAACCTGGCCGGACATACCCTACAGCGCTGACCCCCAAGGTGAAGGTGATGGTAGCCCTACACTTCTTTGCCACTGGTACCTTTCAACACACTGTGGCGTCTGCTGGTGGGATGTCACAGACCATGTTCAGCCGTGTGCTCCGAGACGTTTTGGAGGCTATGTTGAGGTACCTGAACCAGTACATCTATTTCCCTAGACTTCAACAACTCACTGACGTGAAGAGTGACTTCTATGCCCTGGGGAGAATGCTGCATGTCATTGGCTCCATTGATGGGACACATGTGGCTTTGGTACCACCACAGGCCCAAGAGCAGGCATACAGGAACCGCAAACACTACCATTCGGTCAATGCACTGGTGGTATGTCTTGCAGATATGAGCATCACACACGTCTGTGCCCATTTCCCCGGTTCTGCACACGATGCCTACGTGATGAGGAGTAGTCGCATCCCGAGGATGATGTCACAGATGCGGAACCAGCGTGCCTGGCTTGTTGGTGTGTACTGACTTTGTAGCATTGTGTGTGTTCTGCAATGTAGTGTTCCACCCTCTTTTCCAACTCAGCTAATGTGCAATTGTCTGTATGTAGGTGACTCCGGATACCCCAACATGCCGTGGTTGCTGACGCCCCTCAGGAACCCTGTGACACCAGCCCAGATGCGCTACAATGAGGCACATGGTCGGACCAGGAGAGTGATTGAGCGGACATTTGGTCTCCTGAAGAGCCGCTTCCGCTGCCTAGATAAGACAGGAGGGGCCCTCCCATATGCCCCAGCAAAGGTGTGCAAGATTGTCATCGTCTGCTGCATGCTACACAACCTGGCAGTGCGGAAGGAGTTGCCTCTCATCCTGGATGACGATGACCAACATCCGCCACCTGTGGAGGATCCTGGGCTGGACCACGATGCCAGTGGTGATGATGATGATGAGGGTGATGTCCGCACACAGCTCATCACCAACTTCTTCAGCTGAATGTGAGTATCCAGGGATGTTATGTCAATGATGTGAGTTTGCATGATATGTGTTGGTGGTGCTCTGGTGCTGTTTGAGTGTGTCCAT
Organism: Calotriton arnoldi; assembly: GCA_963921515.1. Taxonomy (NCBI): domain Eukaryota; kingdom Metazoa; phylum Chordata; class Amphibia; order Caudata; family Salamandridae; genus Calotriton; species Calotriton arnoldi. The sequence continues at coordinate 236,426 of CAWUFW010014631.1, read as the reverse complement.
GTGCTACTTGACTGGATGTGTGCAGCAATGTGTCCTTACAGGTAGTCTGTACTCCACAACAGTGTTGACATGCTAACTTGGTCCTGGGTGGGTATCTTGTGACATGTATTGGGCATGAGTATTGCAGTTCTGTCCTGTTCTTCAGTGCTTTTGACTGTGTGTCATTTCTGTCCTTCACAGGGTACTTTCAGAGTTGTTTGGTCAACTGTGATCCCCCGACACCGTGAATCAACTTCCAGTGTGGTAGCTGTCGTTTCCCTACAGGTGATGTGTGCCACACCCATGGACTTCCTTTCTTCTACACTTGTTGACTGTGTGCCCACTGCCAGGTGGGATTACCTTACATCTGTAGTGGTTACAACATGTTGCAAATGTGTAATAAATCTGTGCTTCACTTTGTGATGTGCGTTGTCTGTGGTCACACATCTGACTGACATTTGCTTCCTGCACCAGTGGGCTAGTTAACACAGACTGTGAATAGGTGTTGTGTCTGTGCATTGCACCGTATTTCCTGGCAACATCAGTGTAGGCGATGAGTCAGATGGCCCTGGTGTGTATGTGTTGTGTAGCCCTGGTGGTGTGTCTCCCTCATATGTGTCACGTCGCCATGACTCACATGCCGGTGTTGTACTTACTGTAGCAGTTAGCATGCACAGTGTCATTTCACAGATCATCATCTCCACTTCAGAAACAATGTTGTAATCACAACAGAGGCAAGTATGGTGTATTAGTGAGTTTATTGACATACATGTGTGAGTATAGTGCACAGGATGGTGGGTGCTGTACATTGTGATTGTAATCCAAAGTTCCTAGATGATTTGGAAGTCCTGATAGCAGAAATGTCCTGAGTAAAGTCCACAGTCATCTGATACATTGGTCCAACTTGAGCTCCCCATGTCATGTGGGAGAGTTGTGTTGCATTCGACAGGGTGAAGAGTTTGCGCACAAAGGTGATTTTCCGGAACAGGTGTTGGCTTCCTGGGGGTTGTGCATGGCCATCAGCCTCTCAGTTGTCCTTCATCGGACGACCCCTCTTCTTTGGGGGGGACCCTCAAGTGCAGGCTGCTGCGGTGCAGGGGACTCTCCGCCAGAGTCATCCTCCCTCCGTGTGGCAGTTGCAGTTGTTGCAGCACCAGATGTTGTGGGCACACAGGGAGGTGTTGACATGTTGGTGCACATCTGGCGGAGGCATTGTAATATGTCCCTATGCACCGCCGTCTGTTCTTGCAATGTGTCCCACTTGGACTCCATGCGGGACATGTGTAAGTCCAAGCGGGCATGATGGGCAGCCTGCTGCTGTTGAATGTCCCTGAGGATCCCCACTACCTGGCTGAACTCTCCGGTGCTAGTCTGGTACGCATCAGCTATGCGTACCAGTTGTGGGTCATCATGCAGTCCAGACCCCTCTGCAAGCAGCGACCTATGTCTACCACCCCTCCCACCACCCCTGGCGACATGTGAAGGACCTGCGTTGGCACGCACAGGTGACCCTGGGCCCCCTTGGGGGTTGTTGCTGGTGTTGGTGTCCGTAGCTCCACGTTGGGCCGGGGTCCGTGTGCTGTTGGTGGTGGTGGTCCTTGGTCTGTCCGTGTCAGCAGGGGTGGTCTCTGTGTTGGCAGTTGTTGGAGGGGTGCGTGCAGGGGGTGCAGCTGGTGGTCCTGCTGGTGCTGCATGATGACTCACTGCGGAGGTGCCAGGTAGGTCTTCGTCATCTGAGGTGGGCAGCGGCTGTTCCACACCAGTGAGCTCAGTGTCCCCCGGAGCCTGTGACAGGGACTCCTCAGCGTCTGCTGCTGTGTCCCCATCATCACCTGTATTTGGAAGAGACACACAATGTATGTAATGTTTCTACAGGCATCAATGGTTCAAACACCTGACAGTTGTGACTGTACCTCTGGATGCGGGCCTGTACATTGCATTGTCCTAAGTTGTCACAGTCAGCTGTTGATATTGGTGTAGCGCATTGTCCTGGCAACATGAAGCATTTCAATGTGAATGTTGAGGTGTGTGCATAGCCAGCATTGGTGGTATTTGGTTGACATCCAGACATCCTTCTCCCTCCAGTCCAGTTATCCCACCATGAAGCATGCCACCCTTGCAGTGGGTGCAGGTTGACTCTCAGGATGTCAGTCAGTGGTGTCCTGCTGTTGGTTGGTGGCCAGTTCCCAGCATGGCCTTGTGGTCCCCACAACAGAGCAGCAGTGTCAGACATCTTTGATGGGGCTTTCCACTCTCTGTGAGGTGTGCATGCTTCAGTGTGAGCTTGCTGGGCCATGTGGGGGGATGTTGAGCTGTGACTACCACTCCCATCATGCTATTGCCTCCACCCCCTTCCCAGCATGCCCATACTTCCTTCCTTTTGAGTGTACTTCACTGTGTGTGGGTGTGACAGCAATGGCAAGATGTCAGTCAGTGGTGTCCTGCTGTTGGTTGGTGGCCAGTTCCCAGCATGGCCTTGTGCTCCCCACAACAGAGCAGCAGTGTCAGACATCTTTGATGGGGCTTTCCACTCTCTGTGAGGTGTGCATGCTTCAGTGTGAGCTTGCTGGGCCATGTGGGGGGATGTTGAGCTGTGACTACCACTCCCATCATGCTATTGCCTCCACCCCCTTCCCAGCATGCCCATACTTCCTTCCTTTTGAGTGTACTTCACTGTGTGTGGGTGTGACAGCAATGGCAAGATGGCTGACAGTGGTGTCCTGCTGTTGGTTGGTGGCCAGTTCCCAGCATGGCCGTGTGCTCCCCACAACAGAGCAGCAGTGTCAGACATCTTTGATGGGGCTTTCCACTCTCTGTGAGGTGTGCATGCTTCAGTGTGAGCTTGCTGGGCCATGTGGGGGGATGTTGAGCTGTGACTACCACTCCCATCATGCTATTGCTTCCACCCCCCTTCCCAGCATGCCCATACTTTCTTCCTTTTGAGTGTACTTCACTGTGTGTGGGTGTGACAGCAATGGCAAGATGGCTGACAGTGGTGTCCTGCTGTTGGTTGGTGGCCAGTTCCCAGCATGGCCTTGTGCTCCCTACAACAGAGCAGCAGTGTCAGACATCTTTGATGGGGCTTTCCACTCTCTGTGAGGTGTGCATGCTTCAGTGTGAGCTTGCTGGGCCATGTGGGGGGATGTTGAGCTGTGACTACCACTCCCATCATGCTATTGCCTCCACCCCCTTCCCAGCATGCCCATACTTCCTTCCTTTTGAGTGTACTTCACTGTGTGTGGGTGTGACAGCAATGGCAAGATGGCTGACAGTGGTGTCCTGCTGTTGGTTGGTGGCCAGTTCCCAGCATGGCCTTGTGCTCCCCACAACAGAGCAGCAGTGTCAGACATCTTTGATGGGGCTTTCCACTCTCTGTGAGGTGTGCATGCTTCAGTGTGAGCTTGCTGGGCCATGTGGGGGGATGTTGAGCCGTGACTACCACTCCCATCATGCTATTGCCTCCACCCCCTTCCCAGCATGCCCATACTTCCTTCCTTCTGACTCTGCTTCCCTGTGGGGTAGTGTGCCTGTGCTGAATGGATGGCTGGCAGTGTTGTCCTGGCGTTTGTTTGGCTACAAGTCCCATGTGTGTCACTGTGCTTCCCACAGCATGACCCAGGGTGGTGGTTCTTTGTGGGATAAATATTTTTAGTGTGAGGCAATGCATTTTCCCAGGTGAGTTGTGTGTAGTTTGGGTTAGGGGTGTGTGTGGGAAGAGCTGCTGGTAACTATGGTCATAGCTGTCAGTCCTCCTTCCCACCCAGCCAGATATCCCACCACGGAACGTGCTTCCATTGCAGGGAGTGCAAGTTGTCTTTCAGGATGTCAGACAGTGGTGTCCTGCTGTTGGTTGGTGCACAGTTCCCATCAGGGCCTTGTGCTCCCCACAGCAGTAGCCAGTGTCAGCCATCTTGTCAGTTGTTTTCCACTCCCTGTGATGTGAGCATGGTTCAGAGTGGTGTTGATGGGCGTATTGTGATGGTGGGCAATATCTGTGACTACGACTCCCATGATGCTATTGGCTACACTGACTTGACCAGCATACACAGAATTCCTTCCTTTCTGTGGGATTCCTGTGTGGTGGTGTTGTAGTGGTGGCTACATATCTGACAGTGTTTGTTGGTTAGATTTGTGCCACTGCCTCGCTTTATTTGTTGTAGGGTTTGTACATGTCATGACACAGTTACATATCACTATGAGATGGCATGTATTGTGTTTATCTGACTGACATACACATCTTGGGATGATTCTGGTTTTGTTGCTGTGGATTTGCTAAGGGTGCATGGTTTGACTATCCCCTTGACAGTGATGTGTGTGTATTGTCACACGATATTGGGAATATTGGTTGTGTACTCACCAGGCTCTGGGATGTCTTCTAGTCCATAGACGCTCACTGGTGGTAGGATGGCCCGCACCTTCTCCTCCCAGGGCCTGAGGTATAGTGGTTTGGCAGGAGGGCCACTGCCGGTGTGTTGGCTCAAGATGTAATCCTTCTTCAGTAGGTCCCTGACCCTCCTGCGCACATCATACCACCTGTTCTGGATGTCTTCCTTTGTGCGCAAACATGGTGATTGTGCGTTCACCCTGTCAACGATCCTCGCCCACATCTTGGTTTTCTGCGACATGGGGGTCTGTTGGACCAGTGTACCAAACAGCTGTGGCTCTACCCTGAGGATCTCATCTACCAGGACTTCCAATTCACTATCTAGGAACTTTGGATTCTTCTTGGGGGCATGGTGATGGGTGGTGGTGGTGAGTGATGTGTGTGTTGGTGTGCAAGTGAGGGTGTGTGAGTGTGTGTTTTGCTGGGTGTATGTGAGGGTGCTATTTGTTGAGGTGCTGATGGTGTGTGGCTTGCGTGATGGATGAGCTGTGAGTGTGTGTGTGGTTGCTGTCTGTTGGTGTTCTGTGCTGGCAGGTAATTTGAATTTGCAAAGGATCATGGTAGGGATTTGTGTCCTTTATATGGGTGGAGTTGTGGGTGTGTCTTTGTTCCCTGTTCCCCCCCCCCCCAGTATTTATTGGCTTTGTAATTGCTTGTTTGGCCTTTTTTTTGTGTTTTTCCCTTTGTACTTTTTGTGCATGTAGGAGACGTTCTTCTGACCGAGTCGGACCCTGCAGTTGTCTCGTGCGAGCTTCTCCGAGTCGTTCACGCTGTGTTTGTGCTGTTTCCTGTGCTGCGTACGCGTCGGTCGCGGTGTATTGGGTTTCTTCGGCTCGCTGTTTTGTATGCGTGTCGGTCGTACGGCTTGAGATCCGTGCGACTCGGTCGTGTTTTCCACGCGTTGCATCGTACTTGGCGGGTCGGAGTTCGCAGGTACGTTTCGTTCGGGATTCTTCCTGGTGCGTGTCGGTCGGTTCGATTCGCGTGCTTTTCCGGCCGGATAGCTGTTTTCCGCACGGTTCGGTCGTTCGGCTTGTGTTCCGTACGAGTCGGTCGGATTTTGCACGCTTTTCATCGTACTTTGCGGGTCGGGCTGCACCGGTACGTGTCGGTCGGAATTAATTCCGGCTCCGAGTCGGTCGGTACGTTTTCTGTCCCGATTCGGAATCGGCCCCTTTGTCTATAAATGTAAGTTATTTTGCTCTTATTACTGATACCATGGTCAACAGACCTCCAGAGGGCCGACCTGAGGAGGCTGAGGAACTGGCACTCTTGTTAATTACAACAAATCCATCAACTGAGGGGCTTTTGCAGCAACAAAATCAAACACTCCTCTAAAATACATCGGTAAGTAGGTGTCTCCTTTAGTGAACTAAAAGCACATATCTTCCAAACAAAAATTGCATTACCCATGGGATGTCCTGGCACCTAGGTATAGTAGCGTCCATCTCCTCTGACTCGATGAGTTCCAAAATTTTCCTCGGAGCCCTTATACCATTGTCTTGACTCATACCGGGTACTTCCTCCCTCTGCTTCATCGCTGGTCAATGTTACAGTTATTATACAATTTGATGGATCTCTCCTTTCAAAATGCAGAAATTTGCTCTGCTCTGGACAAAACCTGGACAGATCTGGTAGCTCAATTTAGTTTGGTACCAGACCCCCATGATCATTTTAACAGAGGCAAATAGCATTAAAATTTGAGGTGTTTACTGTGCACCCTGAGGTACCCTTGGAAATAGTCATACAACCCACTGGTGACCTGGTTCATCACTAAGCTTTATACCATATATGGCTAGTTGGTCTCTTTTCTCAACTACTTTGGCAGCTACTCCTTGGGAAAAGAAGTCATCCTTAGTTTTATCCCATTTGTCACTCGAAATGCGGCAAGGTCTACAACCCCAGACATTATTTTACTCATCCCTGGGATTAGTTTAAATTTTGCAAGGATTTTAGTGTGATTTAGGAGGTATATTTTAAGCTTTCACTTCCCCTCTTTATTGAGTTAAAGCACAGGGTCTTATCAGGTCAATCTTAACCTGAGGGATATGCATCCAGTTTTATTATGCGCTTTTCCGCCTACACTCTTTCCCTGCCACTGCCAAGAGAAGTCAGCATTGGCTCCACATCATCCTCTACTGAAGGCTTACTCGAAGAAATTGGCTTGAGAGGCACTGAAACCTTGGTTTTAGAGGCAACTTTACCAGTTGTGCTAGTGCCCTCTCCCCTTGCAGATTTCTATAATGTAAGATCAGAAACTTTGGCCTTACAAGCATTTTTGGGGGTTTCTCCGCAATTTTACTTTAGAGATTCTTAGATTTGTCCTTTTAAGAGTTAGCACGCTAAATCGCGATAGGACCCTATTGTTCCTGTATGGCTCACCACTATGCTAAATCAAGCCAGGATGCTGGGAGACATATGCACTACATAGTTTATTCACATTGGGTGGATTAGGCGGCATATTTGAACTATTTCACTCCACCTCAGGGCTGGTATTTGCTAGAGTATCCGTTATTTTAATGCTGTCTAATAGTGAAATCTGATTTGCCTGCTGTGTATTTCACATGACTAAACCTTTTGCTTGAATTAGTGTAAGCAGGTTCAGCACTGAGAATTCTGGGGCATTAACTGGCGCATTCTGGGCACACAAGTCGAGGTTGTGAGTCTCTGTTGCCTCGGAGTCAGAGATCTAGAAGGATCTCTCTGATGGCAATTCATGTGTGGGGATGTTTGGGAACCCCCTCAACTTCGCCCGACCAACCATTGATATGAACCCCTCTGTAGACGGTGGAGGTCAATAGTAGAGGTGGGCGGCGCACTTTTTTGATACCTTATCCACAAACGTTCTCATTTGGTCCTGTCTCCAACAATCTTCTCCCTTCACCCGGACTGGCACACCTTGGCAAGAAGCTAGGACCTTGAACAGCAGCCTCAAAAGAAATGCTTAACAAATCACCATTTAGCACATCACCATCTGCCACCTCCACCTAGACCTCATGCAAAAACACCTTTGCTGCCCCCTCAAGCCCCCCCCCACAACAGGTCTGAACACTGTGCTCCACAGTCAGATGAAAAGAGGGTAATATTGCTATTGTCCGATGATTGTGGCAAAGTAAGGCTCTTTGATGGAGCAGATGATTTTAGGCTCTTAGACAAGTTAAAATGTGTTGCTACAAAGTTCCGCAAAGAGCTAGACAGACACAGCGTTCTGTCCTTCACATGGTTCACTTGGTTACGGAACTTTTCCAGGCCAGAGCCAGAACCTTTAGGCAAAGGCCATCCTCCCTTTTGAGTTTGTTTTCTTTCCACTATTTTCTCCTATTCCCAACCCAGTCTCTCCATTTGAGCCACTTTCTCTAGTTAATCAGGTTGAATCAATTGGCCCATTTGAAGCATGGCCGGGGGACACTGGAACGTCCTCTAAGTAGCTTGTAGGAACAACATCTTGGGATTGGATCCTTCTTGAGCCACATATTTGTTGCAACGCTTTATATATTTTGGAGGCATTATTAATTTTAATCAGACATCTGTCAAATCATCTATCCAGCAATCAAGCAATTTACTTCTGGGGTGAGGCTCCCGATACCAAAGCTCTCACAAGGTTACCAAGGCTACCAAACTCCCAGACTATGAAGACTTTGAGTGGCTGAACTACAAATAGTTCACAAGCCTCTAAACAGACTTCCAGTTTTCAAACTCCTAACGAAGACTATAGTGTATAGTCGCCTTTATTTATTAAAACACCTTCTACTCCAGTGCTAAAAACCACATAAATTGCTGTGAGATGAGATAGGGTCCACACAGTGGTCAGTGCAGTTTGCACTCGCTGGCACTCCACTACCGCTTTCGCACTCAGCATGACTCAACCATAACTGCCAACATCTAACCGCACCAGCTCATTCTCAACTCCTAACACTCCAAGTACCAAATAGTGGCAATTAGCGCTAGGTACCACAAGATAATGAGTACCATGGTGGACCTGGTAGTGTTGCAGGTACTGTTCCAGATGATAATGAGACAGAATATCGAGGCAAACAATTAGAACTTCATTAATATCGAGTTATATCGTGGAATGGAAATATTGAAGTGCAAGAATATCGTTGTCAAGAATATCAATTTGAAGGTAAGTAATATTGATTTTAAAAATATTGAAGTCAATATCGTTTGCAAAAATATAGTTGTTTAATATATCGATGTTTTAATTAATGTATTTTAGTATATATTTTAAATGTATGTCATGTAATTTTTTGCATAAGAATTGTTAATTTTTTTAATTATATATGTTACATTTCTAGTAGCTATTACATTTAATTTAATTTAATTTTGCGTTCCGTAGCAGGTTGTGGGTTTATAGGGGAATAGGTTGGGAAGTAATTTAATTATAAGAAATTAATGATTATTTTTATTTAATTATATTTATTTAATTGATATTTAATATTGTTAATTGTGCTTTAAATGTTTTGGGGTAAATTTTATATGTGGGTTGTAGGGTTTATAGGGGTAAAATGTGGGAAATAATTTATTTTTAATTCATTAATAATTAGTTGTTAATTAATATTAATTAATTAATTGATAATTTATTATGGTAATTGTGTAATTTTTTAGGTGCGGGTTGTGAGGCTAATAGGGGTAAAGGGTGGCAAATAATTTATTTTTAATTAATTCATAATTAGTTGTTAATTCATATTAATTAATTAATTGATAATTCATTATGGTAATCGTCTAATTTCTTTTTTAAGGTGCAAGTTGTGGGGTTAACAGGGGCAAATGGTGGGAAGTAATTTATTTTTAATTAATTAAGAATTAATTGATAATTAATATTAATTAATTAATTGATAATTAATTCTCTTAATTGTTGAATTACATTTTTGGGGGTGTGAGTTTTGGGTTTATAGGGGTAAAGGGTGGGGAGTAAATTTATTTTACTTAATTTATAATTAGTTGTTAAATACTATTAGTTATTTAATTGAAAATTTATTTTAATTGTGTAATTAATGTTTTTAAAGTTTAATTTTAGGTGGGGTTGTTGGGATTATTGTATAAAGGGTGCGAAGTTAATTTTAATGAATTATAATTTGGTTTTTAATTAATATTTGTTTAATTGATCATTAATTATGTTAATTGTGCAAATAATGATTTGTTTTACCTTTCAGATGTGGGTTCTGTGTTTTGTAGGGGTATGGGGTGGGAAGTAAATCTATTTTAAGCAATTAATCATTTTTTAAAAATTCATAATAATTATTAATTTAATAATTAACTGTGTTGTGTGTTTTGTGGGGGTATATTGTGGAAGTACATTAATTATAATGAATTAAGAATGAATATTTAATTAATGAAAATTAATTTGTTGATGAATATTTATATTAATAGCGTAAATAATTTTTTAGGTGCAGGTTGTGAGTTTTGTGGTGTTATAGGGTGGGAAGTAACTAAAACTAAATTTATGTAATAATTAATGTTTTTGTTAATAAATAATTTCTAAATAAAAATATTTATTTGTATAAAAATCATTTTTGTATTTTATTTATAATATTATTTGTAGGTATTTGTGATATGTATTTAACATTTTGTTATGTTTTTATTTTACATTTTTAAAAAAATATATATATATTTTTTCAACATATTTATATATTTTTTTATTTACTTTGGAGGTCATTACGATGGCGGACGGAAAAAAAACAGACCGCCATGGTAGCGGGAAAATACCGCCCGCCGCTACTGCGGGAAAACCGACGGCTAGATTAGGATCCCCAGCGGTAAAACCACAACCGCGGCGGAAAGGAGACACGAAAATCCGCCGTACGCCTGCGAAAAGGGCACAAAACCGTCCGCGGCGGTCGGTGTCGCAGCGGAAACAGGCCAAACGCCTGCAACCACAGCAGAGACACCGCCATCAAAATTATGATATCCCCGACACCCCCGCGGTGCAGTGCACTGCTACCGACCGCCGCGGTCGACAACAGTGAAGAATCAGTGAGACGGCGGAAGCGCCATAGCCGAGCCACCACTGCGGACACTCCGCAAAAAAAATGGCGGTCGCCAGAAAAACACACAACATGGCCACAAATTGCACCAACCACACAAGGCATGCACCCAAAAATAGCCAACACAGCCCAGAGACACACCCCCATGGGAAACACAAAAACTACAAATCCCAGGTACACACACACACCACACCTGCAACCAACACCCCATCCTGACACACCCACAGACACCAGTATAAATCCAGCACCCAACAGACCACAATCCTTTGCAAAACTCCACAACTGAGGGGACATCCACCACAGATGACAGGAGAGGCAAATCTGCACAACACACACACATCACCACCACCACTTCCACACCTGCACCTCTAACACCTTTGCACAGCACACACCATACACATCACAACCACCACTACCACTCCCAAACCTGCACCCTAAACACCTTGACACATCACACACCATGTCACCACAGAGAATGCCCAAATTCACTGAGAGCGAGTTGAGGGTCATGGTCGATGAGATAATCAGGGTAGAACCACAATTGTTTGGTAACCAGGTCCAACAGACACCACTGGCAACAAGGACGCAAATGTGGAGAAGGATAGTAGAGAAGGTCAATGCAGTAGGGACCGTGCCACGCAATAGAGATGAAATCATGAAGAGGTGGCACGATCTGAAGGCAGTGGTCAAAAGAGGAGAGCCAAGAACCATGAGGCTGGCTCACAGGACAGGCAGTGGCCCTCCCGTTCCACTCAAAACATTCACTGAATGGGAGGAGAAGGTGCTTGGCATTCTACATCCAGAGAGTCTCTCAGGAATACCCGGGGAGTGGAGGCTGGTAAGTACAAACAAATGCCTAACATCACACAAATGTACTGTCTTGCCCAATCACAAAATAATACCTCCTAGGTACAAATTCATTCATGTGCACAACACTCCTCCCAACACATCTCTCACAGATACAACAGACACTCCCCCTGAAGCCCCCAAAGGTAGTAAGCAACATCACCTTGGGTACATGTGTACATGCTGCCAGCACTACAACTCCCACCAGGCCCCCTTGTCCCACAGCTGAGCAGGATGTAGCCCTCCCCCCACCCAGAAGCAAGCCTCAGCCATTGTGTGCTACACTCTCACCTAACAGGTAGGTAGCCATCTTCACAGGGAGGTGTGTGTGTGTGTGGGAGGCCTGCACTACGACTCCCACCAGGCACACCCTACCCCATCACTCAGCAGGATGGAGCACCCCCACCCCCCCAGAACCATGTGGCAGCCATTGTGTTCTTCACCCTCACCTAACAGGTAGGTAGCCATCATCACAGGGAGGTGGGTGGGTGTTTGGGAGGCCTGCACTACAACTCCCACCAGGCCCCCTTGTCCCACAGCTGAGCAGGATGTAGGCCTCCCCCACCCAGAAGCAAGCCTCAGCCATTGTGTGCTACACCCTCACCTAACAGGTAGGCAGCCATCTTCACAGGGAGGTGTGTGTGTGTGGGGAGGCCTGCACTACAACTCCCACCAGGCCCCCTTGTCCCACAGCTGAGCAGGATGTAGCCCTCCCCCCACCCAGAAGCAAGCCTCGGCCATTGTGTGCTACACTCTCACCTAACAGGTAGGTAGCCATCTTCACAGCGAGGTGGGTGTGTGTGTGGGAGGCCTGCACTACGACTCCCACCAGGCACACCCTGCCCCATCACTCAGCAGGATGGAGCACCCCCTCCCCCCCAGAACCATGTGGCAGCCATTGTGTCCTTCACCCTCACCTAACAGGTAGGTAGCCATCATCACAGGGAGGTGGGTGGGTGTTTGGGAGGCCTGCACTACAACTCCCACCAGGCCCCTTGTCCCACAGCTGAGCAGGATGTAGCCCTCCCCCCACCCAGAAGCAAGCCTCAGCCATTGTGTGCTACACTCTCACCTAACAGGTAGGTAGCCATCTTCACAGGGAGGTGGGTGTGTGTGTGGGAGGCCTGCTCTACAACTCCCACCAGGCCCCCTTGTCCCACAGCTGAGCAGGATGTAGCCCTCCCCCCACCCAGAAGCAAGCCTCAGCCATTGTGTGCTGCACCCTCACCTAACAGGTAGGTGGCCATCTCCACAGGGAGACGGTGCAGTGTGTTTGGCTATCCGTCCCACAAAATGCTACATGCATGCTGTCCCACCACTATGGAGGATGTGACACTACACCCCCAATAAGAAGCATGTGGCAGGCAATGTATGCTACCCACCCAACTCACAGGTAGGTAACCGCATCTCACAGGTCGGGGTGTGTGGGGCTGGAAAGCTTGCACAACAACTCACACGGGCCCACCTGACCGGCAGCACACAAGACCCATTACTCCCTGGCACCAACATGCATGTGTCAGTCATTGCAATGTACACTTCAAAAGAACTGGCATGTGGACATATCATGCTGACCTGTCCCACACTGGACCAAGATGGAAGGCATCATCATACACACACAGAGAGGTCTCACAAATACAAGGAAAACACAGCAAACACAACATATCCACAGCCACAACATAAAGCCAGATATGCATTTAATAAAACATGTCGGCATAGGACACCAGGCCTCTCAATTCACAACTGCACACCCAGATAGCATTGGCAACTATAGTGTGCACACACCTAAGAAAATGAAACTGTGACAGCTACCAAAGTGTGAATGACTGAAACACATGTCGATGGAACTCCGAGCACAACCATGCACACCACTACATGCCATCTGACAGCAGTGTACCAGACCACCTAGGATCTACTGAAAGCAAACTTAAGCATGTCTGGAATTGCAAATACAGATATCTACACCACAATGATAAGGTATGCATGAAACTACAATGCTCACTCACTGTGCAGAGAGAACCGCTACAAGGGCTCTACAAGTGACACATACGCGTAAATGGATGACATATGATTGATCAATAACAGGATGCCAACATGAGACTGTCAATGTCAAAAAACATATATTGTGCATGTCATGTCTTGACAACTCCCAATATGGACAAGTAATGTATATACCACAACAGCTTGTAATGCATCACTGGATGTCGGTCAATGCTAATTTGTACAGTGAACAACTGCTGGATGTACAAACAGTTGATGTAACACTGCCAACACAAACTTTGATGGGTGCAACACAATGACCATTTCACATCTGACCCACAGGTGACCAAGAACTGACTGCAGAGGATGATACCACCCTGCAGAGCCAGTCCCCCCCCCCGGGACAGAGACAACTGGATGAGGACTCCCTGGATTCCTTGGATGAAGAGCTCCACGCTGGCCCATCTGGTGTGGCAGGCCGCAACCAGTCCCAGGCACCCATTGTCCCCCCAACCACATCAGCTGCAGCCCCTGACCATCCTCTGACAGCTGCTGTCACGGCCTGTGTGTCACCCACTACTACCACCACCACCACCACCACCACCACCACCATGGCTGTCCGCAACACCCACCCTGCCCCAGGGGTTGAGCAGCCCACCACATCGACTGCGGAGGCCAGGGAGAGGATGCAGCGGGCCAATGTGAGGACCGGACAGGACCGTGGCAGCAGTGCAGCTGGTCGGGACAGGCTCATGCAGAGGGGGACTGATCCGGGGACGGAAGCCCTGGGCCACATCGACAGAGTCCTTGGGGCATACCAACAGGCCCAGGGACAAATGGGCCGGTTAGAGGAAGAATCTCGGGAGCACCTCCTGCTGCTGAGGTCCATGGACACACGCATGGGACAGATTGTGGACCTTCTGGGGCAGCTGGTGGTGGTTCTGAGGGACAGGCAAGCGCAACATCCTACCCCTCTGCCTCCCCCGTTGGGCAGCAGGATGACACTTCATCATCCTCCCCTGTGTCCACAGAGGGGGGTGAGTCCTCAGACACCACTGCCCCTGCAGCAGTGGCCCCTCCAGTGAAGCGCAAGAGGGGCCGTCCAAGGAAAGACCAGGGGGACTCACGTGCCCAAGCACCTGCCAAACGCTAGTCCCCAAACCAGCCATGATGGCAGACCACTGCACCACTGCATTGACCTTTTGGACTATCCTTCACTACACTGCCATGTGAATGGCATCCATCTGTTGGACTGGGTCTCCACATCATTGTGGGGACTACTCAAGTATCTCATTTACCTTGACTGTCAACTCACTTCTTCAATTACCCCCTTCACATTTCCTCCACCCTTGCATGTCACAGTTGTTAATAAATACACCTTACACACATGTTGTTGTGTCTGCTCCATCTTTAATACAGGATGTGCAACCTACACCGTGTAGGACATGGTCCAGGGGAATGGAATGTAGGTAACAAGTGAGATGCTGAAGGGACCTACGGAAAACAGCAGAACAAGAGTCACTTGTATGGGTGTGGCATTGCACACATCACACGACACTTGTCAACAAGGTACTCAGATCTACAAACTTTACACAGAGCAACAGTCACCATAGAGACAATCTGTTCCACACTAACCAATCACACATACATTGGCAGGCAGCAATGAGTCAACACCAAGCTGCAGTCAGCAAGCTCACATACACCCACACAGCAACAGCAACACCATCAGACCATTTTGTCCCTTCTACATCGTCACTCACCTTCAAGTGAAGTAGCGGGTGATGAGCTGACGACGCATGTCGACCCCTTCCTCCTCTCCACTGCCCTCGTCACTGGATCCGGCTTGATTTGCAGGCGGCGGCCTTGGCTGCTCATCATCGTCATCCAGGATCAGGGATATTGCCTTGCGAATGGCGAGGTTGTGGAGCATGCAACATGCCACCACTATCTGACACACCTTCCATGGCGAGTACATAAGGGCCCCCCCAGTACGGTCCAGGCACCGAAATCTTGATTTTAGGAGACCAAATGTCCGTTCTATCACACGCCGTGTCCTCCCATGGGCATCATTGTATCGCACATCAGCTGGCGTGACGGGGTTCCGCAATGGGCTCAGCAACCACGGGCGGTTTGGATATGCCGAGTCACCTGTGTGTGAGAGACACAGATTAACCTTGCAGTCCCAAAATGCTACACAACAGCATGTCACACACACACACCACTCTAATCCACTATACATACTCACCCACAAGCCATGCACGCTCAGGAAGCAGATTGGCCATCAACTGAGGAACGATGCTGCTGCGCAAGATGTGGGCATCATGGGCTGAGCCGGGAAACTTGGCACACACGTGTGAGATGATCATGTCCGCCAGGCACACCACTTGAACATTTACCGAGTGTGAATGCTTCCTATTGCGGTAAACCTGTTCACGTGCCTGTGGTGGCACAAGCCCAACATGTGTGCAATCAATTGCACCAATGACATGTGGGATATGTCAAAGGGCATAGAAATCGCCCTTCACAGCCACCAACTCAGGCCCCCTGGGAAAATGGATATATCTGTCTTTGTACAGCATCATGGCCGACAGGACATCCCTCAGCACCATGCTGAACATCGGCTGTGACATCCCGCCTGCACTTGCGACCGTGTGCTGGAATGAGCCCATTGCAAAGAAATGCAGGCATGCCATCACCTTAGCTGTTGCGGTGAAAGCTGTTGGATATGTCCGACGTGGCTGCAGGTGGGGCTCCAACATGGCACATAGGTTCTGCAGGGTTTGTCGGTCCAGCCTGAATTTGCGGATTATTTCCTCATTCTCCATGTCTGCCAGGACAGTGAACGGACGATGGATATTGTACCTCCTCCTCCTAGGACAGATCACAGTGCACAGATGTCAATGCAGAAGACCATGAAATGTGCATCACATCAATTACTTCTACAGACACATTCCCAAGTCTTACAACATGCACCATCAACCGACAGGGCACTTCACAACTAGGTTCACATCAGGCACACTACTCGTACACCTGTCCCCTTACCAGCAGCAATTATCTGTGCACCCCTCTGGCTCATTCGCATGCACAGTGTGATATACTAACAGATATGTGTGCATACCTGTGAGTCTGACCCCCAGCATATGTTGATAATTGCAATACTAGCCGAACACACCATGTTGCTGGCCCTGATACACCTCCCAACACAGGTTGCACATGGCACACATCAACTACACACTCACCACCGGCTGAGCGTGGGGGACACGTGTGTGCATGTGCATTGGACAATGTGCCAGTTGCTGATGCCCCTAGTCCAGTCAATGAGACGACATTGTGCGTTACATTGCACACACAGACATTGACCATTATCTCCATATGCTATGCAACACAGTAACTGGACAGTCTACATTTCATTACACAGCACATGTGACATGTGCGAGTGTATGTGCCCATGCAATGTATTGGCGACCCATATATGGTATGTGTTGGTGACGTGGAGTGACATGTCCCTTTTGTGCATTTGCCCTCATGAGGACCCTCCAATTGTTGAGACCCTGGGCACTGTATATGTTGGCCTATGCAGAGAGCTGGAGGACACGTTAGGTGCAGCACAGCTACTCCACAACTCCATTAATGCTCACTCCAGGCACTGTCTGCCAGACATGTGGCGGTGTCTACCGCCTGGCCACTGAGGTGCGGCACCGCACATAACCCATGCACGATCGCGGGAGACACCGCCAGTTATGTATGTGACAATTGCGGTCACCATGCACCGCTACCCAAATCACGGTCACTCCAGGCACTGTCTGCCAGACATGAGGCGGTGCCTACCGCCTGGCCACTGAGGTGCGGCACCGCACATAACCCTTGCACGATCGCGGGAGACACCGCCAGTTATGTATGTGACAATTGCGGTCACCATGCACCACTACCCAAATCACGGTCACTCCAGGCACTGTCTGCCAGACATGTGGCAGTGCCTACCGCCTGGCCACTGAGGTGCGGCACCGCACATAACCCATGCACGATCGCGGGAGACACCGCCAGTTATGTATGTGACAATTGCGGTCACCATGCACCGCTACCCAAATCACGGTCACTCCAGGCACTGTCTGCCAGACATATGGCGGTGCCTACCGCCTGGGCCCTGTGGTGTGTCACCGGCATGGACCATGCCCCTGCAGCCTCGCGGTAGCCTGATGCGAGTTTGAAAATCGCGGTGGGCGTGCACCACCCCCGCGGAGGCGGTCACTGGAGGCATTCAAAAGATGCACATGCATCCTACGGTGTGTCACCGGCATGGACCATGCCCCTGCAGCCAATGGGAAGCAGACTCGCGGTAGCCTGATGCGAGTTTGAAAATCGCGGTAGGCGTGCACCGCCACCGCGGAGGCGGACATTGGATGTATTTGAATGAGGCAGACCTCGTACACCAATTGCAGCACCCTGGGACCACTGACACAGCCCCAGGGGCCTATATATGTGTGGGAGGGCGCACCACATTCCCACAGCTACCAGGGACTGCTGACTGACACCCCTGCACCTGCTGCTGCTGCCTCAAGGGACTGCTGGCTGCCACCCTGCACCTGCTGCTGCTGCCCCAAGGGACTGCTGGCTGCTACCCTCCACCTGCTGCTGCTGCCTCAAGGGACTGCTGGCTGCCACCCTGCACCTGCTGCTGCTGCCTCAAGGGACTGCTGGCTGCCACCCTGCACCTGCTGCTGCTGCCCCAAGGGACTGCTGGCTGCCACCCTGCACCTGCTGCCTCAAGGGACTGCTGACTGCCACCCTCAACATGCTGCTGCTGCCACATGTCCATTGTGATGTCGAGGACTCAGAAGATCCGTTCCAGTCCCTTCACCAGTGAGGAGCTTGGTGTCCTGGTAGACGGGGTGCTTGCACAGTACCCAAGGCTTTATGGCGGACCTAATGTCGTGGTAAGTTTCCCAGACTGTGAGTGAGAGTGCAGGGTGTGCACACGTGGGGTGGAGGTGCTTCGGTATGTGTCAGTGGTTGTGGGGCACTGACATGCACTGCCCATCATGTTTGCTACAGCGGGAAGGGCTTGGTGGGCTCTTGCACACGTTACCCTGCATGCCTATCCAGAGTAGAGGGACATGTCCTGTAGTGTCAGCCATACAGTGCAGCGCAATTTTGGTGATGCAGGAGTCTGGCCAGTTAGCGTTTGTGTGCAAGGCTGTGTTACTCCCAATTGACCCACTCAGTGTCAGTTGACCTGCCCTGCACAGTCCCCACCGAATGCCACATGTCAACATCACTGCATGTACAGTGTGTACCATGTGTGTTTGTCTCACGCCTCTTCATCTAAGTCCCATCTCTGCCATGTAGATTGCACAGGAGCAGGCGTGGGAGAAGGGTGTGTGTATGACAGTCGTTGTCACTCTATGTGAGTCCCAAGACACAGTGAGGCTTTCACAGGGCTAGGACACTTAGGTCTGCGCAGTGTTGGACACAGTGAGTCCAACAACATGACACATGTTTTGCTATCTTCTCTATGTGTAGTTGTAGGTAACTGCAGACAGTAGCTGCAGGCAGACTACACGTTGCTTGCTGTGTTGGTATCCTGCATGTGAATGGGATGTGGAGGTACTGTGTCCACCATCGAACATGCATGCCTGTACGTCTGATTGACCAATGACATTGCATCATGTTCAGAGCAATTGTTGGCTATGTGACAGTTGTAGCTGGAGTTTTGGATGAGTCACTGTCGTGCTACTGCATTTTCGTTGTGTTGTTATTGTGCACTGTGTCACTGGAACATCACCCCTCTTGTCTCCCATGCCTGCAGCTGAAGGTCCACCAGCGTAAAGCCGTGTGGAGGGCCATTGCCTCCAGAGTCCGGGATCTGGGTGTGTCAAACCGAAGGCGCACCCACTGTCATAAAAGGTGGGACGACATCTGCCGGCTGAGCAAGAACGTGGCCGAGATGACGCTGGGGCTGCTCCCTCGGACTGGCAGGTTGGCTAGGCGCAGCATGACACCACTAATGGCCCGCATCCTGGCTGTCACACAACCTGAGCTGGACAGACGACTGAGGGAGCATCAGCAGCGAGCCAGGAGTGAGTATGTGTTGCAGGCTGCCTTTGGCTGGGAGTGGGTGCATGTGTCTACAGAGTGTGCAAATTGTCAGCTGTGTGATGTTGGTTGTGTGGTGCAATGTTTTGTGAGTGGCCTCTGTGCTGGGTGTATGTGCCATGCTTTTGCACAAACGGCACTTCATGAAGTGAGTTTTAGCACTGTGCATCTCTCTTACATTTGGAGTTGTGGCCTTCAGGTACCTTCTGCTGTGGGGTAGTGTGTGAATTCTGATGGATGGTAATGCCAGTGTTCCAACTGTGAATGCGTTTCAATGAATGCGTGCAATTCCAGACCTCAGATGTCTGCCAGTCAGACATCTGAGGCCAATGTGCAACAGTAGATGTGCCCATGGACTCGATATGGTGGATGGTATGTGTGCAGGGTCATTGTGGGCTGGTATGTTGTAGTCTGTGTGGTCCCCTACTGCTCCACACATGTAGGTGATGTGCACCATGTCGTGGTATTCATCCTTGCCAACATCGGGACAGTGTGTGTGCACAGGCCATTTTGGGGCTGTGTCTGATGTGAGCCAACTGTAGGATGGTGTGCTGTGTGAATCACCTGGGGCACTTATGGCAGGACGTGTGGCGGACATGCACCGTTGTGTCGAAATTTGGGTGTCAAGAGTTATGTGTGCACAGGGTGGCATGCAATGTGCTGCACACCTCTTTCTAGGATGCAGATGTATTGGCACGTGTTAGTTCTGTTGATGCCACTCATCTCACAGTACTTCTCTCTCCTATGCAGCAGCTCCCGTATGTGCAGAGGGAGAGGGGACGGACACCAGTGGTGAGGCTTCCACTGCAACAGCCGCACCGGAGCTGACTGGCACAGATGTGACCAGCGCCGAGGAGGGGGACAGGAGTCTGCTAGAGGATTCACAGCTGGAGACACAAAGCTCTACCTCATCTGACGCCAGCGGTGACACATCCATGTTGGGGGGTACAGGGAACGGGGACTCTGCCTCCTCTTCCGCCACACAGCGTCCAGTGCCCAGCCTCCCTTCAACCTCCACTGGTGCTGCCCGTGTCCGCACGAGTAGGAAGGGAAGAGTCACCTTCACCCCAGGCACAGCTGCCCCAGCACATGTCAGCCCTGCTGCCCTCAGTGCAGAAGCAGTCGAGCTATTGCGCCAGCTGTGTGTGGGGCAGACAGCACTTCTCAATGCCTTCCAAGAGCACGACAAAAAGTTGGGGCAGGTTATAGCTTTCATGGAGGGCTTACATTCCGATGTGGGTGGGCTACACCGCACTGTGCGGTCCTTGTCATCAACTGTGACAGCAGCCCTGCAACAGGCACATAGTCAGGGAGCGGCTCCCAGCACTCGGTCCGGCCCGTGTCACTGTGCACCTCTGACGACAGTGACAATGCCCAATGGACCCCAAAGTCCCGATACAGAACCCGCAGCACACAGGAGCAGCAGCAACCCAAGCGTACTAGGGCACAGACACCATCCCCACATAAGAGTAAGGCCACCCCAGTGCGCAGAGAGAAAAGCCCATCAGGCGACAGCAAGGGCCACAAAGCAAAGAAAAAAGCATCAGGGTCACAGGCCTCACCTTCCTCCCCTGCCAAAGACTCCCCTGTCCCAAAGACGTCTCGCAGAGGCAAAAAGACAGTTTCCACACCCACTGAGAAGGTGTTGCCTGCAAACATTACACAGGATGAGGGCCCCATGGATAATCCATCCTTGACCTCCACTCCCATCCCAAGCCCTGTGAAGCCAGCACGGGAGGACACTGTAGGGGGCAAAGCTGGTGGACAGAGGGAGGCAGGGCGGCGGCAAACACCAGGCAAGCGCACAGCGGGTTCCAGCATGTCCCCAGAGGGGGGGTCACCTTCCACACCAGAATCAGCTTTGGTGTTGGGGTCACCTGTTGTGTCTGCCCCAGTTCCCCTCAATCCCCTGACAGAGAAGCCTTTCAGGATCCCCAAGAAGTGGAGAGGTACCCCTCCACAATCTCCGGCACACACTGTGTGTCACCAGGGCATGAGTCCACCTCCCCGGGCCACCACCCCACCTGGTCCAAGCAGCCCCCCAGCTACCACATGCACAGTTGGCTCTTCCACAGTTGTTACTCCCACTGCCCAGGGTAGTCCGCCAACAGACCCCAACACACAGTCAGCTCCAAGTCCGACAGACAGCCCCATCTGAGTGGTGGTCACCCTCACACACCTGTCTGTCCACAGGGGTGCGTGTGATGCCCATTGTCAGACCCATTACTCTGTTGCTGTGCATGGCATGTTAGAGTTGCATACATTCCCTGTGTAGCTTCTGATGTAACTACTCTGCACATTGAACTTGCCTTGTGTTTCACTGTTGTGTGCCCCCTGCCTGTGCAGCTTCTCATGGACTCACTCTGCACTTTGTCCTGCCCACTGTCCTTGTTGTTCACTGCTGTGTGCCCCCTGCCTGTGCAGCTTCTCATGGACTTAATCTGCACAGTGTCCTGGCCACTGGCCTTGTTGTTCACTGCTGTTTGCCACTTGCCTGTGCAGCTTCTCATGGACTCACTCTGCACTTGGTCCTGCCCACTGGCCTTGCTGTTCACTGCTGTGTGCCCCCTGCCTGTGCAGCTTCTCATGGACTCACTCTGCACATTGGTCTGGCCACTGGCCTTGCTGTTCACTGCTGTGTGCCCCCTGCCTATGCAGCTTCTCATGGACTTAATCTGCACATTGTACTGGCCACTGGCATTGCTGTTCACTGCTGTTAGCCCCCTGCCTGTGCAGCTTCTCATGTACCTCACCTGCACTGTGTCCTGGCCACTGGCCTTGCTGTTCACTGCTGTTTGCCCCTTGCCTGTGCAGCTTCTCATGTACCTCACCTGCACTGTGTCCTGGCCACTGGCCTTGTTGTTCACTGCTGTTTGCCACTTGCCTGTGCAGCTTCTCATGGACTCACTCTGCACTTTGTCCTGCCCACTGGCCTTGTTGTTCACTGCTGTGTGCCCCCTGCCTGTGCAGCTTCTCATGGACTTAATCTGCACATTGTACTGGCCACTGGCATTGCTGTTCACTGCTGTGTGCCCCCTGCCTGTGCAGCTTCTCATGTACCTCACCTGCACTGTGTCCTGGCCACTGGCCTTGCTGTTCACTGCTGTGTGCCCCCTGCCTGTGCAGCTTCTCATGGACTCACTCTGCACATTGGACTGGCCACTGGCCTTGCTGTTCACTGCTGTGTGCCCCCTGCCTGTGCAGCTTCTCATGGACTCACTCTGCACATTGGTCTGGCCACTGGCCTTGCTGTTCACTGCTGTGTGCCCCCTGCCTGTGCAGCTTCTTATGGACTTAATCTGCACATTGTACTGGCCACTGGCCTTGTTGTTCACTGCTGTTTGCCCCTTGCCTGTGCAGCTTCTCATGTACCTCACCTGCACTGTGTCCTGGCCACTGGCCTTGTTGTTCACTGCTGTGTGCCCCCTGCCTGTGCAGCTTTTCATGTATATACTGTGCATATTGAAATGCCCACTGGCTTTGCTGTTGCCCAAATTTGTTGTGTCAATATGCAAATTGTGAATAAACACAGTTGGTCCTGCAGTGAGTTGTGTCAGTGTCCTTCCTGAATAAAGTTGTTTCTGTGTGTGCATGGTTTACTGTGTCACAGGCTCAGTATGCCACTTCCACATTGCCAATGGGTTGTGTCACATTTCATTTTTTTGCAGGGGTGGGAGGCACTTCATTTCTACATGACTGTGATACTTATGGGTGCAGTGCAGGTGGTTGGCAATGAGGTCTTGTAGTCATCTTCCTTCTTGGCTCATGTTATCTGTGGTGGACACATGTCAGGTTTGTGGGCAATGGCAGCACAGGGTGGGTGTTTGGGCACAGGCTTACAGGCAGGCAGGCCAGGGTCATGGGGTCTGTGTGAGCTTCCTTTCTGTGTGCCAATCAGTGTCGGTGTATGGTCATCTTGTGGTGATGAGTTATCCAGGTCCCATGGCTTACTTCCAATGTGTGCACTTGGGTGGTGGAGAAGTGTATGGTGTGAAGGGGGTGACTTTGTTGTGACTGTGGATGTGTGTGCACATGCATTGTCAACTACTGCCATGTGTGACCCTGGTGTGGTGTGCCTGTATGTGTACTTGTTTAGCCCTGTGGTTGTGTTTTGTGCACATGGCAGTATTGTGTGTTGCTGTTGTGGGAGGAGGTATGTGTGACATATCCTACTTGTGCTTGGCTGTCATGTAGTGTGTCACTGGGCCCTGTGTGTTGTGCAGCAGACGTTGTCTTGTCCAGTGTTTGGATGCCTATGTGTGGCTGGTCAGTGTTTGTGTTCAGGGCCTTCCTTACATCCCTGTGCCTATACATGGGTGTCCTTGCTGTCTACAGGAGTTGTAGCATTGGGGTGACCGTGGTTTGTGTTGACTGACTGTGTCAGCCATGTGTGCTGTGATGGGCTGTGTGTGTTCTCACATGTGTCTTGTCTTGCATGTGCTTCACACATGCTTGATGGTTGTGTCACTGCCCTTCCATTTGTGGGCACCTCACTTTGGCTTTCCTATATGTTGTCCTCCATTACTGCTGGCATGTGGTGTGTGTATGTAGCTGTGAGTGAGGGTGGTGTGTGTGTGACTTGTCAGGTAGTGTGTGCAGTGAAGTGTTTGGTCCTCATCTGTGTGTGTGTACATTTTGTGCCTGGCCTCAGTGTTCTTGGCTTGTGTGTGAGGTTGTTGTGGTGTGTGTGTGTTGGCTGGGGCCTGGGCTTCTGTGCTATGTGTTCCTTTGCAAAGGGTCCTGCTGTGGCTGTATATGCAGTTGTAGGGACGTGGGGCATGGTGTGGCTGTAGTTGTGTTGTTGTTGTGCAGGAGTGGCACTTGTGAGACACATGTTGTGTCCCTTCAGGGAGGTAGCTGGTGTGTTGTGGATGGAGTTGTGGCTCTGTGCAATTTGTACGGTGCCCTTGGCATGCGCTGGCCCTGTGCTCTGCGTTGTGTGCATGGTTGCATGCACACTGACCGCGGCGGTGACGTGACCGGGACATTTGTTCATGAATGCGGTACATGGGTGGGCAGTATGTGGATGTTTTTGTGACAGGTGGGACATGTGTGTGTGCAGTGCTGGCTGTGTGCCTGTCCCCACAGGGGTGTGTGGTGTTCCCATGCGATGTTTTTCCCCCCTGGAGCTGTGTATTGTGTTACTTGCACTGTTGTGTCTGTACGTACCTGCGGAGGCGTCCGTGGCGGTGGATGACTTGCAGGTAGTGGATCATGTACAGCACCGGGGAGTGCGTGTAGGGCAGGATCCATCGCGGTGTGTCCCGGGTGTTATTTTTTCTGTCTCCGCTGTGATGTCTCCGCCGTCTTTCGCTGTGCGGTTTCTCCGTCGCGGTGCGCTGCCCTGTTTCCGGCATCGTGATATCCTCGGCGTACGGGACGTCATTCCGCACAGCGGTGTGTGGTGATTGGCTCACTCCGCCGCAATGGCGGGCGCTGTTCGATGGCGGTCGGCGTCACACCGCGGCGGACGGTAAATGCCTATGTTTTCCCATCCTAATATGGCGGGCGTGAAGACCGCGGCTGGCGTGCGATAAAAGGCATTTTACCGCACCGCCGCCAACGCGGTTGTGCTTCCGCCCGACATCGTAATGGGCCCCTTTGTTTTTAAAACCTTTTTATTTTGTTGAAGATATTTTGTTTGTTTTTAATGTTGAACTGACTGGAGTGGGAATAGTACATTTTACCCTTCCGCAATCCAACTCTTTCCCTACTGTTGTACTGACTGGATTGGGAATAGTAAATTTTACCCCTCCGCAATCCAACGCTTTCCCTACTGTTGTACTGACTGGAGTGGAAATAGTAAATTTTACCCCTAAGCAATCCAACGCTTTCCCTACAGTTGCACTGAATGGAGTGGGTATAGTAAATTTTACCCCTCTGTAATCCAGTGCTTTCCCTACTGTTGCACTGACTGGAGTGGGAATGGTAAATTTTACCCCCCCGCAATCCAACATTTTTTCTACTGTTGCACTGACTGGAGTGAGAATAGTAATTTTTACCCTTCCGCAATCCAACACTTTCCTTACAGTTGCACTGACAAGAGTGGGAATAGTAAATTTTACACCTCCACAATCCAACACTTTCCCTACTGTTGCACTGACTGGAGTGGGAATTGCTTTTTTTTTTGTTAATTATAAATTTTATTGTTGCGTTAAGTGTAGTGGGAATAGTAAATTGTAGTATTTTAGAATGTTATATTTTATGTAATTCTATATTTATTGCAATTAAAATAGTAAATCTTATTTTTGTGTAGTGTAAAATATTTTGTTACTGTTGTGTTGTTTTAGGTGGGAGTAATTATGGGGCATATTAGCAAGACCCACGTTAAAATTATCGCCGTTTTAGCGGCAAGAAACTGCCGCTAAAACGGCGATAATGGGCTTGCTAATATGCGTTATGGAATTCCAATAGAAGCCCAGGTTAGATGTGCAGGACATCTAACCTGGGCTTCTATTGGAATTCTATAATGCATATTAGCAAGCCCATTATCGCACGTTTTAGCGACAGTTTCCTGCCGCTAAAACGGCGATAGTTAACGTGGGTCTGCTAATATGCCCTACAGTTTATATTTATTTAGTAGAAAAATGTTTTCTTTTTAATGTGGTGGGAAATGTATATATATTTATTTTAATTTGTAATAATTTATTTTATGTTGCAATTTATATAATTATGTGTTTGATTTACTATAATAATAATATAATTTGCAATATCTTTTGTTTGCAATTTTTTTAAATTAAATTGTAAAATATGTGTGTCGTTTAATTTTTATTTTAAATTAAATTGATTCACTTTTTAATATTTTATGTTTTTGGTATATTTAAATATGTTTACATATATTTTTGATAATATTATGCTATTTAAGATTTTCTAAATTATTCTTAATTAAAATATTAGTTTATATTTTTTATATATGTATACTTTTTTACATATATATGTGTGTGTGTGTGTGTGTTTTTGTTAGTTTACATTTTTTAAAAGACGTTTATTTGTGGTATTTTTTCAAATATACATTTAATTATATTTTTTTATAAATTAAAGTTAGTATTTAATTTATGTTAGTTTTATCATTTTAAATTATATACATTTTAAATTCGATATTTAATACAACTATATGATTGTAAACTATATATATTTTTTCGATATTTTTGTACTTACCTGTTTAAGTATAGGGAGTCAATATTTTTGCATTCTATATTTTTACCTCGAGTTTTATTACGTCTATATTTTTGTGGTCGATATTCTGTCAGTGAACCGTTCCAGATCCTGATGCAGATCGGCATCATTAATCGCTGGTATCACCAGATATCATCAGGAGACCAGTTTGGCCAGACAAGCCAGACAAGCCAGGTTAGCTAGATCAGCCAGAGCCCACAGGACCATTATATTGGACACAGAAAGGTGAAGGAGGCAGAAGAGTGCAGGCTAGCGGGCAGACAGGCAGGCAGCAAGGCAATAGGCTCTTTGGCACTATGGAGCTGATTACGATGGCAGGCGGACTTGGCCTGCCCGCCATCGTAGCGGTGTTTGGGACCGTCCGCCATGCATGCGGCGGTCCTGCCAACCCGATTAGGATGGGACCGCCACCGCTGCAGTCAAATTCCGCACCGTTAACATTGCGGCGGTGGCTGCTGACAGCAGCACCGTCGCGATGTCGAAAAGAGCACGTTGCGCATTTCACTGCACCATGTGGCAGGCACTACACTGTGCCTGCCACATGGTGCAGTGTACCCCCCCCCAGTGCACCCACACCTCCCCCAAACACAAGGGGGGCCCGCAACGGGCCCCCAAAACCAATCCCCGCCAGCCTTTCAATGGCGGTTCACCTGCCACGGAAAGGCTGGCTTCTGCCTGCATCGTAATTCGGCGGACGGAGCCTGCTTGGCTCCGCCACCATTGTAAGCATGCTGACTGCTCCGCCAGGCAATCATAACAATTGCCTGTGGCGGTTCCGTGGCGGACGGGCTTTGCCTCTGCCGCGGTCACGGTCTGGATCCCACCGCCATCGTAATATGGTGGTCGGAGAATCGCAGTCCGCAGGGCCGGCGGCCCTCACCGCCGGCCCGGCGGTGGCGAACGTTCCGCCATCGTAATCAGCCCCTTAGGCAGGGGAAGAAAGGACAAGAGGCGAAAGTTCAAGGAATAGTAAATAACAGCTAGTGAGTAAATTAAGTGAAAATAAAAGTGCAGGGCTGTGACAAGCTAAAGCCCTCTGCAAGACCTCCCCTCCTCCTAATCCTCCTCGTATTACCTTTTACAAAAGCCCCCACCCCCTCCCAAGGCAAACCAGGCAGCAATAGAGAGTACATCCCCACCTTGCCCCTCAAGCCACCCTCCTACTGCCGCGCCGCAATCACAACACCACTCTACTCCTCCTTCGACGACTCCGGCTCTGACGTCTTCTCTGCTGACTCCTAACTGCTCTCCTACTCCCTTGTGCTCATGTTAGCACGTCAGCGTCTCCTCCTCTCAACGTGTCACCTTCTCTCAGTGCGTCCTCAGCATGTCTTCCGCTTCTCCTCCTCAGTGCCAGTTTATTATAACTATAATATGTTCAATGTAATATTTTTTTATATTTAAAATGCAGTTAATAATGCTGCAACTTTTTTATATTACATTTAACATAAATATATAACATTCATTAACATCAATTTTTAAAGTTTAACAAACTTTTTGACTTTTTTCTATACTTTTCCATAGGAGATCTCTATCCTGGTGGTGGAGGTCTCCACCTACATGTTTTTCCAAGTAGTAAATTTATACTTGTAAATTAGGCTCCACTGCCTGAATTCAGGGCTGAGACATGTATGGCTACACTTTTGAGTATTTTTACACACAGAAATGGTGAACAGCTCAAAGTAGTAAAATTGCTGAAATACATGAGAGAACTCACATGTGTAGATTTACTCGGGTGTAACTTTACCTTTGTGAATAGGCCCCAAAGTGTCTAGCCCTTAAGTGAGCTGCATTAGTAGACTATATTTAATAAACACAAATATCCCATTAAATCAACAGGTATACTAAATAGTCTGTTTAGTAAAAGGTATCATGTGAAGAGAAAGGGAAGGCAGAACATTTTTGTTTTATTTTATTATTGCTGGCTTCTCCTGACTTAACACAAAGCAAACCAATTTTATGTATGGTTCTACAACTCCATTAAGGCAATGTAGTTATCAAATCAAATCAGCTTTTGAGGTCCCCCAGAGTGTGCTCTGGAGTGCAGGTCTTTATTACACACATGGAAAGTGCATCTGGATAACGGGAGACATTTATTTACATGCTCTTCATTTAGTTCAAGCTGTAAAACAGAGTTCACATATCATCTCAGTTGCCCAGCATTTACAGTTTCTGGGCCTGATTCACAAAGGTAAACTTACTACTGTTTTGGTATTCACAAACTACAAGTGTAATTTTACTTCTAGTATTTTCACGACTGCGGAGTCTCCGCCACAAGTTGTAACACTAATCAAAACCTGTGGAAGCAGCCGAGGAGACATCAAACACTGACACAGGCCATTAGGAGACTGTGACAGCCTGATGCATCATTCAGAGGAGACTGCAAGATTCTGTGGCCCTCCCGCATAATGAGCCTGGAGCCCAAAAAAGATGCCCCAGTCCTCCCTGAACTGGCAGGCGCCCCAGTTTGGGTATGACTGCTCTTCCCTCTCATGCCTTCCTAGGAGTTGCATGAGCTTAGAACGTAGCACTGTTCAAATTGACTCTTAAGGACAAAAGATGACTTTGCCATGTAGTGATTAGTATGCGCCACATCTGAAAGTCACCTCCATTATGGAATGGGGAATAGCCAGATCTGTTACAAGGGAAGGAGGGACTCGGGGACACTGCTCAGGACGGCACTAGTGCTCTGATCTAAAAAAAATTGGTTAATATTTAGTATCCTGTTGATATACTTTGTGTGATTATATTAAATAATGCCTTTATTACAAACTTGGGTATTTAACTGTACAATCAGCTTATTGGGGTTACTGTTTGCACTTTGAATCTTGTGTCTGTGTATGCCTTCCACCTACCTATCCTAAGAACCCTATAAGTGCTCGACCCGTGCTACCAGTGAGAGTCAAGTGCTGAATTGCTGGTACTTGGCACAGCTATTCAGGACCCATAGTAAGTCAGCCCTAGGACACCAAGAGTAGGAGGCCACAACCTCCACGGGTAGGTGCAGTAACCCCTGCCTGCCTGGTGGCCCTCTGTAAGGGGTTCTCACACTTAACTGTCAGCATTTGGTAGTCTCCAACACTGAATACTTTGTGACCATATGAGGATTCCAGTGCGAGTCAGAAGGAGGAGGCGAATGCCATTTTGTCTGTTTCTTTTCCCTTGTGAATTTCAAAAGTGTGGAAATACCACTTGTGAATTGCAAAGCACACTTGGGTATTGGAAATCAGGACTATGGGGCCTATTACGATGGCGGGCGGACAAAGTCCGGCCGCCACCGTAATGGTGAATGGGACCATCCGCCAGGGGTGCGGAGGTCCCACTGTGGGCATTAGGATGCCACCCCCACGGTGGCGGTGGCATCCACCATCCACCACATTGTGGCGGGCGGTGCGCACAGCACCGCCTGCATGCTGTGGTTGCACGTTGTGCATTGGCATGCACAAGGTGACAGGCACCGCGCGGTGCCTGCCATCTTGTCCACGCCAAAGTAGGGGGGTACCACAGGTACCCCCCCATGTGCACCCCCCACCCCCCCAACACTCCGGGGGCCCGCAATGGGCCCCCAACTGCAAAGACCATATGCCTTTCCATGGCGGCAACGCCGCCATGGAAAGGCTGATCACCGGCTGCATCGCAATATGGATGGCGATGTCTTGCAGACACCGCCACAATATTGCGCCCGTTTTCTGCCCGGTCGACGAGTCGACCGGCATGCCAGCTGACCCGCCATGGACCCCCAGCCATCCTAATATGGCGGGGGCCATTCAGGCATGGATGGCGGGCGGATCGCCCCCACCGGGCCGGCGGTGGCTACCCCCGGGCCGGCGGGGGCAATCCGCCCGCCATCTAATGGGCCCCTAAGAGCCTTATTGTCCACGCCAATGTAGGGGGATACCACAGGTACCCCCCATGTTCACCCCCCACCCCCCCAACACTCCGGGGGCCCGCAACAGGCCCCCAACAGCAAAGACCGTATGCCTTTCCATGGCGGCAACGCCGCCATGGAAAGGCTGATCACCGGCTGCATCGCAATATGGATGGCGGTGTCTTGCAGACACCGCCACCATATTGCACCCGTTTTCCGCCTGGTCGACGAGTCGACTGGCGGAAAAGCAGCGGACGGTCTTCCCGTCCGCCGCGGACCCCCCAGCCATCCTAATATGGCGGGGGTCATTCAGGCATGGATGGCAGGCAGATCGCCCCCGCCGGGCCGGCGATGGCTACCGCCGGCCCGGCGGGGGCGATCCGCCCGCTATCCTAATGGGCCCCTAAGAGCCTTATTTGGAGTTTTGCGGGTGGGATACTTCCTCACAAGCGTGGCAGATGTTCTGTCTGCTGTGTTACAAGTGCTTTATAGCCTATGGCACTTTTATTACAGCAAACAGGATATTGCCACATTTTGACAGGTATCCAATCGACCACATTCTACAGAAGGCACGTTGCTTTTGGAAAGCCATTGAATTTACGCCATTCTGGCTCTACAAATGCAGTCCTTTGGTGAATCTGCTTTTTCTCGCAATGAGGATGCCTACCTAATGCTGTCTATGACCTTTCTACCAGAGTCACATTGAGCTGTAGAGGCAGAGTGTATATGTTGTAACACATTTACCTATAACGTATTGTAATCTGATATCTGTGAGCGTTGGCAGAGCTCCAAACTGTGCTGATGCCAAAGTTTGATGAAGAGTGAACATTTTTCATTAGTTGAAAGTATCAAATTTGTCTTGGAAAAAATAACTAATTCGGTGCTGTTTTGATACACCTGGTCTGACACGAAAAACACATAAGTGTGTTTCAAATGTGATCCTGGGAATTACATTTCCAAATCACAAGTGCAACTCTCTCTGATGTTGAACCAATAAAGAATATAATACTATATATTTTAATGTTGAAAACCAGTACTGGAGAATGTGGCCAGCCTTAGAAATGTAGGAAAACAGACAGTTGTGGTTCATGGGAGCTACCAGACAAAAGGGCATATGCAGCTTTTGTATGATAGAAAGATGGACATTACTAAAGTGAATTCTGCGTACACCCACATCGTCAATCCACAGGTCTAATATTGCATATTTATTTTATAATGTCCCATATGTGACAGATCAAATTTACCCAAGCAAAGGTTACAGAGGTCAATCCCTCCTGCTTCCCCTTTGGGTATGTCCACCCCCCCCATACTTAAGTCGTGTGCAGGAAGAAAGTGGGTGGAGAGAGACAGAGAGAGAAAGAGAGGGAGGAGAGAGAGAAAGAGAGAGAGAGAGAGTGAAGTAGAGATAGATTTGACCAGACACGCGTTGATTGGAAGATCCGTGCTGGAATACTTGGACCAATGGTCACAGCACTGCATCTTGGAAAGTAGAGGGACAGCACAGTAAGCAAGGAAACTAAAATAACCATATACTTTGGACCTATCTGTTGTTGAGTTCAAAAACTGTGTCTACCCCAAGAACACCAGAAATCCTGCCCAAAAAACTGGAGTTGGATAAGAGGGCATTGCAACAGCAGTAAGGCAAAGTGTACTAGAAGGAAGCAAAACTAAGCAGCACAGGTTCAGTATCAAACAATAGGAGGGTTGAGGACCGAGGAGGAAGAAAACAATTAAGTTGACAGGATGGAAGGCTGAGTGTGAACTGTAGTGTGAGCCAAGGATTTGTAACAACCTCTATTGCCATATGCCTGCTAGTTGGTTTAAAGACCTTGTAGTAGGTCTTTAAACCAACTCTTCCTCTTATTACCTGGAAGTGCTACTCACTATGGCAAGCCCTAGTGTGGATGGTGTAGTGCAACAAATCTATCTTGGGCTGGGAGTATTTGGACTGTGTGTCTGTATTATCCATTTTCCCAGTTCTCCATCTACTTCATGTTTGAAGTCTTCAGGGTTTTTCTGCTACTAAATCTGATAATTTACCAGTGCTCCTTTCACAGATCCTCATTCCTAGTAAGTTTAGGCTTGGATGGGAATCTTCTGTGAAAATCAGTGACCAACCTGAGCGCATAAACAAAGGACGCTAGTTCCAATGAGCACATCATACCTCTTCCATGCAACTAAATACTACAACTGTTATGTTATGTTATGTTAATTTGGTATTTATAAAGCGCACAGCTACTCCCAGGAGTGTCCCGGCGCTAAGCAAAAACCACATAAACAGCCGCAGAGAAGAGAACCAAGGCAAAAAACCTGCAAAACGGGTTAAAGTTGGAAAAGCCACGTCTTAAGTTTTTTTCTGAAGGTGAGTAGGTCCTGAACCTGTCTGAGGGCCAAGGGAAGGCTGTTCCATAGGTGGGAGGCGACCACTGAAAAGATCGACCTCCGACCCGAGCAAGTGAAACTTTAGGAACAGGAATCAAGAGTTGAGTTGAGGACCTCAGAGTACGTTGGGGAGTGTAGTGGGGAAATCTTTGTCTGAGATAAGGAGCTCCAATCTGATTAAAAGCTTTAAAAACCAAAATCAGCGCTTTAAAATGGATTCTTTTCTGAACAGGGAGCCAATGCAGGGATAACAAAAGAGGGGACGAATGAGTTCTAGGGCCTGCCAAGAAGCTGGCCCTAGCAGCCGTGTTTTGAATTACCTGCAAGCGGGCAATTAAATAACTGGGAAGTCCCAAATACAGAGAGTTGACGTAATCCAATCTCGAGATTACCAGAGCTTGGACAATGGTCTTTCTGTGAGAGATAGAGAGGAGGGGAAGAAAGTTCTTCACCATTCTTAAGATCCCAAAGCAAGACCCGGCTACGGATTGAATCTGGGACTTCATAGAAAGCGTGGCATCCAGTCTGACTCCAAGGTTCTTAACCATGGTCACAGACGACCTGGGGGGGGTCAAATCCTGCGGCCACCAGTCATACCAAGTCTCACATGGTCGAGGGCCAAAAAAGATAATCTCAGACTTATCAGGATTACATTTCATTTGATTATCCTTCAGCCACAAAAAAACTGCTGAGAGACATGAGTTAATTGCATGACCATCAAACTCAACACCCTTCTCACAAGTGAACAACAACTGAGTATCGTCTGCATACGATACGATCTTAGCCCCATGTTGTTCAGCAAGAAGGGCGATAGGGGCCATATAAAGATTGAACAGGGTAGGGCTCAGAATAGAGCCCTGCGGGACTCCAACATTCATGGAAGGAATAACAGCAGAGAAAGGAGGGGACCATATAGTTTGGAGGCGGTCACTGAGAAATTACTTGATCCAACTCAGGGCTAAGCCACCGACACCACCCTCCACCAATCTTTGCACCAGTCTATTGTGGGGCACGGTGTCAAAAGCCATGGAAAGATCCAAAAGTACCAGGACCGCATTGCCTCCTCTATCTAGCGTGGTTTTTATAGTTTCTGCCACTTCTAAAAGGGCCGATTCAGTGCTAAAGTTTGCCCTGAAACCTGACTGACTTGGGTGCAAAAGATGATTGGTCTCAATATAGTCAGTAATAATGGAGTTGACATATTTCTCCAAAACCTTGGAGAAGAAAGGTAGCAGGGATATAGGGCGGTAGTTACCGGCTACCTCAGGGTCGGCCATAGGTTTTTTTTGTAGTGGAAGAATTTTAGCATGTTTCCAGCAGGGAGGCATGTATCCCTCCCGCAAAGCATTATTTAAAATCAGATTTACCGTAGGATTAATCACCTCAGCAATTGCTGATAACACCTTGGCAGGACAGGGATCGGTAGGAGAGCCTGACTTCAAGGACTTCATAAGAGTTAAAGATTGATCCATAGAAATAACAGGAAACTGCCCCCTACTCTACCTAGAATCTATGATATTTTTAACGTCATATTCAGGAGGTCCGTTGGTCAGGAGGTAAGTGGTGGGCTGGGGAAGTGTGGGGACATGGCCTTCTTAGTGCAGGAGACATGAGAAACTGGTGGTTTCACTGATCAGGAAGGTTTACCTCAACTGAAGCTGGTCCTACCTGTTTTGGAGGAAATCTGGGATGATTCTCAGGAATGGAAAGGTAATCTGTGGAAACTAAATGGTGTCTCTTATGTTAAAAGCTGGACTTGGATACAACATGTTTGGTTTCCTAAAGAAGCATGAAAAGGTCTGGGGCCAGTGGTGGGTACACTTTGGAAACGTGCAGCTGAACCATGGCTAAGGTTGTGCTGGTGTAATCACAATGTGCAATTGGGTAATATTTATTGAATATGAATAAGTACTTATTAAAGAAGTAATATTATGATTCTTAGATTTTTTCTTTTCTTTCCACTATTATTAAATCATAAAAATATGTTATAAAAAAAGCAAGACTTGGGTAACAATGAGGGTCTACAAAGGTTTGCTGGATTTGACATGCCTAAACTGAGTATGGGATTTGTTTTTGATCTTACTGATGACTTGGAGTAGGGATCGCACAGAGGAAACATCAGAGGGCATGAATACTGGAGGCCAAAGGTCATAGTGAAATCCTGTGGAATAAAAGAAAAGGGAGTATCCTAAGGAGGTGTGCCATGGTTTGTTTCTTCAAAACTCTGCTATGGATATCCACGGAACCTACAGATCTGAATGATGCATAAGGAAACAGCACAACATTTGTCTAGATTCTGTTTGAGGATTTTTGTCTGTTCATGTGACTCTGGTTGATTGCTAGTGGATACATTGTGCATGGCTCCTAATTTTTGGGTAATAGTGCCCTCTAAAATAAGGCTATAAACTGGGACCCTATACCTGTGAAGATAATTGATGGTGTGCCCTGGGTCAGAATTCTCTTGAAAACATTGTTGTCAAATTGAAGCTGTATGACTCTTCTCAAGTGTGATTAGGTGTGCACACTTAGTGAGATGGTCTACCACAACTAGCAACACTGGCGTTTCCTCTGATTGAGGCAACTCTTTGATGAAACCCATGGATATTTGTGGCCATGGCTGTTGTACTATAGGTAGTGGCTAGGGTAACCCAACTGGCTTTTTTCTATGTACATTGACTTGGCCCCATACTGCACATTGCTGCACATAGTGATCTATTTCTCTTCTCATGTGTAGCCACCAGAACTGATGAGTTTCCAGTGGCAGGTCTTGTGCATTCTAGGATGTTCAATAGGTGAATCATGATTCCACTTTATGATCAACTTCTGTAAGTCTGTGTCAGGCATAAACACTTTATCATAGTGCCAAAGACTTACTTTAATTCTTTTATTTGCCCTATCCTTTCTTCATTACTGATCAATTGGTAACTTGTAGAAAGTATTATTGTGATTGTGGTCTGATAAGCAGTTTTAATTTTTTCCCTTGATGGAATAAGCCATCAGCCTTACCACATCTGTTTCTTGGATGATAAGTAGTCCGATAGCTAAACCTAGAGCAAAAAGAGACCAGAGGGACTGGGGTCCATGTGTTATATGGACTTCAGACATCCCACATTCTTAGGATTCATCCGCATAGTGATACAGTGACCAACCCTTTCGAAGTAAGGTCTCCAGTGTCTGAAAGCCCCCTATTCCTAGCAGTTCTTTGTCAGCAATGGCGTCATTTTATTCCAAAGATGTAGGAGCTTTGGAAAGTAAGCTACAGGATGAACAGCTCCCATTTTAGGATCTTCCTAGGAAAGAATGACTTCAATAGCAAATAAGGAGTCATCCGTTTCCACATTAAATGAATATCCCACTTTGGGTGTTTCAAAATGGGTGATATAGTAAATGCCTCCTTTAACTTTTGGAATATTACTTCTTGTTCTGTTCCCCAAACAAACAGAACTCCCTTTTAAGATCAGAACAGAACTCCCTTTTGAATTAAATAAGAAATGGGACATATAATGTCAAAGAAATCATGAAAAGAAAGTTAATAGCATTGAAAACCCAAGGGATTGTTAGATTTCCTTTGCTATTCTTGGTCAGGACCAAGCTCGAACTGCTTTTACTTTCTCCCGTTCCATGGGCCTGATTCACAGAACTAACTTACGTCAAAAACGTAAACGTAAACGTAAAGTTAGTACTTTTCAGGTATTCACAGAATACACTTACTCATTTTGGTATTCACAGAATAGTACTAACTTTACGTTTACGTTTACGGTTACGTTTACGTTTACGTTTTTGACGTAAGTTAGTTCTGTGAATCAGGCCCAGTGGGCCTGATTCACAGAACTAACTTACGTCAAAAACGTAAACGTAAACATAAACGTAAAGTTAGTACTATTCTGTGAATACCAAAATGAGTAAGTGTATTCTGTGAATACCTAAAAAGTACTAACTTTACGTTTACGTTTACGTTTACGTTTACGTTTTTGACGTAAGTTAGTTCTGTGAATCAGGCCCCATATGGATATATTTTTCAGATATTCAGAGTCCTTGAAACATCACCTCTGGTCCTAAAAATACATTTTTCCAAGTTGCAAAGAGAGAGTGTCTTTGTAATCTACTCAATACCTCTTTTACACGTGTCCTATTTTCTTCTAGAGTTTCTGAAAAAATAATATATTTTCTATATAGATAAAAAATGTAGGTAACTTAAATGTCTCTGAAAATGTCATTCACAAAGTACTGGAATTTTGCTGGAGAATTACACTATCTGAAAGTCATCACTAAGGTCTCAAATTGTCCGTATCTTGTGTTGGGAGCTGTTTTCATTCATCCCCCTAGCATATTCTTAACAAACTATAGGCATTTTTTGCAGATCTAATTATCTAATTTTGAAAATGACAGGGAAAGCATGATAACCATGCTCTTTTGATTTGTCATATTAATTCAGTATTTGACTGGCCCAGTGTGGAGCGTAGGGGACCTGTGAATAGCGCCAAGCATGCCAGGTCTCCTGCCAAAGAACCAAAGTCGGATTAGAGGACACTGAAGTATATATGAGCCAAAGTCTACAAGAAGCGAAACAGAACTAAACTGCAGAAGGTAAGTAACAAACACTAAGATGGTTACGGACCAAGGAGGAAGAAAACAACAAAATGGACGCCCATGTGCAAACTGTGAGTAGGTGAAGGATTTGTAACAACCCCTGTTAGCCTGCTTATGCATGTGATAGGCCTTTATACCAAATCTACCTCTATTGGTCTGGAAGTGATACTTGCTATGGTCGGCCCTAGTGTGGCTGGTGTTGAGTAATGGACCTATTGACCTGTTCTCCATATTCCTAGTTTTTTTAATTTTTGGGGGTATATTCTGAGATACTGAATCTAGTCACCAGACACTATGGCAGTGGTAATGTACTCGCTCAGCTCATCAACTGGAATCCAGTGTTGTGACCATACATACATTGTAATCAGTTGGGATTGAACTACGAATAAATGTAGTTAGCAGTGTGTGGAATAGAAATGGAAATTTGTTTTGCACCCACCGTGGATGTAGTGTTGCTGGTGAAGATTTGCCATGCCTAAGGTTAATAAAGAAGAACTAGTGTGATAATTGAGCTTATGAGAATTTACTGATGTATAATCTTTGCTACACTTTCTGTAGCCTGATCCCTCCAGTATTGCTCATATCACTGTGTTTCACTTGGCCCTCTCTGTAGGGTCACCCCCAAATGTTTTGCCTTCCCCCTCCAACTTTCTGAAATTTGTTTTTGTTGACATTAGGATTCTGTGCACTTTACCACTGTTTACCAATGCTAAAGTGCTTGTGCTCACTCCTCTAAAATGGTAAAATTGGCCTACACCTTATAGGTCCCTCGTAAAATAATATACCATGTACCCAAGGCCTGTAATTTAAATGCTACTAGTGGGTCTGCAGCACATTTTGTGCCACCACTTAAGTAGTCCTTTAAAACATGTCTCGGGACTGCAGCTGCAGACTGTGTGCAGTTTTAAACTTTCAATTCAATGTGGCAAAATAAACCTTATTTCAGGCCTATACCTCCCTTTTATTATGTATAGGTCACTCCGAGGGTAAGGCCATAAACAGCCCATAGGGCAGGGTGCCTTGTATTTAAAAAGTTGGACGTGTACTTTTAAGTTGTACATGCCCTGGTAGTGCAAATCTACTAAATCTGTTTTTCACTATTGTGAGGCCTAACTCTCCCATAATAAACATTGGGTTACCTTATTATATTTAATAAGTGATAACTTTGGAATGGGAGTGGGTCAAAATGTGATGTTTGTCTCAAAAGATTTGTAATTTAAAATGCTCTTTAATGATAAAGCCACATTTACATCACAATTCTGAAAATGCCACTTTTAGAAAGTTGAAGATACAAACTAGAGCGTAATGTTCTAGACAGGATGTGCACTACCTAAAAACACTCCTATGTGAGTGTATATAAACAATACATAAAAATCTTTTAAGACTTTTTTTAAACATGAAAAAACTGTGTTATTCATAAGTTCACAATGTTCCCAGAAACCATAAGTATTCAAAACATATATGCATAAGTCTTCAACCAAAACCGTCTGGATGATAAACTTCTTTCGTCCATACATATACTATGAATCCAAATAAGAATGCGAATTTCAAAGGACCGTTTATTCAAATCATAAACAGTAAGGTGCAGTTTGCTCCACAATCCCAATGCATTTCGGGTGTAACCAACACCCTTCTTCAGGGGTTATCTATGAACAAATATATCAAGTTTAAATCACATGTAATAATAAACATATCATTCTGAATTTAAACATAAATAACATTTGATGACTGACCTATACAAACCGGGAGGATCCTAAAAAATACGTGCATCATGGAATCTACAATTTCATGCATGACAACCAGATTATAGTGATACAGGTGACTCTGGGAAAGCAGAATGCTCGGAAACAATAGAAATACCAAACGTACCAATACACCCTGTGCATAGATTGAAGATGAGATAAAAAATGAAAATGAAAAAAAAAAAGAACCCTTTACTGTTAAGACAATATCTACCTAATTCCAATCCAATGGCAGTAAATAACCAGAGCTGAAACAGGTCTGTCGGAATATGTCAAAAACAACCTGTGAACCCAAAGAGACATTATCTCAAAAAATTGTAGCCTGAGTTTAATATACACAACCAGCGTATGAACTGTGCTACTGTTGAAAGAAAGACTCACCCAGCATTCAAAGCGCCGCAAATAACCGGACTTTATTGATCAATGCACATATCAAGTCAGTTCAATACTGCTAGTGCGGTGAACGGTAATTGTAAGTGAAGAATGAGTGATGAACAGTAATGGAAAATGTTCACGGGGTAAACCATCTAAAAACCATGAAAAAACTCGCAATGTCAAAACGGAATAAAATTGAACTTACTGAGTTCTCAAAATGTTTGGCTCTTCCCAACGCAGCTGCGAGGGTGATAATAGTTCTATGGAATAAAGAATTCTACTCAGTAAAAATTCTGTCCCTGCTGTACCTCACATACACCATGAAACAATGACTCACAAGAAAGCTATAACTTACTAATATGCGGCGCGTCTTCCTCTTCTAACTCGTGTCCAGCTAATCAAGTAGCAAGCCCCGATTCTGCATGTTACACCGGAGGTGAACGTTTACGTACGACGTACGTGAGTCATAGAAACTAAAAAGGATGTGAGGCTGACAACTAGATGGCGGCCATTTTGGAAGAACTCAATTCCTCTGTAAAAATACCCTGTTAAACCAATGTGCTGGAAAAGTAAAACGATGAAAGTGAAGCGCTAGTCAAAACAAGCACCTACCATCAGGGCTAGACAACGCTGAATAATTAGGAAAAAATATACACTCTCACCAGCCAAAATAAAATAAAAATAGAAAAAGTGAAAAGAAAAGTGAAAAAAGATAACCTGTCTGATCACTACAAAGCAAATAACGTGAAGAGAAGATTGCAAGTGTATATGTGTGAAACAAAAGAGTAAACCCAGCCATTATCCAATGAAACATTATTATAGATATGAAACATGAGAAAATAGAAAATAGAACAAGGATGAAATATAACGTGAGAGATGTTGCGAACTCAACATGAATATTACATGTCTGCCAATACTGTGATACAATTACCACTTTGTCAATAAAGCACATCATAAAATATGCAATAGAATAAAACGCGATAATATATTTGCATGATCTTACTTAAAATAACAAACATGCATATTGTGTGCAAATCATGAAATGTACAATAGAATGAAACGCTAATAATATTTGCATGATCCAACATGATATGACAAGCATGCATATTATATGTAAATCAATTCAATGATGCAATATCTCATCATCATTAGAGCATTTCATTATAATGTATAGTATCATCCTTGTAATGACAACAACCTAACATCACGATCGTGTGAGTTCATAACTAAAGTAATCAAAAATACATAATGTGAAGGAAAGCTTATGTGAGCAAGGACATAATTTCCCAATGACCTTGGTGCGAGTCTGTCTATAATTACAGAGATGAAATAACAGTCAATAAACTACTAATATCTACACTACTTCAGGTTGTCCGATTCAAATTGTAAGACGCACTAAAAAATGATGATAAAAGATGCTATGTATCATAAGTGTCAACTAGTCAACAATCGTAGCTCTAACCATAGTCTATCCGATACTAAGAGAGATGCCTCTACAAGAAACATGCTAACTCAGTTTGTCATTCAAACCCCTGGGGCTCATTGTGTCAAGAAATTTGATCCAAAATGTCTCCCTCTGGGTAATATATTTTGTCATGTCCCTGTCGCTATGTTCTCGCACTACCTCTATCACACTGAATCTTAATTGTGCTATGGTGTGATGTGCGTTAACCCAATGACTCGCTAAAGGAGAACTCAATGTTTTTGTTCGAATCCTGCTTTTGTGCTCTGTAATACGAGTGCGCAAGGACCTCTCGGTCTTGCCTACGTAATACATGCCACAAGGGCACCGAATTACGTAGATGACATTCTGTGTATTACAATTAGCCGAAAACTGTAACCCAATCGGTTTACCTGTCCAAGGGTGTGGAATGCTAGTGCCTGTAATTACGTTATTGCAGTGAGAACAGTTATGGCATTTCAACATGCCCTTTCGTTGGTGTACTTCTCGAGTGTCATGCTTCTTCAGTAATTCTCTAATGTTCTTTGAACGTTTATATGCAAAGATCGGTTGATCTTTGAAAAGATCCCCAAAATGAGATTCTGTTTGCAACAAATCCCATCTGTTCAAAATGGCTTTTTGATAGCGGAAGATTGAGTTGAAAAAGTAGAAACAAATACTTCTCTGCTTTCTGTGGGTTTCACTTTTTTCTCCAATAAAACAGATCTGGGAAGTTCTGCTAGTCTTACTTCTGATTCTTCCACTATCTCCCTCGGATAAACCCTTGTCAGGAAATTCTGTTTGACTGACTCAAGAGTCTCAACCAATTGTAGGGGATCTGATGTAATACGCTTGATCCTTAAGAACTGAGAAAATGGAAGATGTTTCTTTAAGGAACCAGGATGAAAACTGTCAAATAATAGAGTATTATTGCGGTCTGTCAACTTTTTGAAAACCTTGGTGATAATCTTGGAATCATGCAATTCAATTTCCACATCCAAATATGATATAGCCCGTTTATCTAAAGTGAATGTAAACTGAATCCTGGGGTTAATGTGGTTAAGTGATGTGAGGTTTCTTTCCAAGTCCTGTTTCTCTCCTTGCCACATGAGGAAAATGTCATCAATATACCGACGGTATATGATGAGATGATCTGTCCATGTTGGATCATTGAGTATATGTTCCTGTTCGAATTTCATCATAAAAATATTGGCATAACTAGGTGCCCCCGCAAAACCCATGGAAGTACCATTGGTTTGGAGAAAAAATTTCTCTTTCCATTTGAAATAACTGTTAAAAAGACAAAATTGTTACAGTTCCAAAAGGAAAACTTTATTGGCTGGTATGTCCCCCTGCTGTAGCAGGGCCCACTCAATGGCTTTAATGCCCTCCGCATGGGGAATGGAAGTGTATAAGGAAACTACATCTACTGTCCCTAGCCAAACTTCTTCTCCTAACGGTAAATTGAGATCTCCTAGTAATTTCAAAAAATGAGTGCTGTCCTGAACATAAGTTGGTCCTGCCTGCACAAAAATCTGTAGGAATGTATCTAAATAGTGACCTAATGGTTCATGAATAGAACTACATCCTGACACAATGGGACGCAATGGGGGATCTCGAAGACTTTTATGAATTTTGGGTAACATGTATATTGATGGCCTGCGAGGAAACTTAGAATACAAAAAATCAAATGTCTTGGAGCTGATCCACCCCATGTCTTTAGCATGCGTTAAGATTTTAAACAATTCTTCTTGAAATTCAAGAGTCGGATCCTGGCTAAGCGGTAGATACGTGGATTCATCTGATAACATCTCATTGACTCTGTCTTCATAGAAATCACTAGCCATAATAACCAGGGCTCCACCCTTGTCTGCAGGAAAATACACTAATGTCTCATTCATCCTCAAGGATTTGAGTGCTTTCCTGTCTGGTAATGTCAGATTGTGATGTTTCCTGGAAGGAGTAGGTAATTGAGATAGATCCATCTTCACCAATGTCTCAAATGTGTCCAAAACCTTGTGCGAGCTGGGAGCAATGAAAGTGCTTTTTGGTTTGAACTCAGTGTATTCTGGTGAATATTTCCTCAGTCACGTTGACAAAGGCACAAACGGCAGTTTTAAACAAGGGCACATCTTTTGTGCCTACATTCCACACCTCGTCATTTAACACAGAAATAGAATTCTATAAGTTTATGCGTAAGCTGAGGTTGCGATATTTTTCTCTAACTCTAGTTTTACGAACATTGACTCTCATCAAAAAGAATACACTGAGTTCAAACCAAAAAGCACTTTCATTGCTCCCAGCTCGCACAAGATTTTGGACACATTTGAGACATTGGTGAAGATGGATCTATCTCAATTACCTACTCCTTCCAGGAAACATCACAATCTGACATTACCAGACAGGAAAGCACTCAAATCC
Source organism: Calotriton arnoldi (assembly GCA_963921515.1). Taxonomy (NCBI): domain Eukaryota; kingdom Metazoa; phylum Chordata; class Amphibia; order Caudata; family Salamandridae; genus Calotriton; species Calotriton arnoldi. Next base: position 193,168 of record CAWUFW010014631.1, on the reverse strand, counting down.
TTGAGGATGAATGAGACATTAGTGTATTTTCCTGCAGACAAGGGTGGAGCCCTGGTTATTATGGATAGTGATTTCTATGAAGACAGAGTCAATGAGATGTTATCAGATGAATCCACGTATCTACCGCTTAGCCAGGATCCGACTCTTGAATTTCAAGAAGAATTGTTTAAACTCTTAACGCATGCTAAAGACATGGGGTGGATCAGCTCCAAGACATTTGATTTTTTGTATTCTAAGTTTCCTCGCAGGCCATCAATATACATGTTACCCAAAATTCATAAAAGTCTTCGAGATCCCCCATTGCGTCCCATTGTGTCAGGATGTAGTTCTATTCATGAACCATTGGGTCACTATTTAGATACATTCCTACAGATTTTTGTGCAGGCAGGACCAACTTATGTTCAGGACACCACTCATTTTTTGAAATTACTAGGAGATCTCAATTTACCGTTAGGAGAAGAAGTTTGGCTAAGGACAGTAGATGTAGTTTCCTTATACACTTCCATTCCCCATGCGGAGGGCATTGAAGCCATTGAGTGGGCCCTGCTACAGCAGGGGGACATACCAGCCAATAAAGTTTTCCTTTTGGAACTGTTACAATTTTGTCTTTTTAACAGTTATTTCAAATGGAAACAGAAATTTTTTCTCCAAACCAATGGTACTTCCATGGGTTTTTCGGGGGCACCTAGTTATGCCAATATTTTTATGATGAAATTCGAACAGGAACATATACTCAATGATCCAACATGGACAGATCATCTCATCATATACCGTCGGTATATTGATGACATTTTCCTCATGTGGCAAGGAGAGAAACAGGACTTGGAAAGAAAGCTCACATCACATTAACCCCAGGATTCAGTTTACATTCACGTTAGATAAACGGGCTATATCATATTTGGATGTGGAAATTGAATTGCATGATTCCAAGATTATCACCAAGGTTTTCAAAAAGTTGACAGACCGCAATAATACTCTATTATTTGACAGTTTTCATCCTGGTTCCTTAAAGAAACATCTTCCATTTTCTCAGCTCTTAAGGATCAAGCGTATTACGTCAGATCCCCTACAATTGATTGAGACTCTTGAGTCAGTCAAACAGAATTTCCTGACAAGGGGTTATCCGAGGAGATAGTGGAAGAATCAGAAGTAAGACTAGCAGAACTTCCCAGATCTGTTTTATTGGAGAAAAAAGTGAAACCCACAGAAAGCAGAGAAGTATTTGTTTCTACTTTTTCAACTCAATCTTCCGCTATCAAAAAAGCCATTTTGAACAGATGGGATTTGTTGCAAACAGAATCTGATTTTGGGGATCTTTTCAAAGATCAACCGATCTTTGCATATAAACGTTCAAAGAACATTAGAGAATTACTGAAGAAGCATGACACTCGAGAAGTACACCAACGAAAGGGCATGTTGAAATGCCATAACTGTTCTCACTGCAATAACGTAATTACAGGCACTAGCATTCCACACCCTTGGACAGGTAAACCGATTGGGTTACAGTTTTCGGCTAATTGTAATACACAGAATGTCATCTACGTAATTCGGTGCCCTTGTGGCATGTATTACGTAGGCAAGACTGAGAGGTCCTTGCACACTCGTATTACAGAGCACAAAAGCAGGATTCGAACAAAAACATTGAGTTCTCCTTTAGCGATTCATTGGGTTAACGCACAACACACCATAGCACAATTAAGATTCAGTGTGATAGAAGTAGTGCGAGAACATAGCGACAGGGACATGACGAAATATATTACCCAGAGGGAGACATTTTGGATCAGATTTCTTGACACAATGAGCCCCAGGGGTTTGAATGACAAACTGGAGTTAGCATGTTTCTTGTAGAGGCATCTCTCTTAGTATCGGATAGACTATGGTTAGAGCTACGATTGTTGACTAGTTGACACTTATGATACATAGCATCTTTTGTCATCATTTTTTTAGTGCGTCTTACAATTTGAATCGGACAACCTGAAGTAGTGTAGATATTAGGAGTTTATTCACTGTTATTTCATCTCTGTAATTATAGACAGACTTGCACCAAGGTCATTGGGAAATTATGTCCTTGCTCACATAAGCTTTCCGTCACATTATGTATTTTTGATTACTTTAGTTATGAACTCACACGATCGTGATGTTAGGTTGTTGTCATTACAAGGATGATACTATACATTATAATTAAATGCTCTAATGATGATGAGATATTGCATCATTGAATTGATTTACATATAATATGCATGCTTGTCATATCATGTTGGATCATGCAAATTTATTGCGTTTCATTCTATTGTACATTTCATGATTTGCACACAATATGCATGTTTGTTATATTAAGTAAGATCATGCAAATATATTATCGCGTTTTATTCTATTGCATATTTTATGATGTGCTTTATTGACAAAGTGGTAATTGTATCACAGTATTGGCAGACATGTAATATTCATGTTGAGTTCGCAACATCTCTCACGTTATATTTCATCCTTGTTCTATTTTCTATTTTCTCATGTTTCATATCTATAATAATGTTTCATTGGATAATGGCTGGGTTTACTCTTTTGTTTCACACATATACACTTGCAATCTTCTCTTCACGTTATTTGCTTTGTAGTGATCGAGACAGGTTATCTTTTTTCACTTTTCTTTTCACTTTTTCTATTTTTATTTTATTTTGGCTGGTGAGAGTGTATATTTTTCCTAATTATTCAGCGTTGTCTAGCCCTGATGGTAGGTTGCTTGTTTTGACTAGCGCTTCACTTTCATCGTTTTACTTTTCCAGCACATTGGTTTAACAGGGTATTTTTACAGAGGAATTGAGTTCTTCCAAAATGTCCGCCATCTAGTTGTCAGCCTCACATCCTTTTTTTGTTTCTATGACTCACGTACGTCGTATGTAAACGTTCACCTCCGGTGTAACATGCAGAATCGGGGCTTGCTACTTGATTAGCTGGACACGAGTTAGAAGAGGAAGACGCGCCGCATATTAGTAAGTTATAGCTTTCTTGTGAGTCATTGTTTCATGGTGTATGTGAGGTACAGCAGGGACAGAATCTTTACTGAGTAGAATTCTTTATTCCATAGAACTATTATCACCCTCGCAGCTGCGTTGGGAAGAGCCAAACATTTTGAGAACTCAGTAAGTGCAATTTTATTCCGTTTTGACATTGCGAGTTTTTTCATGGTTTTTAGATGGTTTACCCCGTGAACATTTTCCATTACTGTTCATCACTCATTCTTCACTTACAGTTACCGTTCACCGCACTAGCAGTATTGAACTGACTTGATATGTGCATTGATCAATAAAGTCCGGTTATTTGCGGCGCTTTTGAACGCTGGGTGAGTCTTTCTTTCAACAGTAGCACAGTTCATACGCTGGTTGTGTATATTAAACTCAGGCTACAATTTTTTGAGATAATGTCTCTTTGGGTTCACAGGTTGTTTTTGACATATTCCGACAGACCTGTTTCAGCTCTGGTTATTTACCGCCATTGGATTGGAATTAGGTAGATATTGTCTTAACAGTAAAGGGTTCTTTTTTTTTTTCATTTTCATTTTTTATCTCATCTTCAATCTATGCACAGGGTGTATTGGTACGTTTGGTATTTCTATTGTTTCCGAGCATTCTGCTTTCCCAGAGTCACCTGATCACTATAATCTGGTTGTCATGCATGAAATTGTAGATTCCATGATGCACGTATTTTTTAGGATCCTCCCGGTTTGTATAGGTCAGTCATCAAATGTTATTTATGTTTAAATTCAGAATGATATGTTTATTATTACATGTGATTTAAACTTGATATATTCGTTCATAGATATCCCCTGAAGAAGGGTGTTGGTTACACCCGAAATGCATTGGAATTGTGGAGCAAACTGCACCTTACTGTTTATGATTTGAATAAACGGTCCTTTGAAAATTCGCATTCTGATTTGGATTCATAGTATATGTATGGACGAAAGAAGTTTATCATCAAGACGGTTTTGGTTGAAGACTTATGCATATATGTTTTGAATACTTATGGTTTCTGGGAACATTGTGAACTTATGAATAACACAGTTTTTTCATGTTTAAAAAAAAGTCTTAAAAGATTTTTATGTATTGTTTATATACACTCACATAGGAGTGTTTTTAGGTAGTGCACATCCTGTCTAGAACATTACGCTCTAGTTTGTATCTTCTATTTGAATTGGTGGCAGGGTGGAACTACTTCAGGTAGTGCACACCAAGTTAGAAAACTAATGAATATTGGGTATAATTAGAGAACTAGATTAACCTGAGTGCGCACAAGCTGTGATTAGTAACTTTGACTTTTAGAAAGTTGACATTTTCTTGCTCTAACTAATTGATGCCTGCAGCTTGTGTCTTGGGTCACATGACTGTGATTAGCATAGCAGTTGGCCTTTATATATTACATCAGTGAAAAAAGGGGGACTGGGTGTTGGCAGGATGGACCATCCTGCCAGAATATGTGGGGCAAAGCTGTTCCCTGCCATAGTTTCATTTCAAAGGAGCTGCCTCAGCACACTCACAAAGGAACTACACACTAGCCTTTTGTCACCCCAGACCTTGTGGCGTATGGGCAGGGAGGAAATAAATTCCAGCACTATCTGTGAGGGGAATACTGTACTCTAGACATTTCGTCCACTTCAAAGCTGACACCAGGTATAAAAATAGGACCCTCAGACACGACTGCCTTGTACTTTTAGAGGACAGCCGTGCAGCTTGAGGCCTGCTTTGTACTTCAGGGGACTACCCTGCTGCTACCAGAGAACTACCCTGCTGCTTGAAGCTTGCTTTGTACTCTCAGAGGACTGCCCTGCAGCTTGAGGCTTGCCTTGCTGCTTGAGTCCAGGACTAGCAGAGTGACTCTAAGGCCTAGTTGGCTTGCCTCCTGTTCTGAGGTACAGGGATATAAATAGCTCCAACAACCATGAACCAGCACCCGGACCCTGCTTGAAGTGGGTCCTGTCCTCCCAGTGACGCCCAACCAGTCCTGGCCCCTTGGAAGTGGTACTAAAGGTGCCTGAACAGTAAAAAATGTAAAACATGGGACAGAGAAAATTTTCAGTCAAAAAGTGCTCTGAGAGCTGATAGGATACCTGGGCCTAACTGCTCGCCGATCCACCCAAGGTGCATCACTGGTTGGCCTTACTTTGTGGTACCTTGTGCTACGTTCTTCTCAGGAGCAGCAAATCCTGTTCAGCAGCTCCTCGCAGAAGGGGTATCAAGGACTCATGGAGCTCTCATCGGATACAGCCTGCAGCTCCGTCCCGCTGATGATTTTCCAAAAAGAGACTAAATCCGGGTGTTGAAAACTTCACAGCAACTTCGTACAGCAGCTCGCCGGCGATGACGTCTCCTTCTTGGACATGGTCAGCTAACTTCCCCTGCTAAACTCAGACATGTTTCTTCAAAACAATTTCTAAGTCTGAAGGTAGGCTGAGACGGGGCGCAATCCATCTCATGTATCATAATCACGCTCCATCACAGTCAAGACTTTGTCCAGGTCTTGCTTGACTAGATGACTGTGCTTTGATTTTTCAGCCCTATTTTTCTCTAAAATATTTGAAAATGCACATATCGGGTTCTACTGATTGAATTTTTTTCGTTCTGATGTCAAATTATTTATAAATTTTTACTCTATTTTTCCAAATTGGTGTGGGATTTTTCTTGTGTTGCTTTTTCACTTTAGTGTTCTTTGTGTAGTGCATAAATGCTTAACACATTCCCTCTAAGTTAAGCCTGACAGCTTTTGTGTCAAGCTACCAGAGGGTTAAGCACAGGTTAATTTAGTGACCTTTGTGCTTCACCCTGAGAGGTACTGTGGTTTCTGCTTGAGAAGGGTTCTCCCCACCCCTCAACAAAATATCCAATTTTCTGCACACTGAGGATGGCGGGCGGAGGCACCACTGCGGTGCTGGCGGGGGTGGAAAATGCAATTTTCCACCCGCGAACAGCGGTCCACACGGCCGCCATATTAGCATGGGTAAACATAGCTCATTTCCCGTCCTCCGCAGTGCAACGTGAACCGCCATCTAAAAGTGCCCGCCACCACGGCGGTGGGAGCCAATGGAGACTCACCGCTGTGCGGAATGACGTCCCGTCCGCCGTACAAATCAGGATGCCCCAAACAGCCAGCCGCACCGCAGCAGAGAAACCGGCTAACAAGAGACGGCGGAAACACCACAGCGGAGCGAGCGCAACCAAATTCACGGTCCCTACCACCCGGTCACGACCGCAATGGACCCAGCCTTACATGTTTTTCCGGCGCTGTACGTGATACACCACCAGCAAGTCATGAACCGTCGCGGATGCCGCCGCAGGTACGCAATGACACAACTCCGCCCACAAACACAACACACAACTCCCGGGATGACATAGGGTTCCTGTCCACACCAGACACCCTGGTGGGGACAGGAACACAACCACAAGTGCACCCACACATGTCCTACCTGTCAGTAAATCACCACTCCGCATCCAGGCCACCCATCTACCGCAATCTTGCTGTAATGTCCTGGTCACGTCACCGCAGCGGTGAAGACGCGGGAAAACATGCGCACAATGCAGGAAGGCAGGGCCTGCGCCAGGCATGGGCTGTGCACAAAGATCACAGGGCCACACCTCCACCCTCCACACACTAGGCCCCCCCTCAAGGGACATGCCATGTGCCTCACCTGTGCCACCCCATGTACAACAACCACCCAGGTGACCCCACAGCCTGCACCACACACTCCAAACAACTAGGGAGGCAGCCTTAGCAGGTAGGGCTGCAGAGGAACACACAGCACAGAAACACATGGCCAGGGTAATCCCTCACACCACACCTACACTACACTCATGGCAGCAAAACTGAGTCCAAGCACAAAATGAACACTCATACAGAATAGGAACAAACACTGAACTGGACACACAGCCTGTCAAGTTACACAGACATACCCCACACTGACACACAGCCACATACACAGACCACATGTCAGCAGCAATGTAGGACCACAAATAGGAAAGCAAAAGTGAGGTGCACACCAATGGAAGGCTAAGGAGACAACCACTAAGCATTTGTACATCACATGCAAGATAAGGAACATTTGACGAGACCCTTACCCCATCAAACCACACATGGCTGCCACAGTGAGTGAAATTAAACCACAGCCACCCCATTTGCAACACCTCAGGGAGACAGCAAGGCAAAACATGTATAGGTGCAGGAATGAAAGGAAGTCTCAGAAGTCAAACAGTCAACAGCCACACATCTGCATCCAACTACTTGATAGGTGTCGGTCAGCAGCACCACACACAGGGCCCATTGACAAACTCCACAACTGTCAAACACAAGTAGGATCCTCCACACATACCCCCACCCAAACCACACCCACATCACACAACACCAGTGTCAAACACACATAAGGGGGCCAATAATGTCCAGTCAATACATTGACAAACAATCACACTCCCTGGGGGGCAGACACAAACCACACACACACTCAGGGATGCCTGAACCAATGCTGACACCAAAACAACAGCCATACACCAACATCAATAACAACACACACAGGAGTACAACAAGACCAGACCTGACCTGTGCAGCAATACTGTAGAAAGGCAATGGGAGCACAGACAGAACAGGAGAACTCAACATCATCACCCAGCAACACTGCACAGACAACATACCCCAACAAAGACAAGAAGTGCATCATCTCAAAACAATCATGGACACAAACTGGGACCAAGGGGCATACAATGAAACACAGACAGACATACCATACCACCCATCAAGTCAACATGGTGTCATAGTGTACCACCTGCATGCACATGCACAATCTTGACAAATGACATCTCCAACATGAGAGGAGAAACCCCCCAGGATGCACCCAAAACAATCCCAAGGAGAAGAATAGCCCTAAGTGCATGTGACAGACACACAGGTAATGCACACCACACTGGAAACACACATCTGAATGAATCACAACACACTAACAAAACACACACACTGACATGTCAAAAGAACATCACACACAGAGCATCAGTCAGCTGCAAGAGACAACACAGCCCAAACACTGCACACATCCACATCAAACACACAACAGATGCACATGCCAATACATCACATTGCTAACACAGCAGGACATCAGGGGGTGCACACCAGGCAAGGACAAGGCAACATACACACACAGCACTGCATGCATGACAAGCAGTGTGTGCACAAGAAACATACCAGTACCACACAGATATGAGTGACACAACATGAACACACACACCACCAATCAGCACAGCACTGACACAACATCACACTCAGAAAGTGAAGCAGTACCACAGCAACCACACATACAGCCAATACAACACCCACACAGGCAGAAGTGTGGGACTCCCAGGTGACAACACCATGACTAGAGGACTGTGCAGCACAAACAGCAGAACTGCAAATGAGCAAACAGGTCTGCAAAACAAAACAAGAAAATCACATATAACCAATTGGTCAACTGTCCTCAGTGGCACATTGGTCCTGTGCACAGATCTGCACCACAAAGCATAGTGAAGCCAATGAACTGATGGGGAGGCACACACACAGGCAAACCAAGGGGACAGCTGACATGAGAGTGAAGTGGTGTGTACGCCAGTAGTGGACAGGTGAGGAGTGCCCCATACAAATATAGATGCAGGGCACACACACAATGGGTAGGCATCAGAAGCACAGATAGGCAATGGTCTTACTCCACACCCCACATGCCATAATGGCTCCAAATCAGACCTAAGTGACAGCAATGCATGAGAAAACACACCCACAATGTCAGTGTGGCTGAGCAGGGCTGCACAGCGAGCACAAATAGTTACAAGACACATGGCTGATCAACAAAACACAACACTGACTTGCCAGACACACACTCTGCATACTCACAATTTCGACCAACAACAAGTAGTCGTCCCCCACAAGTGCAAGGACACACCAACACACTGCATGGTGTACAACCTACAACTCACACATGTGCACACAGTCACAAGCACAGGGCTTACCAATACAAACAACAGGCACCCAACTCCAGGGTGACACATGTGTGCAGTTGACAATGCAGGGGCACACACACACCAACACCACTGACAAAGTCACCCCTTCACACTGCACACTTCATGAACACCCAAGTGCACACATTGAAATTAACACATGTGACTAGGACGCCTGGACATCACTAGATGAGCATACACCAACACTGCTGTGCACACATCAAGAAAGCACACACAGACATGATTACCCTGGCCTGCCAGCCTGCAATACTGTGTATAGAATCCCACTTTGTGCTGGCACTGCATACACACATGACATGTGTCCAATATAGCTAAGCTGACCAAAGAGTGACCATTACAACAGTAGTCCATCACAAACCAACATCATTGCACCCCTAAGCCTCAGAGTCAAGAAGAACTGAAGTGCATGTCACCTCTGTAAAACCCAGAATGAAGTGACCCAAACCATTGGCAATGTTGAAGTGGCATATAGAGCATGTGTCACAGTAAACCATACCCACAAAGAATAACGCTTTATTCATGAAGGACACTGACAATGCAGACAACAGGAGTAACTGGTTTTATTCACATATCACAGTGATAGGCACCAGAAGTGGACAAGAGCAAGTCCAGTGGCCACGACAAAGTTCAGACTGTGTCCATGAGATCATGCACAGGGAAGGGGTAAACAGCAAGGCCAGTGGCCTGTCCAAGGTGCAGACTGTGTCCATGAGATCCTGCACAGGGAAGGGGTAAACAGCAAGGCCAGTGGCCAGTCCAAGGTGCAGACTGTGTCCATGAGATCCTGCACAGGGAAGGGGTAAACAGCAAGGACAGTGACCAGTCCAAGGTGCAGACTGTGTCCATGAGATCCTGCACAGGGAAGGGGTAAACAGCAAGGCCAGTGGCCAGGAGAAAGTGCAGGTGAGGCTCATGAGAAGCTGCACAGGCAAGGCTCAAACATCAGTGAACAACAAGGCCAGTGGCCAGGAGAAAGTGCAGGTGAGGTACATGAGAAGCTGCACAGTGAAATAATGAACATAGCCAGGAGCAACAAGGTTAGTGGCCAGTACAAAGTGCAAAGTAAGTACATGAGATCCAGCACTGGGAATGGGTGGTACTGTACCCTGCCATGGTCAGCAACACACTCAGGGCGTCAACAATGGGAAGTCCATGGCACCACTATGGGAGAGACATGTGTGTGAGGGGGACTAACACTCAGACTTGGCTGACAGCCTGACTGGGAGGTGGCTGTGTGTCGGGGACAGTTGGGGGACTGGACCGGGGAGAGATAGGCCCAGCTGGGGTTGAGCCATCAGTGGTTTGGGAAGCCTGAGGTCTGCTAGGACCAGGTGGGGTGGTGGCACGTGGAGGTGGACTCATGCTGCCCTGAGACACAGTGTGTGTGGGAGACACTGGAAGGGTGCCCTTCCACTTCTTTGGGATTCGAAATGGCTCCCCTGTCTTGGGATTCATGCCAAGTGGTGTGTACACAACAGGCACACTCACCACAAAAGCAGGATCATGTGCAGACGGTGGCCCTCCTTCTGGGGATGTGCTGGATTCAGCGGTGCGCTTGGCCCGGGATTGCCTCTGCCCCTGCATCCCCTGTTCACCAGGTGTACCCCCTACAGTGGGCTCCTTTCCCTGCTTCACAGGGCTCTGGATGGGAGTTGACGTTGTGGGTGAACCTGCCTTGGAGCTCTTTTTACGTGTACTCTTAACAGGCACCTGTTTCTCACTGGGCACGGAATCTTTATGCCTGTCTTTGCGAGACACTTTTGGGACAGGTGAGTCCTTGGCTGGGGATGCCTCTGAGGCATGTGATCCTGAGGCATGCTTCTTGGCTTCCTTGCCCTGGGTGTTTTGCCTCTGCGGTGGCTTTAGCTTTCTGTGGGGATGGTGTCTGCGCCCTGGACTGCTTGGGCTGCTGCTGTCGTGTGCTGCGTGTGCTGTATCTTTCCCTTGATGTGTGGGGTGTGTGGTCACTATCATCAGACGTGGCCACTGGCAGGGTGGTGGACCTAGGGACTGGAGGTGGACCATGATATTGGGCCAGTTGAATGGCTGCCGTCACCGCAGAGGACAGAGACTGTACAGTACGGTGTAGCCCACCCACGTCTGAATGAACGCCCTCCACGTAAGCAACCAGCTGTGCCAATTTTTTGTCGTGGTCTATGAAGGCATTGAGGAGAGCTGTTTGCCCCACACACAGCTGGCGCAAAAGCTCCACAGACTCAGCACCGAAGGCAGCAGGGGGGACAGGGGCAGGGGCAGCGGTGCCTGGGGTGAAGGACACCCTTCCCTTTTTGGTGGTGCGGACACGGGCAGCAACAGTGGGAGTAGCTGGGAGGGTGGGCACTGGATGCTGTGTGTTCGATGAGGAGGCAGAGTCCCCGTTCCCTGTGCACAACACCATGGGCAGTAACATTGTGCATCCTCAATCCAAAAGTCGAATCTTTCGTGGCATCATGCATACTTGGCATAAGTCACCCCTGTGATGAACACTCAGATAAATAGCCTGTTGGTGACTCCGTGTAACCAGACACACAGATCCCTCTGTGCACACCTAGGGCCCTGAGGGGGGAAAAGATGTTCCTCCCAACATGTTGCCACTGTCACATTTTGAGCCAGCAGAATTGCCAACACAGGGACAGCCTCCAAAATATCAGTCCACAATGGCCATGAGCACATGCCATCCACCATGTCGTACCTTGGGGCACAACTACAGTTGCACATTGGTGCCAGATGTGTAGTCCTCACAAATCTGACATCAGGAAATGCACACATTGATGATGGCACACTCAGATGAAGCACTCTGCCGTTCACTGCCATGTCCCTGACTACCCCAATGAAGATGGTACCAGAAGGCCACAACTACAAATGCGAATCCAAGGGCCATCACACCAATGACATGGGAAAGTACATGTAGGGAGAATGCATAACAGCTGCACCCAACACCGCGGCCACTTACAAGCCATTGCATCACACTAGCAACATCAGAGCCCTGCACTGGCCCAGGCTTGGAACACATGCAGCCACTCACCACCCAAAGTCACACTCCCAGAATACTCACCCCCAGCTTGCTGCTGATGCTCCTTCAGACGTGTATCCAGTCCTGGCTGCGTCACAGCTAAGATGCGTGCCATGAGTGGTGTCATGCTGCGCCGTGCCAACCTTCTGGCCCGAGGGATCAGCCTCAGTGTCATCTCGGCCACATTCTTGCTCAGCCGATAGATGTCATCCCACCTCTTGTGACAGTGGGTGCGCCAGCGGTTGCAGACACCCAGAGCCCGCACCTTGCATGCAATGGCCCTCCACACGGCCTTACGCTGGTGTACTTTGAGCTGCAGGCATGGGAGACAAGAGGGGGAAAACATCAGTGACACAGTGTTATGTACCAATATCTCTCCGTACAGGAGCATGATACTAACTCATCCCAAATCCACAGATATGTCTAACAGAGACAAGAATGCATCTCACATGGAACATCAGCATGGGAGAACCACACGTAAATGCATGCAGGTGTGAGGGTGGACACAGTACCTGCCCATCTCATACACATGCAGGATGCCAGCACATTAAGCCATGGGTAGTCAGTCCACATCTACTATCCATTTTCATGCAGAGCAAGACATACATCACATATCAACATATGTATGGGGGTAGACTCACTGGGTCCAACACTGCACAGCCCTCAATGCACTTGCCCTTTAACTGGCTCACTGTGTCATGGAGGTCATATTGAGGGACGTGATCTCACAAACGCAACCCCTCATTACAAGGCCTGTCGTGCTTGAACTACATGGCTGAAATGGATCATTGATGGAGAGTCAAGATTAAAAGCACAAATTTGACACTCCGTACATTCAGTGATGTGTCCCTGTCAGTTTGTGCGGTGAATGTGCAGGCCAGGTGGGGTCACACAGAGGTCCAACGTGGGGCATCTGAACTGTTACATGAAGGGACAATTTGGAAGCAGTGCCAACACATGCGAGTATGTGCACATGCTGGTGGTGATGGAAGGGTCTGTGCACAATAATGTGGAAATCTACAGTGTCATAGGTGAATGAGCAACAAGAGTGTCACCCTCAGGGATTGAGGTCCTGAGCATAGTGCAGAACTAGAGATGAGGCACATATTGAGTCATATACAATTCCATCACTACCCTCTGGACAACAACCCTAGATAATGCCACAGATGGGCCTGTGAAGGACATCAGAGACCCACACAGACATTCACACTAGCAATCACTGTCCTGACTCCTGCATTCCAAACTTGCTGCGTCACTGTATGACTGACAAGACAAAACATGTCTCTCAAATCTGGATGTGCAGGCAGGGAAATGTGTGGAATAGGGAAGGGAAATGTGTGGAATAGGCTAAACACCCCTTCCCACAGGCAGCACTGGTGGTGGTGGTGTAGGACACACAGGCCGTAACAGCAGGGGTCTGCGTAGCTGTTGGTGTTGCTGCAGATGTGGTGGGGGGACGATGGGTTCCTGGGACCGGTTGCGCCTGGCACACCAGATGGGCCGGCTCCGGGATCATCGTCCTCTGAATACCTGTAGTCAACATCCGAGAGTCCATGTTCCGGGGGGGAGACTGGCTCTGCAGGTTGCTGGTGTTGTCCTCTGCAGTCAGTTCTTGGTCACCTGTGGGACAGATGAGAAATGGTCATTGTAGTGCACCCCGCAAGCTTTGTGTTGGCTGTGTATTATTCACTGTTTGTACACCACACAGTTGACTCGTCATCACATTGTTTGTATGCGTACTACTGTGCCTCCTGAGATGATGTTGAGGTACATGCATTAGTTGTCCATGGTGTGAGGTGTCACAACATACCATGTGCCACGTGCATGTTTTGTGATTACAGGGACATGTTGCCATCTAGGGACTGGCGCAACAAAGCATTTCTGTGGCGCCTCTTTGTTGGTCACTCTGCCCTGGCAGACGTTACATCTGAGCATGTCCTGGCCATTGTCATCTCATGCATACCTTTGTAGTGTCATGTGCAAATATGAATTTGTACCAACAACCAGGCTTTCTTTGTTTACATATGGTCCTTGCTGCTCTGGCCACATGGCACTTACACATGGCCTTCAGTGCTGTGCATGATTGTGCACAGACTTTCTTCTACATGTGAATTGGTGTGTCACACTTTGGTTGCTGTGGCAGTTACATTTGCTTAGCTGTCTGCACACTGTGAGTGGCAATTGGATCTGTGTGTATTTTTGTGTGATGAGAGGGCTGGTGTTGTCATATGGTACCATGCTTTTTGGGAGGAATGGCTGGGTGCATGTACTGGCTACTGACCTGTTCTGTTTTCACATTTGGGTTGGATTTGTGTCACATCTATGTGTGTGTGTGGTGGAGGTGTCCATCCTGCTCAGGGATGGGACAAGAGGGCATAATATGTCTACCTACCTGTTAGTTTGAAGTGGACAGTGCAATGACTGACACATGCATCTGGGTGGGAGGGAGTGCTCCATCTTGATGTGCTGGGGAACAATGGGGCCTGGTGGGAGTAGTACTGCAGGCCTCCCACCCCCAAACAGACCTCCCAGGGAAGATGGCTACCTACCTGTTAGTTTGAAGTGGACAGTGCAATGACTGACACATGCATCTGGGTGGGAGGGAGTGCTCCATCTTGATGTGCTGGGGAACAAGGGGGCATGGTGGGAGTAGTACTGCAGGCCTCCCACCCCCAAACAGCCCTCCCAGGGAAGATGGCTACCTAGCTGTTAGTTTGTTTGTAGTGAGACAATGGCTTCCCAATGCTTCTGGGTGTGGAGTGCTCCATCCTGCTCAGGGGTGGGACAGGGGGCCTGGTGGGAGTGGTACTGCAGGCCTCCCACCCCCAAACAGCCCTCCCAGGGAAGATGGCTACCTACCTGTTAGTTTGAAGTGGACAGTGCAATGACTGACACATGCATCTGTCTGGGAGGGAGTGCTCCATCTTGATGTGCTGGGGAACAAGGGGGCATGGTGGGAGTAGTACTGCAGGCCTCCCACCCCCAAACAGCCCTCCCAGGGAAGATGGCTACCTACCTGTTAGTTTGAAGTGGACAGTGCAATGACTGACACATGCATCTGGGTGGGAGGGAGTGCTCCATCTTGATGTGCTGTGGAACAAGGGGGCATGGTGGGAGTAGTACTGCTGGCCTCCCACCCCCAAACAGCCCTCCCAGGGAAGATGGCTACCTAGCTGTTAGTTTGTTTGTAGTGAGACAATGGCTTCCCAATGCTTCTGGGTGTGGAGTGCTCCATCCTGCTCAGGGGTGGGACAGGGGGCCTGATGGGAGTGGTACTGCAGGCCTCCCACCCCCAAACAGTCCTCCCAGGGAAGATGGCTACCTACCTGTTAGTTTGAAGTGGACAGTGCAATGACTGACACATGCATCTGGGTGGGAGGAAGTGCTCCATCTTGATGTGCTGGGAAACAAGGGGGCATGGTGGGAGTTGTTGTGCAGGCCTCCCACACCCAAACAGCCCTCCCAGGGAAGATGGCTACCTAGCTGTTAGTTTGTTTCTAGTGAGACAATGGCTTCCCAATGCTTCTGGGTGTGGAGTGCTCCATCCTGCTCAGGGGTGGGACATGGGGCCTGGTGGGAGTTGTAGTGCTATTTGCCTGGGCACATACAACCCTGTGAATGTTGGCTACCTTTTGGGGTGATTCAGATGTAGTGGATGTTACATCTGTGGGACATGTGTTGGATATTGTGGTGCATATGGATATACTTGTGCCTCTGAGATGTAGCTTTGTAGTTGTGCTTGACAGTACATTGCTGTGTAATGGTCTACATTTGTTTGTACTTACCAGCCTCCACTCCCCTGGGTATTCCTGTGAGACTCTCTGGATGCAGTATGGCAAGCACCTTCTCCTCC
Organism: Calotriton arnoldi; assembly: GCA_963921515.1. Taxonomy (NCBI): domain Eukaryota; kingdom Metazoa; phylum Chordata; class Amphibia; order Caudata; family Salamandridae; genus Calotriton; species Calotriton arnoldi. Next base: position 177,285 of record CAWUFW010014631.1, on the reverse strand, counting down.
CATGCAGTGAATGTTCTTGGTGGAATGGGAGGGCCACCGCCAGTCCTCTGAGCCAGCTCATGGTTCTTGCTCCTCTTCTGTTTGACAACACTCTTCAGGTCATGCCACCGCCTCATGATTTCCTGTCTGTTGCGTGGGATGGTCCCTACTGCATTGACCTTATCGACTATCCTTGCCCACATTTTATTTCTTCTGGCTAATGGTGTCTGTTGGACCAGGTTACCAAACAGTTGTGGTTCAACTCTGACTATCTCATCTACCATGACTGTCAACTCACTATCTGTGAATTTTGGCATTTTCTGTGGTGCCATGGTGTGTGATGTGCTGAGGGGTTTGAGGTGCAGGTGTGTAAGTGGTGGCGGTGGGGGTGATGTGTATGGTGTGTGATGTGCAGAGGAGTTAGAGGTGCAGGTATGTAAGTGGTGGTGGTGCTGTGTGTGGTGTGAGTAGTGATGGTGTGCAGATTTGCCTCTCCTTTGTGCTCTGGTGTTGGGCCCTTCAGTTGTGGAGTATTGCAAAGGGTTGTGGTCAGGGAAGGGGCTGGTTTTATACCCAGCTATGTGGGTGTGTCCAAATGGGGTATTGCTGTCAGGTGTGTTGTGTGGGTTGTCCTGGGATTTGGATTTTTGTAGTTGCCATGTGGTTGTGTCATTGGGGTGTGTTATGTGTTTTTGGGTGCATGGCTAGTTTGCTGTGTGCACTTTGTGACCTTGTTGTGCTTTTTTTCTGTCGACCGCCATATTTGTGACGGAGCGTCCGCAGCGGTGGCTATGCTGCAGTTCTTCTGGCGGCTCTCCCATTCATCACTGTTGGCGTTTTCGGCGGTCGGATTCAGCGGAACGTACCGCGGTCACATCGGGGATATCCTAATGTTCCGTGCGGTGTCTCTGCTGCTGTGGCGGCGGTTTGATTTTTTTCCTCTGAGAATCCGACTGCCGCGGACGGCTTTTCACCTTCTCCGCGCGCTACGAGCGGTTTTTCGGTGGCTCTTACCGCCGCAGTCATTTTTTTGGGGCGGGACATCCTAATCTGGCCGCTGATTTTGCTGCGGTACCGGCGGGCGGTTGTTTTCCGCTACCATGGCGGTCGGGGAGGTTTTCTGACCACCATCGTAATAGGCCCCTTAATCCTGGAATGCCTTCTTCAATCAAGTAACAACTTAGAAGAAAGAAAAAAAATCATTTATATAATTACATACTTTAAATGGATAAAATGGTTAATGTAATTCAGTAGTAAAACAAAATAACAATTATGTTAATTTCTTTCAAGAACAAAGTAGTTAAAAAGCCAATAAAACGTTCTTAGAACCAGTGCTGCATCATGTAATCAAGTTATATTCAAATGTGCTTGCCTGTACATGCAGATCACAGCACCATACTGCCTCATTTTCACCTAACTCAATCATTTTGTCATTGAAACAATGGGTCCTCCAAGTTTATCCAACATTATTGCTTGATTTCTGTCCTGCAATGGCTAGGACACTGAGCAAACATGAAATATTATCCACGTCTTCCTTGTGACAGTTAGGCATACCTTATTATCCTTAACAAACATACTTATGTGTGATAGGATGTGAAAAATATGGGGAGCCAAAGTCTCCTCATACTTTCTAAAACTACCACAAGCCCTGAGAAAATTACTCCAAGTTCTATGCTGAAAGATGAATACTTTCAAAATCAGATACTATATCAACAATTAAATATTACATCATTACGCTTGAAGACGGCCAATTCTCCACTCTCCAATAATTGTGAACACCACTGAAAATTTCTGTGTGGATAAAGTAGCTACAATTATATCCACTCTACTTCACATTACTTTCCTTAAGCATTATCTTTCTTAAAAACACAGTTAAAAATAAACATAGAAACCCTCACGAAGGCATTTGCTTTGAGCAAACCATATGCAGGAAAAGCTTTAGCATAAAATCCGATGAAAACATGTGCCAGTGCAAAAACACTTCAATTTTTCAATTTCTCCATCTCTCAATGAATTATATATTCATCTTTCAATTCGGATCAAATAAGCCATTTACTCAAATGATTGATCTAGAACGTGTTTGTGAGAGAAACTAGGTCTACAAAAGCTCCAGTATCTTGTGAAACCTAGTCAAGAAATGTGTGGCAATCCAACTGGAATACAATCCTTTAAAAGATAATCTTCAGTCGCTCTCGCTTCTGAACGAAGTAGAGTATGGTGACGTCAAAACTCCAGGTATTTGGTTATATTTTAAAAATTTCAGACCCAGATAAAACGTCTGGTTGTGCTGTATGACCTCTCATTGGTCTTTTACATGAAAGCAAACACAAAGAGACGATGGACGGAGCGCTGAAACTTTTCAGACACTCACCCCCAGTCACAGATCTGGGTTGAATCCATCATCGTTCTTTAGCTCAACTTTTACATGAAAGACCACAGGAACGTGCTCGCCACCAATCTGACATAGTAACAGCCCAGATCAGACTGCCAAGCAAGGTCCATTCTGAACCATAACTCAAACAACCCAAGACTGGTTTCGGCTTATTTGGGCATGTAACAGTGTGTAAAAGAGTACTTCAGAAATTCCTTTTTACGTACTCCAAAATGCTTTGTGAATAGGCCCAAATATGGGGATAGACTATCCCATTCCTAAAGGAAACCCAAGGAAAATAGAGGTACTGGAAGAAGCAAACTAAATGAAATATGAAATGAGTTGCCAGGTTGATCTTAATATAAAAATCATTACAGCTAGCCTGGTATTAAATTGTTGTAGCGTGGAAGAGCAATGCATAAAAACAATTCAGGTAGCTCACTGAGCAGGGGTGTAACTTTAGGGTAGGTGTTTGGGGTGTGACACCCTATCAAATAAATGCATTCTTTGCTTGGTTGTTGGGTCTGCTATCTCTGTGTAAGATTTTCCCTTTATGAGCCAAGAGTGAAAGACAAAACAGTGATCTCTGATGTCAACAAGAGAAAGTGAGATAGAGATACCCATATGGAGGGTGAATTTCAAAAAGTGAAACCAGATAACCTGGAATCATTCCAATTTCCCTGCTTATCCAAAGTGTCATTCTAGGCAAATATTTTGTTTCACAGAGCCTCCTTTTTATTCATTATCAAATATGAGCCCACTTTTAAATACTTAAGTTAAGCATGTGGACTATACAAGCACCTCTAATTTTTGATTTACTAGACTATGATGTTGCTTCATCTATAATATGAATCTAGGCCACATTTAGGGTTTATGTGATTACTGATTTACTAAGGTCACTAATGGCATTGTTTGGGGGCAAGCCATGAATGTTTCTAAAAGCTATCACTTTTATTAAATGTCTGTCTATACAGTGATATAATTTGATGTACTAAGGTGAATTGCTTCTGCATGGTAAAGAAATACACTTTTGTTTTTTAGCATTTTAAAGAGTTGTATCATATTTTTACATTATGGTTGTTGCATGATATATGTATATACCAAACATTTTCATAGCTTGGCTTGTGCACAGATTCTTAGAGCCAAACCAGGCACAAGGCATGGCTCGCCTTCTTAATTTGCATGCACACCCTCCTCTTTTTGCAGCTCGGTCTTAATACATGGGGCCATCAGTTACTTGATAAAATGATTTGTAAAAGGCAAGGACTAGAAACATGGAGACCTGCCCACATGCACCAATTTGACAACTCTACCATCAAAGCTTCTTGTAGCAGAGAAGAAGAAGAGTGCGTGCAGTGAAAATAAGTTTAAAATAAGTAATCCCATGGCGGGGACTCCAGTCTTTTCTGTTTTACGTGACCATAGTCATGAGTTCCCAGGAAGAACGGCCAGGCCCAGTTGGGACGGAAACGGTAGTAGCTTCCCCACCAGTGTATGGGGTGTGACACTCCTCAAATGTATTCTTGGTTTGGTAGTTGGGTATGGGAGCCCTAAATCGGTTTTGCTACGTCTGTGTCTATTTTTCTCATAGTTCTCATTACACTAAAGATTTTAATTGGTTCATTTTTAAAATCCGAATCTTTAACATAATTAGTGACTGGTTTATCAAAAAAGTACTAAATCTGCACCTTTAGAAGCACTCTTTGGATGGGTGCAAACTTACTACTTTTTGGAATTCACAACTACTGGCATTAGTAGGCTTGGCAAACTGCACCAGTCTCAAGTTTCCAGGCACCCTACTGTCAATCAAACACTCAAAAGGCAATGGATTGAAAGCCTGTGAATGGTCTAATCAGTGGCAATCGCTCAGGATAGCAATAAAACCCATTGTTTTACACCCACTATGCTACTCTAGACAGAGGCCCCCCTATTGCAAATCAGTACTGACCTTGTTCCTCATGGAAACAGTCCATTCCCAACCTTTATCATCTCACCCCTCCACCAAGCAGCCCACTGCTTTTTTAGTTGGAAAGTTTGAGATTCACAACCCTGAATCTCACTGAATAAGCTATGCCCCTGTCACTGAGGTGGGAAAAATGTGTCCCCCTCTGCTCTTACTGCATACTCTGTCAATGTATATGCCTAATGTAAACAAAGGGGACATATAGCACTTCAAAAAGCCAATGTTCACAATCCCTTGATTGCACAAGCACCCTAAATATAATCTATTCAAATTTTTGAAAACTTCTTACTCTTTTTCATCTTCACCAATTCAAGCAATGCAAAAATACAAATTTCTTTTTCAGTATCTGCACTTTGCAATATATTTTCATTTGCTTGTAATCTATAAATTGTACTTTTATATATTTTTGCAAATAGCTCACTGCCTCTAGAATGGGTGGCTGCTCAGTTAACCACTTTGTTTGTTCCCCCTTTCCGTATTGTGCTTTTATTCCTTTGGAAGTATCTTTAATATTCATTTTTAATTTAAAAACTGCAAAACACCCAAGAGATAGCTTTTTCATTTATACTCTTGGCTGTCCTTTGTTCCTCTCCCTTGTTTAAATCCCTTACCTGACTCCTCCAAAGATAATGCAGCTAATGCAGTACACATCTGTGTTGATTTACCTGAGGACCTGCCATTCTCACTTCGAAAAGTGCTATGTGTTTTATCAAAGACAATAATTTATTGCAGGGCCTTCAGGTAGCTAAGGAGAAGGTGTAAAATGAAAGTATATATAAAAGTGAACACACATGAAATAACATTTATGGCCTTCTTAGAAGAAGCTCTAGGAGCTCATACAAGTCTGGCAGTACCCCACAGCCACCTTTCTACTCAAACAAGAATTTCTTATACTGACAACAGAGATTTCTGAACCTCATGGAATGTTCAGTAAACTGACACAAACGTTGCCTTTCAATGTGAAACCCAGACCGATTTGAGTTCAAGCTCCTAAAATACACAATGAAAATCGGATCCACCCTTCCAATTTTACTTGTTAGTAATTATTAATAATGGCATCAAAATTTGATGGCCTGTGTCCCACCGTGAGATCATGGCTCTCTGAAACGATGATGATATAGCAGGACTAGGGTCTGATGCTTACAGGAAAATTACTCCAACTGCCCCTCCAGAAATTGTTAACCTATTCGAATTTCCCCTACAAGGCCCTCTTGAGGCCAAGAAGTCATTTTGAGTGACCTGACCTATTCTGCTTGAAAATTCCCAATTTTGCTGGATCAGCATCAAGTTCCATGCAATGCTTCCAAATGATGAGCACATTCCAACCATCTACACTGTTAGGATACCATCTATCTATTTGTTGCTATTCATTGATGTATGACTTCCTGCAAGTGGTAACAGTGATTTGTGGTTGATACATTAGAAAGGAGCAGACTAGCTCTTTCTGAGGTGGCATTGCAAGCAATCACATCTGCAGTTAGAATTGCAAAATGATACCTGAAGAAATCCCTCCTCTGATGAAGCCTGGACAAAGAAAATTTGGCCGAACAGAATCTTCACCACAGGTCAGGGGATTTCTATGGCACCCATTGAACACAAAGTAGACAAATAGGCACATGTTTGTGTTCTTCGGAAGAGCACATTTGTCTCAATTGCTGTCTTGTAACTTTTTTCGCATGGAAGGGAAATATGTTCATCAAAGTGCAAACATCTGTCCGGAACTGGGGAGTCCAATGCATCTTAAGGATGGAAGACACGTAAGAGAAGATACTACAAATGTTTTGGAAGAGGCCATTTCCTTTCTCCATTCTACCCAGTGTCTGACCATGGCATTGTTCCTCAAATACCAGCAACAGACCAGCCTTGGCTGTCTGTTCAAGCTGTATCCCCCTCTCTGTCTCCAATGCCAACCTATCTATCAGAACAAATGGTTAGCCCCTCTCGTGTGTGTCCACCATTGGCCCTTCAAAGGTGGCTTCTCCTTTAAGATCCTTGTTTGGGCTCACACCCTGTTTGGCTTTCCTGCCAGGGAGAGGAAACACCTTTTCCAACAGCAGGCCCTTTGTGTTCCTTCCTGAGAGTCATTCGCACCTCCCCCCAGGAGGGCAGTTGCTGTCTTGTGGCCAGCAACCATAAACAGTCACTGGAAAACTTGGGCAACAGAGTGACAACTTTCTAAAGTTGCCATTTACTTAAAATTTACATTAAATTCGACTTGGGCATTTAGTCGGGCTTAAAGTAATGATTATTTTGATACCTTAAATTACTAACTTTAAAAGTACCATTCAGAACTTAGCACAGCTGAGGTATCAGTGTGTAACCCTGTACTCTCCAATGGGGCTGCTAGCCTTTCTACAGCAAAAATGACAAGTTAGGGTTTCTACTGTTAGGACACATACATCCACATGTCCTACTTCTTAATATACAGCACTCTGCCTTAAAAAAAAAAAAAAAATATATATATATATATATATATATATATATATATATATATATATCACTGAAAAAACCACAGGTTTCAGGGACGTTATAGTTAGTTGGACATTTCACTCGTACAAAACCAGAGAAATTCGGCCACTATAGTTAGTTGAGCTAACTATAACTCACGCCCCCGCAATGCACTGCTGATGACGCCACATATTACATCATTCATGACACGGTCAGTGACATCACTGATGACATCTCAAATGACATCACTGATGACATCATCCAGTGACTGTGTGTTTTTGTAAAGCTTAAATATGTTTTATATATATATATATATATATATATATATATGTATATATATATATATATATATATATATATATATATATATATATATATATATATATATATATAATCTACTGGCGGTCGCCAGTAGATAGTTATAGTTAGGACCTATTTTCCATAGGAAATCTGCAACATTCTATTTGAAATAACTCTTGCGTCGGTTGACGAATCTTCGCGAAATTTTCAAACTTTATGGCCCGCTCCGGTCCGCTCCTACCCTGAAAGTTTCGGGGTGATTCGTCAAGCGGGGGCCGAGAAAAGAGGGGGGTCCCAAAACCTGTTTTCCCCATTCATTTTCCCATTGGAAACTTTAGCCACGGCTACAGCCCGAACTGCAGAACGGAATTTCACAAAATTTGGCAAAGAGGTAGTTATTGGTTCAGAAAGAACCCGTTTTGTTAAATGGTGTAAATCCGTTCAGTAGTTGCGGAGAAATTAAAAAAATAAGAGTCAAAAAATCAATTTCCCATAGGAAACTTTATGTAAGGCTACAGCCCGAACTGCTGAACGGAATTACACCAAATTTGGCAAAGAGGTAGTTCTTGGTTCAGAAAGAACCCTTTTTGTTAAATGGTGTAAATCCGTTCAGTAGTTGCTGAGAAAATCAAAAGTAAAAACACATGTCATCGTGAGATCTGATTGGCTGTCAGCACTTCATCCTGGAATTGCTGGCAGCCATCTTGGGACCAATATAAATGATAGTACCCCATTGAAATGCATTGTAGAGAATCGAAGATTTTGAGGGTTACCAAAAGGAGAACTATAAAGGGTGATAACAGACTTTAGTTACATTAGAATTCATTTGTTGATGGTACCATACTAATTTCAGGAATTGTGGTGTGTTCTAAGGTGATTTTACCCTGTGAAAAACCTTCTGCTGGGATATCATGAATCATGTTTGAGAGAAAACTATTTTCACATGCTTGTCCCATACAGTTTTGGAAGGTGCTCCAGAAGCTAAAATGAGAGCATATTTTCTGTAAATTCACATTATCTTTCTCAGTCATGTGAGAATAAAGTCTGACATTCTCAGTAAAACATGTACATCCAACAATGGCAGAGACTGTAAGTTGATTCCTTTGTGTTCTACTGCAGCTTCCCAGAGTGTTCTAAAGAACAACTAGAGTGCTAACAGCCTTACTTATGACAAAAGTATGGCACACCTGAAGCCATCTTGATTGGAATAAACTGGTAACACTTAAAACATTTAATTTAAAAAGGAACAAAATGATGGGGTTCATTTTGTCATAGAAATTATGGTTAGTGCTGTAGAAAGAAAAATTAGGACATGTTTCAAGTGTGATCTCAAATATCTTCCTGTTATATTTCAACAGGAGCAGCCTGTCAGTTGATGCCTTTGTGTTCTACTGCAGCTTCCCAGAGTGTTCTAAAGAACAACTAGAGCGCTAACAGTCTTACTTATGACAAAAGTATGGCACACCTGAAGCCATCTTGATTGGAATAAACTGGTAACACTTAAAACATTTAATTTAAAAAGGAACAAAATGAGGGGTTCATTTTGCCATAGAAATTATGGTTAGTGCTGTAGAAAGAAAAATTAGGACATGTTTTAAGTGAGATCTCAAATATCTTCCTGTTATATTTCAACAGGAGCAGCCTGTCAGTTGATGCCTTTGTGTTCTACTGCAGCTTCCCAGAGTGTTCTAAAGAACAACTAGAGTGCTAACAGCCTTACTTATGACAAAAGTATGGCACACCTGAAGCCATCTTGATTGGAATAAACTGGTAACACTTAAAACATTTAATTTAAAAAGGAACAAAATGAGGGGGTTCATTTTGCCATAGAAATTATGGTTAGTGCTGCAAAAAGAAAATTTAGGGCATGTTTTAAGTGAGATCTCAAATCCTCTTCTATTTCATTAGAAAATTCTGACATGCAGACTGAAACAATCACTTTCAATACCAGCAGTAGACTTCCAGTTAACTCCTTGGTGAGCAGTAGATTTACTACAGTGATCTAATGAACAACTAGAGTGCTAACATTCTGAATTTATGGCAAATGTGTGACACATCTGAATGCCTTCTTGATGGAATCAAAGTAAAAAACTGAAAGCATTTCCTACTGAGGAGACTGTAGTAAATGAGGAAATTGGGAAACTTCATAACAAATAAGTCTCCCAAGATGGCCACCAGAGAAAAAAGAGCCCAAATGTAGCACAAATATCACCCAGAGGTAGCCCACGTATAGCCCAATGACAGAAGTGTGCAAAACACTTTTTATTTTTTGTTTTTTTGCAGTTTTATATAGTGCAGACTGGTCAGGTATTGGAGTGCTTTACATGAGCATTGGTTACATCACACAAGGACAAATTCATGTTGGTTGACCCCTACACTACCCAAACACCATTGCACTACCCTAAACCCTAAAACACTACCCCCAGCACAACCCCCTTCACTACCCAAACACAACTGCACTACCCTAAACTCAAAAACACTACCCCCAGCACGACCCCCTACACTACCCAAACACCACTGCACTACCCTAAACCCTAAATCTACCCCCTACACTACACAAATACCACTGCACTACCCTAAACCCTACAACACTAGAACCCAGCATGACCCCCTACAGTACACAAACACCACTGCCCTACCCTAAACCCTAAAACACTACCCCCTACACTACACAAACACCATTGCACTACCCTAAACCCTAAAACACTACCCCTAGCATGACCCCCTACACTACACAAACACCACTGCACTACCCTAAACCCTAAAGCACTACCCCAGCACGACCCCCTACACTACCCAAACACCACTGCACTACTCTAAACCCTAAAACACTACCCCCAGCACGACTCCTTACACTACACAAACACCACTGGACTACCCTAAACCCTAAAACACTACCCCCAGCACGACTCCCTACACTACCTAAACACCACTGCACTACACTAATCCCTAAATCTACCCCCAGCATGACCTCCCACACTACACAAACACCACTGCACTACCCTAAACCCTAAAACACTACCCCCAGCAGGACCCCCTACACTACCCAAACACCACTGCACTACCCTAAACACTAAAACACTAACCCCAGCATGACCCCCTACACTACCCAAACACCACTGCACTACCCTATACCCTAATACACGACCCCGTACACTACACAAACACAACTGCACTACCCTAAACCCTAAAACACTACCCACAGCATGACCCCCTACACTACACAAACACCACTGCACTACCCTAAACCCTAAAACACTACCCCCTACACTACACAAACACCACTGCCCTACCCTAAACCCTAAAACACAACCCCCAGCATGACCCCCTACACTACACAAACACCACTGCACTCCCTAAACCCCCTACACTATACAAACACCACTGCATTACTCTAAACCCTAAAACGCTACCCCCAGCACGACCCCCTCACAACACAAACACCACTGCACTACCCTAAACCCTAAATCGACCCCCAGCATGACCCCCTACACTACCCAAACACGACTGCCATACCCTAAACCCTAAAACACTACCCCCAGCATGAACCCCTACACTACCCAAACACCACTGCACTACCCTAAACCTTAAAACACTACCCCCAACACTACCCCCTACACTACACAAACACCACTGCACTACCCTAAACCCTAAAACACTACCCCAGCACTACCCTCTACACTACCCAAACACCACTGCACTAACATAAACCCTAAAACACTACCCCCAGCACAACCCCCTACACTACACAAACACCACTGCACTACCCTAAACCCTAAAACACTACCCCCAGCACGACTCCCTACACTACCCAAACACCACTGCACTACCCTAAACCCTAAATCTACCCCCAGCACGACCCCCTACACTACCCAAACACCACTGCACTACCCTAAACCCTAAAACACTACCCCCAGCATGACCCCCTACACTACACAAACACCACTGCACTACCCTAAACCCTAAAACACTACCACCAGCATGACCCCCTACACTACTCAAACACCACTGCACTACCCTAAACCCTAAAACACTAACCCAGCATGACCCCCTACACTACCCATACACCACTGCACTTCCCTAAAGCCTAAAACACTACCCCCAGCACGACCCCCTACACTACTGCACTACCCTAAACCCTAAAACACTACCCCCAGCACGACCCCCTACACTACCCAAACACCACTGCACTACCCTAAACCCTAAAACACTACCCCCAGCACGACCCCCTACACCACCCAAACACCACTGCACTACCCTAAACCCTAGAAAAGAAACCCCCACCCCATGCCCAATCCCCCTTACCTCTCACTCCTCGTGGTTCCTCTCTCCTCATGGTTCCTGCTTCACGTCGTCTCTGAGGGGCGGTGCACGTCATTGTGAGGAAGCGGAACAGCCTCTGTTTCCTTACAACGACATGGATCGTCTACATGTTTTTAGAACGCATGGTCATTTACCATACATACCTTTACAACAAAATTTGTTGTAAAGGCATGCGTGGTAAATGACCATGCGTTCTAAAAAATGCGTAGTAATGACTTCGTGATGTACAACGCATGCGTGGTAATGCATGCGTAGTAATGGTATCGCAAAGTAAAAAGTCGTTGTAACGGCTGTTTACCGATCGAAGCTGGCCCCTGTTCTTCAGTGAGACATTTATTTGATTAATTAGGAGGAAGGAATGTGTTTTTTTTTACCGAAAAGTGGATTCCCGGCTGTTGTATTGTGAAAGTGTCCACGTGGCCTGGTTTCACTTCCGGTGAGAGAGTGGAAGAGTCTGTTTGGATCTAAAGGAGTTCTGTTGTTGGAAGGGGCCGGCGCGACATGTCATCAGAAAACATAGCTAATGGAAAGCGTCCTCCCTGAAGTGTGGAGCAGTGCCATGAGAGGTCAACAAGTGTGCGTCCCACCGCAGTATGACCGTACCGCGTGACCCATGTGCCACCTCCAGGGTACGGGAGGCAGAAGCGGCATCGCAGGTCCTCTTGAAGACCGTTGTAGCACTAATTCTACATTTTGGTACTAGGGCATTTTAACTTCGTTGTTCCTGCCAGATACAAAGAGAAGATCCTGTGTTATTCAGTGCCCTCGTTACCTTTTTGTGGGTTATGGTACTTGTCACTTCGCTGCCCCGCCGGTGCACACGACTGGGCACCCCACCTCGTGTGCCATCTGCAGGGCCTCTGCCCTCGGATCACTGGTTTTGGTTTCTGGAGTGGCAACATAAACAGTTGCTCCCAAAGGACTAGCCTGAACACTTAGGTGAATATCCCCTGCACCAGCATTCCACGGAAATTCTTTCCTAGCTCTCCCACGTCAACGAGGACGTCATAATAGCACGGCTCCGCTCGCGACACCGTATGACGTCATCGGAGCCATAAGAGAACCTCGTCGGCGTGCTGACGTCAGTTCCACCCATTTTTTCCGTGCCACCGAGGCAAACAGGGGACCGAGACATTTTCACATGTATACATAGTATAATAAATATATATATATTCACTGAAAAAACCATAGGTCTCAGGCACGTTATAGTTAGAAATTAGCATTTAAAAAACCTTAGAAATTCACTGAAAAAACCATAGGTTTCAGGGGCGTTATAGTTAGTTGGACATTTCACTCGTACAAAACCATAGAAATTCCCCCGTTGTAGTTAGTTCAGCTAACTATAACTCGCGCGCCCGCAATGCACTGCTGATGACGTCACATATTACATCACTCATGACATGGTCAGTGACATCACTCATGACATCACTGATGACATCTCAAATGACATCTCAAATGACATCACTGAAGACATGTGTAAGTTTCTGTAGAAGTAAGTGTGGTAGTGTGTGTATAACTGTATATGCAAGTAAATGGATGTTTGATACTTTGTTTGCATGTGTGACTATGTGTGTGAGTAACTCTATGGATGAGTCTCGGTGTGTAACAGGATGTATAGGTGTATGAGTACATATGATGAGTGAGTACATGTATGAGTGACTGTATAGGGACGGTTTTTTCAGTGAATATATATATATATATATATATAAGCCAAGGTGTATTGAAGAATGAGTGGGTGTATGACTGTCTGAATGGATGATTTAATAGGTGTGACTGTATAAGTGGGTGATTAAACGTGTCTTACTGAATGCATGGGTTAGTTACTAAACTGTGTGAATGTCTGTATCAGTCTGTTAGTTGGTGTATAAGCGGCTGCATGGGTTGGTGAGTAGCTACATGAGTGTCTATATGGGTTATTTATTGGTTGTCTGAGTATCTGTATGGGTGCCTGAGTGTCTGTGTGGGTGGGTGGGGGGTGTGACTCTGTGCATAGATGTGTGAGTGGGTAATTCACCGGGTGTTTGGGTTCAAGAGTGCATCTGTGAAGGGCTGTAGGGATGGGTGAGTGTGTGTATGGGTGTGTTGGTGAGTGAATGGTTGTCTCAGTGGTACATGTGTGAGTAACTACATATGTGAAAGGCAGTATATGTGAGTGTTGGGGTATATAAATCACTATATGTGAGAGTGAGTGATTGTGAGAGTGGCTGTATGGATGAGTGTGTGCTTGTATCAGTGATTGTATAAGAGAGTAAGTATGTGTTAGTATCTGTATGAATAAGTGAGGTGGTGTGTGTATAACTGTATAGGTGAGTAAATGGGAGTGTGATTGATTCTTTGCATGACTGACTAGGTGTGTGAGTAACTCTATGGATGAGTGGCGATGTGTGAGTGTCTGTATAGGTGTATGAGTGCAAATGATAGTGCTGTATTGATAAGTGACTGCATGTATGAGTGACTGTATGGGTGAATGAGTGGACATGTGTGTAGACCTAGGAATCAGTGAGTGAGTATGTAGTAACTGATATTGGTGTGTCTATGGTTTCGAAAATGGTAGTCTGTATTTTAGAGTGGGTGTTTCAAAGGTTATATTAGGGTGTGAGGAGGTACATCAGATTATCACGTGGATGATGTCATCAGTGATGTCATCAGTGATGTCATTTGAGATGTCATCAGTGATGTCATCAGTGATGTCACTGACCATGTCATGAATGATGTAATATGTGACATCATCAGCAGTGCATTGCGGGGGCGCGAGTTATAGTTAGCTCAACTAACTATAACGGCTGAATTTCTCTGGTTTTGTACGCAGTGAAATGTCCAACTAACTATAACGTCCCTGAAACCTGTGGTTTTTTCAGTGAATTCCTAAGGTTGTTTAAATGCTAATTTCTAACTATAACGTCCCTGAAACCTATGGTTTTTTTCAGTGAATTTCAAAGGTTTTTTAAATGCTAATTTCTAACTATAACGTCCCTGAAACCTGTGTTTTTTTTTGTGAATTTCAAAGGTTTTTTAAATGCTAATTTCTAACTATGCCTACAGAGGTAGGACATGTGCAGAAAGAGGAAGAAAGGCGCAGAAAGAAGCAAGAGAAATGCAGAAAGAGGCAACAGAAGTCCAGAAAGACGAAGAAAGGTGCACAAAGAAGCAAGAGATGTGCACAAAGAACCAACAGAGGAGCAGAAAGAGGCCTCGTTGCAAAGTCATCCTGTGCCCCCAACTTTTTGCTGACGGGTACTGGTGGTAACTGACTCTGACTAACCAGGCCTAGAGCCAGTGCTATGCTAAAAGACACTTAGAATACAGTGAAAACACCTACATACACTAGGGAACACTATGCATTGGGGTACCCCTGTGATTGGCATGACCTCCTCTGTAAGGCCGAAGTACATAATAGGGCAGGGGGATTAAAACTACCTCTAAGTCAGAGGTGCAGAAACATGCTTCTTTAAGTAGTAGTCACGTTTGCAGAGTGGTGGAGAAAGGGTGCTGGGCCTCCGACCAGCGCTCAGGAATTCCGCTGCATAGGACTTAGAGGAGGTACCAAGAGGGCGTCTTGGCCCCCAAAGTCCCTCAGGAGAAAATTGGACTTCAAACCCATCCCGTAGTCTGCCAAGAGGCGCGTTTGCAGAGTGGTGGAGAAATGGGGGCATGTCCTCCTTAGACGTCTTAGCAATCCCACTGTGTGGGACTTACTGCAGGTAACAAGAGGGATAGTTGGCCCCCAACGACAACCTTGGGGGCCAACTACCCCTCGTATTACCTCCAGTAAGTCCCACACAGCAGGATTGCTAAGTTCTCTTAGCAGGCCACGCCCCCTTTGCCCACCACTCTGCAAACGCGCTCCCTGGCGCGCTCTTGGATGGGGATTGAAGTCCCCTTCGCTGCTGGGGGTTCTTTAGGGGCCAACTAGCCTACGTCTTACCTCCAGTGAGCCCCACACAGTGGGATTGCTGAGAGGTGGACAAAGGCCACGCCCCCTTTCCCCACCACTCTGCAAACGCACCTCCCGGCACGTTCTAAGTTGGGGTATTAAGTCCCCTTCATTCCTGAGGGTCCCTGGGGGCCAACTAGCCCACCAGGTACCTCCAGTAAGCGCCACACACCTGGATTGCTGACAGTGGTCCGAGGCCACGCCCCCTTTTTACACCACTCTGCAAACTGCTTGGGGGATGAAGTCCACTTGTGTCCTGGAGGTCCTCAGGACACAAGAGGACCTCATCGCCCCACCAGCAGTGCGCCAAGAGGCATGTTTACAGAGTGGTGTAAAAGGCGTGGCCTCGGACCACCTCTTTACAAACCAGCTATGTGGCGCTTACTGGAGGTACCTGGTGGGCTAGTCGTTCCCCAAGGGACCCTCAGTATTCATGGGAACTTAATTTTCCATCTTACAACACGCCAGGGGGAAGCTACGTATCATGAGCTGGAATGTTAGGGGCGTACTTGATAAAGTTAAACGGGGTGCAATACTTCGACACGCAAAGCAACTTAGAGCTGACATAGTGATGCTACAAGAGACACATCTCATGGGCACGAAGACACCATGCCTAGCCCGTTACGGCTATGATCAAGTATATCACGCATTATTAACTAGGGGCGTGGCCGTACTAATACATCGTAGAGTGCCATTCATACGTACCACCCAATGGGCTGACATACACTGGAAATATATTATTGTCCATGGGATTATCAATGGCGAACACATAGTCATGGGCAGCATATATGCCCTCCCCCACTATCTCAAACTTTTATAGATTGTTTTATCAATGTGTGGGCTCTTCTTCCTGAATGTCTCGCAATTATGGGTGGGTATTGGAACGATCTAATGTATGCTCTCACTGATAGGAGGCAACCACCCGGGGTTAGGGAGAATTCTAGGGATTCCAAACTACTCTCCCTCGTGAATATGTTGGGCTGGGTGCACACATGGAGGATGTTACATCCCTATGATAAGTGTTTCACATACCACTCAGCCGTGCACAACACTTCTTCTCGATTAGACTACCTATTCATACCGGGGAACCATGTCCAGAGAATAACCGAGGAAATAATCCTACCCCGTGGCTTATCTAACCATTCCCCAATTACGCTAACGCTCGCACTCGGCTCACATAGACGCCCATTTAGATGGAGACTATCCCCATGGCATCTACAAAATCGGAAATACAGAGACCAAATTAATAAAGCAGTGGCAGAATACTTTATGCATAATGTAGATACTGCCCCATCGGTAGGGATACTCTGGGAAGCCATGAAGCCCACTATACGCGGGGTGGGCATAAGCTACACTGCGGTGGAGCGGAAGCACCGGGCGTGCAAGCTTGTTTAACTAGAGGCGCAAATCATGACACGATGCCTCTACTGCACAGGGGAACCTACGACTTGCACCAACAACAATACCAGAGCATATTAATGGAAGAAGCCAAACGAGCCTGGTTAGCATCCCAAAGCCAAATATATCAGTGGGGCGACAAATCTAGCAAATTACTATATCGACTATGTAAACAAACGACAATATCTACACCTCTCCCTGCCATACAGGACGCTCAGGGAACGACCCTTACAGACCCAACCGACATCGCTAGCAGCTTTGCACAATTCTACGGTAACCTATATCGACCTAGGAAGGTGATACATATTTCACTGATTGAAACATTTTTTGACGATATCCCACCACGTACCATACCAGAAGATGTCCGAGATTTCCTCGATACACCCATTAGACTTGAGGAAGTCACCACTGTCGTGTCCGAGCTGTGGACAGGCAAAGCCCCTGGTCCTAATGGCTACCCGAGCAAGTTTTACAAAGCATTCATATCCCACTTAGGCCCTCATCTCCTAAATACAATTCAGGAATCGATAGCAAAGCCACAGCTCCCATCTGACTGTCGGCATGCAGAAATTGTAGTCTTTCCAAACCAGGTAAACCACTCGAACAACCCTCCTCATATTGCCCAAAATCCCTCTGAAACACCGAAGCAAAAATCCTTGCAAAATTTTTAGCAAATAGATTATTACCGTATATATCAGATATGGTTCATCTAGATCAAGCCGGCTTTATGCCCCATCGTTCCACCCGCCATAAAATTCGGAGAGCACATAATGCGATTGCAGCCGTAGATCGGTTAAACAGACCAGCAGCATTATTGTTAGCAGATATGGACAAAGCCTTTGATTCTATTAATTGGATATACCTATTTACACTTCTACCACGCTACAACTTCGGCCCACTGTTTATAAAATACATCAAACTCCTTTATACTGACCTGACCGCTACAATTTGCGTTGCTAATTGCGTCTCAACCCCCTTTTCAGTGGGACGGGGAACACGACAGGTATGCCCTCTATCTCCCTTTCTCTTTGCACTGCCCATTGAGCCACTGGCCATATGGGTCCGGAAAGACGCGCTAATTCGGGGATTTGAATGGACGATGGACATTTCTGACCGCATCGCACTTTATGCAGGTGACATACTTTTCTTTCTTATGGATCCTAATAAAACCGGCCCCAGAATATTGCAGATTATGAGGATCTTCGGCGAGACATCAGGCTTATATTTGAATCCCCGGCGGTATACCATATGGCCACTGCGAGGTACCCTGGGACATAATAAATGGGCTGATAGTCTTCAACTGGCAGAGGAGGGTATATTATATCAAGGTGTTTTTCTGTCTGAGTCTCCTCAGTTCTCATGGGATAAAAACCTGGGCGTTACTACCGAAAAAGTGCGATCCAAAATCAAGCTCTGGACGGGACTACCCCTATCTTTATATGAGAGATCTGCCATTTTCAAAATGGTTTCTCTACCGCAACTACTCTATCACCTACAGAACCACCCATATCCGATTCAATCTTCCTGGTTTAAACTCATTAATGCCATGTTGGGGCAATTCTTGTGGGGGGGGGCGGTGCATCCCGGGTTGCGTTCCATACATGCTTTCAATCCATGTATTGTGGTAGTATCGCAGCCGTGGATATGCAGGCCTACTACACAGCCTCACATATTCAAGTGATTAATGACTGGCGCTATGGATCAAGCGATGACCCAGCATACACGATCGAGCGGTGGATATTAAATGACCCAACACTTTCATGCCATTTATATAGTAACTCAAATCACCGCTCATTATCACCCACCACTAGAGTGGTTATTCTGTCCTGGCAGCAAGCCCTCCGATGAATGGGGTGGTGGGGTCGTATTACCCGTGAGACGCCGCTCTGGCATAACCAATGGTTGTCTCACCTGACTGGGCTACAGGGGTTCCGCGAATGGGACCAGATAGGCACCTCAGCCATCTTTAATGTCATTCAGGGTACTGTCCTCAAATCCTTCCAGGCCCTTAAGGATGAATTCTCTCTACATAACTCCCAATTTTATAAATATTTGCAGTTTTGTCACGCCATTACACCTCATATTGATAAAGTCGGATCATATCCAGAATTTAACCCAGTAGAGGGCAAACTTCTCATGGGGGATCTGGGAGAACATAAGATATCCAAGATATATCAATCGCTAATTACCCACAGTGCCACTACTCTTGAGAAACTTAAAGAGGCCTGGCAAATAGACGTTGGCCCGTTAGACACTGATGACTGGAATGAAGCTCTATAGTCTCCCAGAGGCAGCGCCATATCTTCTCGACTACAACTTATTCAGTTTAAGTACCTACCTCGGGCTTACTATACGCGTTACAGATTATGGAAGACGGGCCTAATTGAATCCCCTATATGTCTACGTTGTCCAAATCATGAGGGATCTTTTATACATACAGGAGCATATACGGCTCTGGATAGATTCTGGACCGGTGTGCTGGCGTGCTTACCGAAGTCCTTGGATGGGAATTACCTACATCCCCTCGATTGACACTATGACACATAACAGATGCAATAGGTTGCAATAAATACAAGCAACATCTCCTCTGGCTTGGCCTTACCATCGCCAAACGTGATATCGCCAGAGCATGGAAACATGATACACCCCCTACTATTAGGGCGTGGAAAAATGGTATAGATTTTTGCATGGGTCTAGAGATTCCCATCTTCCAAGCCCGTGAATGCCCACAGAAACCTCCTAAAATTTGGCATAGATGGGCGGATTACTGTGGGCTGACCCTGCCAAGACCGGCAACGACCACAGATATTATTGAATGCGAAATTAGGTCCTATGAAGGACAGAAATTACACACATCCTGAAGGAAGAATGAGTGTTATACCGACATATATCTATCTACCACATATATAACTGATTTATGCGATTGCATTGGAACTATTTTGTTGTAAAGTTATGTTTGTATTAAGCATATGATTTGTTTATACATGTATACATTTCCAAAATAATTATGTTACAGGATAAATATGTCAGCATTTGAATGTATGCCAATAAAATCTGTTCTTAAAAAAAAAAATGAAGTTGTTATCCTTAATTTATTTGTGGAAGCAGCAGAATTACATCAATGATGATGATAGTGATTATTGGCTTAATTGAAGCATTGGTGTGCTGACAAAAAGAAAGCATGATTTAGGAGCAAAAAAAACAAAGTGATGTGCTGGAGTATTTTAGGAATAAAACCACATTTTTAAAAACTCCAACCTTCCTATTTAAACGAAAATGTTGATGTTTGTTTATTTTTTTGGATGGATGCCATCAGAGAGCCCTTGAAGGAACTGACCTCAATTTTCAATATGGGGCAAGAGCAATATTTATCCCATTTCCGAATTTATTTGATATGTTTTCTTCCATGGCTACCCCTCTGCATTTTAGAACATACCATGCACTCCTCTGAGGTATACCATTTAGATTGCCCTAACCCTTGCCCCCTTGTACACATTAAGAATTGTTGCAACCTTTACTTTTTAATCAACTGTTAAAGGTGTATTTGTACAATGTCCTGTCCTTTTGAATGTATTAATGTTACCCACGCGCTTTTTAACCTATTTTTAAGAGCATTTGATACTTCATGAAAGTTGTAATGATTTTAATTAATCGTGCCTTAAATATATATCTATCTACCTATCTATCTTTTTGGGAATTAATTGAAATATTTCACTTATGTATTTGTTTGATGTATACTTGTTTCTTTACATTTGTATAATGTTTTGAGGTTCAAATCATAGAAATTGCTTAGGTTGGGGTCTCTGGCTTCCAGTAGTATAGTGATTCAGTAGAGGTCCACTGAAGTAACAAATGAGCCATTGGCAGTCCACTGAAGTGAAAAAGGCTAAGAGCCACTGAAATACAAGGTTTATCACTAATTTCCCCATTTCCCCAAGAACATATGGGAGAATCCAAGCTCACCCGTTCACTCTTCCCATACAAGTCTGCCTTTAAAAATTGTATTGTTTTGAACAATGTTAGGAGTTAAAAATGCTATAAAAGACAGCATTTGCAAAGCAGTCTATCTATGTTGCAGATTAAAATGTGAGATGCGATATGGTTCAATTACGCCTATTGCTCGGTTCTGTGTACAAGCTGCTGGTCACTAATTCTAATCCTAGTCAGAAAGTAATGTTAAATGCATATTGCAGAAATATGTTGTTACCCTGCAGGCCACATTAAGAAGGCTTAGTGGGGTAATGTGCCAACTTCAACAATTAGAGTGTAATTATTTTTTACAGCCTTAAAATATAGTAAAATAGATTAGTGAGTGAATTCATGTATAGGAGTGATGTGTGTACACTGTATCCTAGAGAAAGAGTGTCTCCCAATAGGTAATCAGATTTCTGTTAGCACGGTTTGTACTCAATAGTTTTCATTCGTTACTCTTTCCCTAGCGGTTAATGTTCAAGGTTACTTGCTAGAAATCTTTATTAAACTAGTGTCCTCACACCAGACATTACTCGTGAGGTTGTCACCTCCAGGGCCAGACTGGGAACAGCAACAAGCCCTGGCAGATTGCTGCTCGATCGGCTCTGAGAGTAGAAGGTAGGGGGGAGCTATTTAAGAAGCACCTCTCCCGCTTTTGTTACATGCGGCCGATATTGCAGCAATGCTGCAAAACCAGCCTCCAGTGACAAGACCTTCCCCCACAGCCACACAACCGGCCCCAACCCCTCCGGCCCACTGGGGAAACGCCCGGTGCCCGCTACGGCCAGTCCGGCCCTGGTCACCTCATAGAGTCAGGAAAATCAAACCTAGAAATGCGGTTTCAAGAAAGCCCCACCCACAGGGCCGGCTCTAGGGCGGTGCGATCGGTGCGACCGCACCGGGCTTTGACTTGGGGTGGGGGCGTCATTTTTGAAAATGTGTATTATTTTAAAAGCGCCTGCTGCCTCGTTCCTGGCCTCCAGCAACTTTCAGACATCAATTAAAGTGTCAAGAGAAGTCCGGTGATTAATCGTCTTTCTGGAAAGATACCGGAGATTTGTCTAGTGGAAGTTTTGACTCTTCCTAAGGTAGTACAGAGGGTTAAAATGCCTGCTGCTAAGAACATGTACCATGCGGATAACGAAATGCATATAATGTAAATAGGTCAGTTACTGCTTCTTTAAGAGAGCTCCTTTTGTTGTCGTTTATAAGTCAAAATCCTAATAAAGAACATTGAGCTATTAACTTTCATCCTAGAGCTGCATGCAAACTGCAAGGTATATGTTAGCGCTATATGTTTTTTTTGCCCAGTGTTTCATCATCCTAATCTTGTGAAAAGGGTTCATTTGGGAAGAAAACAATTCTTATTATGAAAGAGAACCCCTAACAATGATGTTACGTTTTAAATTCTGAATTTGTGCTTTTCCAGAATAAGGACTCAAACTATATTGCCTACCAGTATCGATGACATGCCACTCCTACACTACACTGTGTAGTACTGTCTGATGTAACATTTCTTATACACTGATTTGCACACATACAATTGTCTCTGTGCAATGTGTGTGTGGTGTAAAGTGCTCTGACACCTTACACTGGTATGATTGGTGCTATAAAACTAAATGAATCTGAGAGACAGTGGTTATGGAGACTTGAGAGGCACTGTTAAAGGGTGCTAGTGAGGGAATCCGTGGCAGAGGTGGGCATTGGGGGGGCGCCAACAGACATTGTCGCACAGGGCGCCACCAGCGCTAAAGCCGGCCCTGCCCGCCCATCATCCCTGGCACCTTACAATACACAGTTTACCCAGCAGCTTTCGGTCCTTCCAAGTATAAGGAAGACCAGAGAGTAACACTCATACCAAGATCTGGATTAACAGTCTGTTGAGCCAGAAGGAAGACCGTCCCCTTCTGGTGTTGAATCGCACTCAGATAAATATCAACTCCTACGTTGGGACTGTGCTTCCTCCAGTCCATCAGGAAGTTGTTCTCCTCCAGGCATGTTTGGACTGCTTTTAGCTCCACCAATGCCTTCTCTGAAGGATCATGGAGAAGCCAGTCGTCCAAGCAATGTATGGGGCAGGGAATAGGGCTGAGCACGTAGCTGCCAAGTGGCTCCATGTAATTTGTGACATTTTCGTCTAGTCCTGACTTTTTTGTCAATATCCTTTACATGCTGGGATTTAAAAAACAAAATCACACATGCCAGAATGCAATGTGCTGTTGATAAAAAAAAATCCAGTCCTGCCTGAAATTGTTGCACGTAACATGGGGCCACTTGGAAGTAATTCGAGATGAAGAAATGTAGTCACAGCTACTTCCATTGTGCCCTGACAGTCTCTGGTGATATATTATAACATATCAGAAAGCAGGGGGGCATTTATGGGTACCATTTTAAGTCGTCATTTGGCTCTGCAGAACATTCGCGTAGAAGTGATGAGGAGGCCGATGCATTTTAAAAAAAAGGTGTTAAAAATGTGTTTGATTTTATTAGGAATTTGAAACCTTTCCTATATCTGAGAAAGCATACTTCTACAAGGCAAGCACATTTCAAGGTTTTCAAATTGCAAAGTGTTTCGAAAATGCAGAAATTGTAGTCACCTGCGTGACAGCTGTTTTTAGCTGCACCCGGTCTATTTTAAAACTAAAGGGCTCGCACCATTAATCAAGCTACCCCGCTGGGGACTCGTGGGCTGGCCGCAACAACACACTAACATGTCAGTTGTGGGACTATCTTTACAGCTAAATACCAACCTAATAAAAAAATGCTCTACTGAAACGTAAGGGAAGTGCATGGCCCTGGGGCCTACACATGTAAGTGCAAAATACAGAAACAGCATCGCGTGACATGGCTTCCTCTGGCGCTGGCCATTTACTTTGTGTGCTCAGAACACAGGCTGTGTGAACTTTCGATCATTACAGCGTGCCACATTGCAGCTTTGGAAAAAGATAATATCTTGCAAGCTTCTTGGAAAGTAACGCAGCTGCACTTGTAAAAGTAATTATATTCAAGCACTCCAGGGCAACATATTTTTAGACACACAGTAGAAAAGGATGAAATCTAGCCTTGACAGTATCTGGAGTGAGCACGCTCCTGGCATTCTAAAGTTCCATATGGATGTGCTAGTCGATGCCGCCCCCAGAGACTCTAGTTCACATCAACAGCCTGCCCAGACTCCAAAAATATGAAAAAATATCTAAAAAGTTCACCCAGGGACAAATGATTTACTCTCTTCAACAATGTTGCAAAAAAGTGCAGTCTGGAAGAAGGACTATAGAATTGCTTTTTTACTTTACTTCTTCGTTTAAAAAAGTATATAAAAATAGTGCTGGGTTTCACCTGACACACACATCCTTCCACTATATACGACTGCTTAGCATGTTTTGAGGTGGCTATTTGTTTATGTTCACCACTTTAATCTCTGATTAACATGTACTATGTGGGATTTCCCTAAACAAAACTAATTAACTAAACTAACTTTGGTTTCTTTAACATTCTGTGGCGGGGTTACTTTGCATTTAAATGTAGTCCTATTTTTGACAAAAATATAGCTTTGCATGTGGTATTTTGTTGTGCTTTCCCCACTTCCCCAGGTCTATCTCACTATGGTGGCAACCAGCTCAAAAACATCAAGCAAAGTGTATAAGGCACAGCTTTCCAAACTTTTCATGTTGGTGACACACTTTTTGGCGATGCATCAGTTTTGCAACACGGTAAGGCAGTGTAGCGAGCGAGCCCGAACCACCTAAAGGGGGTTCGGGGGGGTTCTCCCCCGCAGTGTAGTGTAGTTCCTATTTCCCTAATTGGCTCTGCGCATTGGAATAATATAACCTATAGGCTTGAAATAGGACTAAGGTCGATATGTCCCTATCGAGTATATTAAACTTAATTACTTGTGCCAGCTAGCTCAGAGGCCACTAGAAACTCCTTGAGAACAAGAAGGGAGTAGTTTCTGGCAACCGAAAAACATGACAACTTTGTTTCCCTTTAGAATCGGAACACGTCTCAGAATCGTGGAAACAATAGATAACAGTTTCACTAAGTCAATCGTTCATGCTTAGTTTCTACAGAGTTACACAGAAAGGAAAGACGGGCGTTTCAATAAAAAGGTTTTATTGAACAGTCTTGTTTCTCGTGTAAGAGATATGTGCTGTTATGATCACAAAACAGTATGCAAGATAAATAATGTACAGCGTAAGCAGTAGAAATAAATAATACTGCGCTAGCATTATCTTTTAGCATATATTCACGTACATAAATAACATGAGCTAAAAATGCGAGTACTCATACGATGCGTCTCTAAGCTAGTTCTACCCCAATGTACCTAACCTAGTCTAGGTGTAGGGAAAGGTAAGAAGTAGGTGGAGTATTCTCTAGTATGGTATACTAAGAGTATGTTAAGTCTAGTACGCCAAGTATGCCAAGAGTCCCTCTAGGTTCTAGTCAGCTCCATACCTTGTGAATGAGAGAGGTGGGAATCTCTTGCCGGATCTGGAACTCTAACACCCCGCGAAGGGAGTCAGAACACTGGAAGCTGGATTTGTCTGCGTGCAGGAATGACAGCGCCTTCTCAGTGCGTCAGGCCGGGATACGGGCTCCTCTGAAGTCGAGGTCTCCTCCAACTTGCTTGGGCAAGGGAAGGTATATTTATACCTGGTAGGTGCCTTGGATTGTTAGCATTGACGTAAAGTCGGACAGATGAAGACGTCAGGAATGAACCCTTAAGGTATAACGGTTCATACATAAAGGATGAGTTCTTGGAGAAATCAATAGTCCTGTGCTAGGGGAACTCCCGAAGCTTAAGGGTCTGGTTTCTAAGAACTCGTTGTGACGTTAGGGTGGACGGATGTCGGTGACCATGCCTGTATTTGGAGTGCACGGTTAATGCCTAAATAAGGACATGATTCAGGAAAACCTATATACGGACACCTAAAGCGGAATACAACACCCACTCCACTTTCGAATGAACGATAATACTAAATGCTAAACATTTAAATGCTAAACATAAAATTGAGTACCGCATGTTGCTAAAAACATTTCTAAAAGCATTTTAAAAGAAGCTCAAAACTGTTGAAATGCAATAGGTACTGTACATTTAAAGCATCGTTTTCATTCTAAGCATATAATGGAAGTAAAATGCAATGTGAATGAAACAGATATATACATATGATGAAATGGTCGATAAGTTCTCAAAAATCAAAGCCATTGCATATCATGGAATTAAATGAAATGTTAGACAAGTAAGGTGACAATGTGTCCCTGGACGTATTCAAAGAAGTCTGTTTTATAAGACTAGTTCTACTGTAAGCAGATTGTTCATTTGCCATGTCATTTCTAAAAAAAAGTTTAAAAAGAAAAAGTTCCATTTCTGGGAATAGTTCCAAGTTTTGAAAATATGAAGGCCAAATTTCATTGTTGCCCTGGTACACTGTGAGCCGAATCAAAGTCAGTGTATGGGTCTGGCGTAAACATTAGATCATCTATTTCCGTAGACAAAATATCGTCCACCGAAGTTGGTGACATTTGGAACACCTCGTTCAGAAGGTTAATTGCACAGAGATGAGAAACATCGCCTTCAGCAGAAGATGCAATGTTCGCGTCCGTTGTTACCTGTGTGCCTGTTGATCCATCTCGTACCTCAGCAGCTGCCGGAAGCGTCTGTGAGATCTCAATGAATGCCGTCATCAGGATTGGAAGCCTCTGGGGACAACACACAGCATGGGCCGTTATCGGGTCCAGCAGAGCATCGACATCCGTTGGCATGACTGATGGGAGTGTTAGACAGGTGTCTAGCACGCATTCTTCACCGCAAAACAGGCAGCGTAGAACAGGTAAGATGCAATCTTGCCAGATTGGTCTGATTGACAGGAACCATGTTGTATTAAGTTCCCGTAGACGAGGCATGCCCAAAAGCTGTACTATTCGCTCACGGCATTTCCGTTCAAGGAGAGCTTTCTCCACATCGCTCAGAGTGATGTTGGCGAATAGGCTTGCCATAGCGTAGTAGGAGGAATAGAAACAGAATTCCTGCAACAAGTGCTAGAATTAACGGCACACCACCAAACACCGAATGTGCGAATTTTGGGATGATTCTGAGGACAGCCTGGAAAGGTGCCAATAGTCCGGAACAGATGGTCTTAAATACATGTACAATTCCGCTTGTATCAGACATGTTAAAGATACGTCCTATCATTTCTACGAAATGTATAGGGCAGTTTGTACGAATTAAAGCCTGTATCTCTGCTGAAGTCCTTGCAACTTGTAGATCATAGGTTTCTTTGGCCGAGGAACACTTCACGATCCCCACTCCAACATCTATATGTGTAAGGTAAATTCCAGGATGTCTTAATGTATTCTTTACCCAACCTTTCATATTTGCCTACTTGCATCTGTTTACGGCAATACTGAAACTGAAAAGTAGTCAAAGGTAGACTAATTTTGCCATGAATAAGCCATTCTGTAGCTGGTTTTTCTGCCACTGTGAATGGTAATTTTTCAAGTTTTTCAATGCTCAGTACTGTATACTTTGCTCCCCTTTGTGCCAGTTCGATCTGTTTATCAGTTAGATTGTATTCTGCAAACAGAGCCGTCGTGTTGATAAAACACCAAGGCACATAGCCCGCACGCAAAGATTGCAGCGTCCAGCTCAATAACATAATAGAACGCAACTGAGATTGGCCCTGTTGTAACATGGCTAAATCTTGTTCCAGTAT
Organism: Calotriton arnoldi; assembly: GCA_963921515.1. NCBI lineage: Eukaryota > Metazoa > Chordata > Amphibia > Caudata > Salamandridae > Calotriton > Calotriton arnoldi. The sequence continues at coordinate 149,887 of CAWUFW010014631.1, read as the reverse complement.
GTCGATAGCAGAGGATACAATACCGTCCAATGAATAAATTCTGGAGGACAAAGTTGTTAACCCATTGTCGACCACAGAGAGAGTTTTCTCTAAGTTAATACGATCAAGTTCACGTATTCGTTCTGCGCCCTCCATCCGTGACACCTTCCATGCTTCATTATAAGCAGCATAGATGCCGGCATATATGAAACGTTTTTGACGTGGTTTTCTTGGTCCAAGCAAGAATTCCCTAAGGTCTGCGTCTTCTTTAAGTAAAGATAAGTGTTGTTTCACATCCTTAAGTGTAGATTTTTGCAGCCAATCGAGGCATAATGTTCCTACAATGTATGTTGTTACTACCCCCGGATGCTGTCTTTGGACGTATCGTGGGTCTGGCCTATGAATAGTAAACCCCTGTGTTTTATTCAGGAATCTCTCTTGACAGTTGTTTGTGTCTGTGGGCCATATCAACCATTTTCTCCAATCAGGATTTGTTCTGTTGAGTTGTAGTATTGTGTCAACTGTAACCGCTGCCTGTGTATTGTTATCACTTGCAGGTGTTGGTACAGAAGGTGTTTTCATGTCTTTAATCTTGGCTAACCCAAGGCAAGACGTTTGTTGGACAGTGTCATTCAAAAACATTATTTGCTGAGGGATCATACATGCTCTAAATAAAGCTTCTGTCCCCTGCACTTGCCATTCTTTAGTACCCCAGATCGATTTTGTGTCTATTGTGTCTTTCCAAAGGTCGAAACCCTGTCTAGACAGTTGGGCAATAAATGCTGCAGAGTAAATCTGTTTTGTATTAGTTAACATCATTTTCAGACCTGTTTTGTTTACATTTTTATAGTAAAATGTTTCTGGATCAGATGTATTGTATCCTGAAAAATATGGAAACTTTTTAGCAAATGTTTTTGAACTACCTTTCGGTGGTGTAGGACAATGCTCCTATTGGTTAAACATAAACACATTTCTAGGTGTTGCAGATTTATGCAAAAAATGATGACCATAGTGGTTATAGCAATACAGCTGTTCATAGTCTGATGAACCCTCTAAATATTCATTATTAGAAAATGCAGCAGACTTTTCTAGGTCAAACATCATGTTATTTACAGTTTCAAAGTCCCAATCAACAGAATAGGTACTGGATGAAACAAAATCACTTAGTGAAATCTTAAATAAATGTGGAATGTTCAAATGTTCTGTAGGGCCGAAAATATCAAAATCTGTTTTGTCCCACACTATACCATCCTGTATAGGAACGGCTGTGATGTTCACTGCAGACAAGTCTCTTGTTTCACGATGGGATGATTTGTGAGGTTTCAAAAGTAAGTTCACTTCTTTTCTTTCAGTGTTCACATGGATATATCTGCCATTTATAAGCACGTTCATAGTCATAACCAAAGCTAGCCAAAGCAGGAAGAAAAATATTCCAGAAATTATCCATAGTTCAATCCATGGTGAAACCAGATAAGTCTTTCTCCAAAAATGTAAAAAGTCTTGTACTTGCTGTTTAAAAGTTTTTGATGCTGGCGACGTCTCAGGCTCACTCGGATCCTCTGAAAACATATCAAAGTTAATGAAATAGCCAGAAGAAGTTCTGTCAATTGTTGAAATTGCATCAGGATTTGTAGAAATCGCTGGAACCAGTTGATCACTTGGTACATTGGTGTAGACAGGTGTATTTGGACGAACTGTTACTTGAGTTTCAAGAGGGATGAGTTCCATAGCATTGTTGCTCAGTCCTTCATCTGTTACTGCTGAATTCTCGATGGTTATCAGTCTTTCAGTCTGAACCTCTTGGATAGTAGCGAGAGGAGTGTGTCTGCTACTAGGTCGGAGTCCACGAGGCCTACTATTTAGTATTGGCCACATACTGTGGTTTGATGAGGTCGATGGACACAAATCTTTTTTCCTTTTTTCCAGCAAGGGGCGGCAGAAGTACTGTTCTTGTTCCGTGTATGGCTAGGGCAGGTACTGGTTGTCTGTAAGAAGGTCCAAATTCTTTCTTGTCCGCAATCTTCTCTCTGATTAGATCCCCAACTTTTGGAATCCAGATAGGCCTTGCTGGGACTGCAGGAATACGTTGCTTTGTTTCGATCTTAGTTCATTTAGATCCTGTAAAACAGCCAAACGATCTTTGATATCAAAGGGTTTATTTTCCACCACTGTGCCTCTACTTTCCAGATCTGGCACCCACATTCTTGTCCCAAATAGGACCTCATATGGAGTGACCCCCCCTAGAGAACTTCTTGGCAAATTATTTAATGAGCGTTGGACCCCATAAAGATGTTTGACCCACCCATCACCCGAACCTAATACCCTAGCTGTTATAGACTGCTTTATGTCCCGGTTTTTCCTTTCCACAACAGAATTTCCCTCAGGATGAAACGGACCGGAGTACCGCAATGCAACGCCCAGACTGGCCATGGCTTCTTTGTAAGCCAGAGAGCTAAATGCAGGGCACTGGTCAGAATGTAGCATGCCTATTGCGGATGTGCCGATAAAGACTCGCAAATCTTTTATAACAGTTCGAGCGTCAGCCGAGCGCTGAGGCCATATCCATAGGAACCTAGAGCAAGAATCCACTGCGACCATTATATATTTATAGTTACCGTCCCTTTGCAAGGGACCGCAGTGGTCCAGGTAAACACAAGCTAATGGTTTGTCTGAAATTAACAGGGGTGTCTGCGCAGGACATTTCACTGTGGAGACTTTCATCTGTTGGCATATTTCACATTCCAGAACATAGTTCTTGGTCTGTTTCCTAATGCCAGGCCACCAATATCTTTGTTTCAGTAAAGATACTGTTGCAGAAATGCCTGCATGGGCAGAGACTATCCCTTCGTGTGCTGCTAGGATTAGTCCTGATCTACGTTCCTTGTTTGGAATTACCCTATCCCCCACTACAGGGATTCGAGCAAAAGGAACGTTGTTCGCATCAATTACATAAGAGTACTTGAGTGGAAACTTTTTTGGTAACGCTGCACCACTGCCTTTGCTCGTAGCATTGACAGCCAACGTTATCTCACTGTCTATTCTCATTTTTGAACGAGTGATCGCAGCTACGGAAGCCGTCAGAACAGCCCCCTTTGCGGCTTCGTCAGCCAATTAATTCCCTGCAACGTGAACGCCATCACATTGATGACTCAGTGTATGGATCACGTGAGCCTTTGGTAGTTCGCTTTTTAACTGAACTACTTGTTCCCAAAGCGTTTTATGCTTTATTGTGCCACCTTTTGCATCTTTGAACCCATTTTCAATCCAAGTTTGTATATATTCATTGTACGACTGCACACAGTAGAAAGAATCGCACACTATTAGTGTGGGGAATTCTCGATCTGTACTTTCAAGTGCCAGTTTGAATGCTTGTAGTACAGCTCGCTGAGCTGTGCAATCTCCTAGAGATTGGGTTTTTGTGACCATAGGTCTGAAGTTGCCATCGCGCATGCGACCTTTAACGATTGCACACGCTGCACTGTAAGCTTGCTTACTCCCTGTTGCGGGTTGTGCGGATCCCTCAGTGTAAATTATGAATTTGTACTGATCGAGAGGCAGAATCTCAGTGGGCAGAGGACATTCATGTTCATATTGCAGGAACGCTTGTGTTTTTAGATCAGGATCAAAAACATATTCAACATCTGTTGCAGCAAGAGAATTAACCCATTGTATCCATCTCGGATGTAATGCTTTAGCATTTGGAATGCTCGCTTTTGTTACCGCCTCTAAGGCCGGTACTGGGATTACGACAATAATGCGTTTCCCTTGGGCTAGAGCTCTTTCTTTTGCTACAGCGGTTTGAACTGCTGTCAGTATTTTTTCAGTTGAAGTGAAGCGCATTTCTGCTTGTGTATACAAATGTGATTTGTATGCAATTGGTACTTTTTCACCCTCATTAAATGTTAAGTAGGTGAATCCGCATTGACCCGAAATTATTCGGATCACTAAATTGCGTTGACTTACGCGTGTTTGTAAGTGATTTGTTGCTAACATGTTAGCTTGGAGTGAACGCAAGATTTCTGTGTGTTCCTGTGCCCAATTCTTGATTGAAAAATCAGGTTTGATTAGTGCGTAGAGAGGTTTAACCCTTTCTGCGTAATTCAGAATGTAAGTTCTTCCAAAATTTAGGACTTTTTGAAGTTGAATTTGTAGCCCTCAGATGCGAAGCCCAATATAATGGTATTCACCCTGTTCAAGTGCCTATCCAGGTCATCGTCTGTCAGATAGATGTCATCGACATATGACAATGCCTCATTATCATAAATTTGTAGTAACTCTGTTACCCTCGCTGAGAATAACCCCGGGCTGTTCTTGAACCCTTGTGGGAGTCGACAAAATTGACGCTGGGTCCCCATTATTGAGAAAGCTGTTAAGTACCTGCTTCCAGGTGCTATGTTTTGACAAAAGAAACCATTTGAGATATCCAATGTGGTTTTATATTTTTACGCACAATGTTATTCATTAATGCTGTACTATGTGCATTTTGCACTGCAAATGTTTCTGAACAAGTGTTTAAGTGTCTATAATCCAAAACTAGATGATAGGTGTTGTCTGGTTTGGAGACAGGAAACAAAGGATTGTTCATTGAAGAGGTGCATGTTTCAATCACCCCTTGGTATTCAAGTTGATCTAAGATCTCCCTGACCTGTTTTTTAGCTTCTTGCTTTATTGGGTACTGCCTCTGTGCAGTAGGTTCATTTTTTAGATGTATTTTATGGTGAGGTGAATCCTCATCCCATCCTACATGATTTTTATATAATGCTGGGGCCTGGGCAACTGCCCATTTCCTGGCATAAGTATGTTTTAGGTGAATTGGAATATGGTTAGAGAAAGCAGGCATAATAATGTCTTCGCCATGTGGGCACTCCCTGACAAATTGTGGTGGCCAGTCTTTTTCTGCTAGAAGTATATCATAACCCCTTGAAAATTTTTCCCAAAAGAGTGCTTTCACCTGTCTAGGTATGTCTCCCTCCATCCGGAGTGTTATTTCATATAACGTTTGTGGAGTACTAACCCTGGTGTCTACAGTCTCAACTGTAATGTACTCATTCAAGTCCACTATCTCCAGAAGTTCCTTCAGGTTCTGGCGAGCTATTGTGACTTCTGCCACACTGTCCAGCATTGTCTGAGCCCATTCTCCGTTCTTGAGTTGTGTTCTCAGTATCCTCGGCATGTCTGATCTTCAGACCTGCTACCTTCTTTTGAGAATTGAGGTTTTGATTTATTTTTCGGAACGTGTTTGTCGTCTTTCGATTTTGCGCGTTCTTCTCTATGTTCTGACCGTCCTCTTCTTTCCGATGTCTGTGACGATATCTGAAAGGTACGAGAGGAACGTGTATCAGTATCTTGATACCTGTCAGGGTTTTTCAAATTATCCCTATTCCTGAGGTTATACCTCCTTTCAGAGGGCTCCTTTTGAGGAGACCTACCTCGGGATTGAGAACGTTTCTCGTTTGAATTATGTTTATTAGTTTCCCACTTCTTTTTAGAAGATGTAGGAGTTTGTTTAATAGAGTCCTTCTCAGGACTTTCAGATAGTTTTGGCTTCAATGGTCTTCCACCTAAACTATCTCTGCCTAATTCTGCATAAGATTGTTCTATTATTCTGGGTAGTTCTGTTTGATGTTCTGTAACATCGAATTCCCTTAATCGTTGGCGGATCGCCACTGCTGCTGCCTCCCCTTTAATATTAGATAATATTATTGTTGAGACCTGGTCGAAATTTTTCAGTTATTTCATACCTAAATTCAGAGCAGGCTCTGCCCCGTATTCATTTTGAATTTGTTTCAGGACATCTGGTATTACTGCAATTGATGGAACACCATGTCTTTTAGTATAGATGGCAGCAAAGACTGAGCCCCAAGTGGTGCAGTCTTCCAGTTGTGGTGTGATCCCCATTGGTAAACTGATTGTTAGGATTCTGTGTTTCTCATACGGGCTAGTATTAGGAAATACTGCTTCTATTTGAGTAATTTTTTGAGCTATCCAGAATGGAATTTGCTCACGTTTTGTGGGCATTTTTCCCATGACTGCGTATAGAGTCTGTGGTGTAATTTTTAGTGTATTCCCCTGTTGAGGGGTCTGATTTGGAAGTGTTAATGGTGGTTGGACTGTGAAAGTCCGCATGACATATTGGACTAATTGTCTGTAAATTTTTATCAACTCTGTAAGTTGAGTAAGTAGTTCCTCGTCTGACATTATTTCGAGGTCAGGATGAGGAGTGTAGCCGGCTAGAATCGGCCATGTAGCTCCTGGTGTACCTAGTGGACTGAGCCTGGTAATGTTTCTGTGATGTTTTAGGGCACCTTTAAACCAGAGCTGATGCTCCTGGTATGTTAGTGGGATTTCAATATCCTCGAAAGGAATATATTCCTCTGGTGGTTCATCTTCTTTGTAGAAGTGAAACAGTCTTGTTACTGAATTTGATTCAGGAAATATTACCCATGAATAGAATACCTCTGTCTGAAAGGATTCGTGTCCCTCTATCACGAAAACTGCTCTACCGCCTCTTGGTGGTAGGCCATGTTTTATAAGTTTTAGAGTGATGGCTCTTCTGAAGTTTGGAGCGATGTCTATAACACCCTCCTCAGGTTCATTTAAACCTGTAAAGTTAAAAGCTGTTACGACTGGGTCAGCCGCAGCTCCACCGTTTTCGGATTCTGGCATTTGTTTTTTGAAAAATGTAGAACAATTTTCAAGGAAACAAAAAGATAAGGTGCACAATATTTTGGAACACTGTATCCTTCAACGTTGAGCAAACCAAACAACTAATATATAGGGTGTTTCCCTATTTAGCTTTGGCGGATATTTAACCCTACCCACTCCAGACGTCTTATGGAGTATGTGAGTAGGGGTCTCTGAGAAAAGCACGACTAAGTTACTCAGTATCTAGCGTTAAATTACCGCCTTACCAAACCGTTGAGTGCCATGTAGTGTAGTTCCTATTTCCCTAATAGGCTCTGCGCATTGGAATAATATAACCTATAGGCTTGAAATAGGACTAAGGTCGATATGTCCCTATCGAGTATATTAAACTTAATTACTTGTGCCAGCTAGCTCAGAGGCCACTAGAAACTCCTTGAGAACAAGAAGGGAGTAGTTTCTGGCAACCGAAAAACATGACAACTTTGTTTCCCTTTAGAATCGGAACACGTCTCAGAATCGTGGAAACAATAGATAACAGTTTCATTCAGTCAATCGTGCATGCTTAGTTTCTACAGAGTTACACAGAAAGGAAAGACGGGCGTTTCAATAAAAAGGTTTTATTGAACAGTCTTGTTTCTCGTGTAAGAGATATGTGCTGTTATGATCACAAGACAGTTTGCAAGATAAATAATGTACGGCGTAAGCAGTAGAAATAAATAATACTGCGCTAGCATTATCTTTTAGCATATATTCACGTACATAAATAACATGAGCTAAAAATGCGAGTACTCATACAATGCGTCTCTAAGCTAGTTCTACCCCAATGTACCTAACCTAGTCTAGGTGTAGGGAAAGGTAAGAAGTAGGTGGAGTATTCTCTAGTATGGTATACTAAGATTATGTTAAGTCTAGTATGCCAAGTATGCCAAGTATGCCAAGAGTCCCTCTAGGTTCTAGTCAGCTCCATACCTTGTGAATGAGAGAGGTGGGAATCTCTTGCCGGATCTGGTACTCTAACACCCCGCGAAGGGAGTCAGAACACTGGAAGCTGGATTCGTCTGCGTGCAGGAATGACAGCGCCTTCTCAGTGCGTCAGGCCGGGATACGGGCTCCTCTGAAGTCGAGGTCTCCTCCAACTTGCTTGGGCAAGGGAAGGTATATTTATACCTGGTAGGTGCCTTGGATTGTTAGCATTGACGTAAAGTCGGACAGATGAAGACGTCAGGAATGAACCCTTAAGGTATAACGGTTCATACATAATAGATGAGTTCTTGGAGAAATCAATAGTCCTGTGCTAGGGGAACTCCCGAAGCTTAAGGGTCTGGTTTCTAAGAACTCGTTGTGACGTTAGGGTGGACGGATGTCGGTGACCATGCCTGTATTTGGAGTGCATGGTTAATGCCTAAATAAGGACAGGGATTCTATGCCTATGTAAGGGCAATGCGAGTTGTGCCTATATAAGGACATGATTCAGGAAAACCTATATACGGACACCTAAAGCGAATACAATAGCAGAAAATTTGGAAAAAAAAGTGGGCAAATGGTGTATTTTCAAGCAAATTTGAGAAAGCAGGAAGGTTAATAAAGCAATTGCGAATCTGTTCTAACAAAGACAGTGACTGGCAAAACTGGGTGTAAGGTTAGGTTTGTGCCTGAAACAAGAATATAATCATGCACACATTGACACATGCCCCAGTGATTTACGGCACCTTAAGGGCGGGTGCACGCGCTGCCGACCCTTTCAACCATGCACAAAGTCCGCCTTTTGCCTTGCTGAATATGAGTTATACAAAAATCTGTTCAGGAAGGGGAAATTGTGAGTGGTAAAACAAACATGCAACTTATCAGCCGGTCTCTGCGCATTGAACTCAGGTGGCAATCTGAAACCTTGGCAGCTATGAGATAGTAGTGCCATAAAATAACAGTAAAGCAGTTGAATATTTCTCGACTTACAGTCATCCTAATCACTATTATAGAAACCACATACTTATATTTGAGCTCTCACCTGACACTGCTCAGAACTTAAATCTGGTGCCTCTGCACTGGTGCCATGCAGCTGATGACGATCTGCCTTGAGACTGCGAGAGTACAGCGCCTTAGCCTGACTGCGCCATCCAGAAGCATCAGGAAAGACCCGGTGCAGCAGCAGGTGGGCCCCCAGAGTGCTCAGCAATGTGATTGCAACTAAGGGACGGCATCATGGGCATGCATATCCTGCCGTGTTGCACCTGTGCACAGAGCCCCACTTTAAACACAGTTGCTCGCGCGGAGTGGCAGGTTTAGGGGTTATAAAAGCCTTGACCAACCGCCTGAACCATGAAGTGTGGTGTAAGCACCCTATTGCCTGTAAAGTAAAAGAAGGCACGTGCGTGCCGAGCCCGCATGGATCCTGCAGGTGCTATCTTTTGAGATTAGATTTAGGACAATAAATACACCTGACCTTTCTTTTTTCAGCCCATCCAGCGCTGGAGAAAAAACGTATTACAGTGAAGACTTGGTCACCATAGCAACAGTGGTGCGCGCAGAACAGAGCTAAGTAAACTGTCTGGAGCACTGCAGGAAGCAGCACGGCGAGCTCCCAAAGTACTTTTGTAGTTAATTATACATTCTGTAGCGGCTACAGAATGTATAATTAACTACAAAAGTACTTTGGGCTACTGATAGGTGGTCTCACTTATTTGGCAGCTTTGTTCCTGGAGTTGCCGATATTATACAGCTCTTACCCACTGCCTCCCGCGGACTATAAATGGAGGCTCCTGGCATTGGCACTGGCTTCCCGGTAGGAGTATGGTGCCGCCGTGATCCAGTGAGCGCAGAGGGGGGCATGGAGCTTGCGGAGCGGCGCAAAGGGAACGCGGGCACGCGCACATGCTCCACTCCTCTCCTGCCGCCGTACCGCGTACCGTACTGCGTCACTGACATGCGCAGACGGACTGATGCACGAGAATTTACGTCTGAGAGCACCGTCGCGCGACACACCCACACATGTCAGGCGACACAGTACCGTGTCGCGACACATACTTTGGAAAGCTCTGGTATAAGGCCTCTCAAAACCTGCTTCTCTGCTCACAGCAAAAGCGGCAAAGTAACATCATAGCTCGGTGTTTCTTCACCTTTCTTTGGAATAGGGCTGCAAGTAATCTTTGGTGTAGGGTTCACCGACACCTTCTCCACACCCTTAAACATTTCTGTGGAAAAAACAGAAAAAAGCATTCCCAGTGTACAGGCCGTAGACATTAATTATCCAGGGTTTTAATTCTTCAGTTATCTACTGGTAATCCTAGTTAAAAGTTCTACTATCTTTCATCACAGTCCTTACAAAATGAGTGTGAGATATGTCGAGGAAATACTCCTTGGGTGTATAACTATCCGAATTCTTATCCAATAAACAGTAGCACAATGGTTTAAACATGGACTGTATAGGAGGAAGGAAGGTGGAACACAGGATGGTAAAACAGTAAAGTAGATATCTGTTGTAACCTGATTTATTCTATACACAGGCAAATACAATTCTTCGTTCCTTTCTTTCTCCCCCTCCTTTCTTTTAAAGGTTTTCCCCCACTGCCTCAACTGTCAGTAATGAACACTCTATTCTGACTGGATCTTGTGATGGCGAATAAAGCTACCTCTAAGTCAATTGTATGGAGATCTTTATTTACACCAACTTGAAGAATTTGCTTACAACATTTGGCGACAACTTGAGCTGGGTGGGGCCAATGTTGCCATCACCCCCAAGTAGTTTCTAGTCAAATCTATTCGTTGTGGAGTTGTGGAGAGACATTCAATTGCAGAACCTACCTGACTAGACTGCCAGCCACCATCCTTGATTACCACTCAGCTGTGACCACCTCTGGTTCCTGATCTGCTTTGGGCATGAGTTGTTCCATTAAGGCACCTAAGTGGAATGCTACCCCGTGGTATCAGCCGCCAGCCTTGGTTACTACTCAGCTGTGGGCCTCTCTGATTTTGAATCTGCTTTGGGCGTGAGGTGTTCCTTGAAGGCGCTGAAGTGAAGTGCTGCCCCGTGGTGTCAACCACCACCCTTGGTTACCCCTCAGCTGTGGGCACCTCTGTTCCTGATCTGCTTGGAGCGTGAGCTGTTCCACGTAAGTGCTCAAGTGCAGCGTAGGCCCGTAGTGCATGTGTAATGTCCTAGGCGGGGCTGTTCAATTCTCCTTCTGGAGGCATTGTGCCGTCGGTCCTGCCCCTGGGCATGCCTCTCATCTTTGCCCATTGCTTTGGAGTGCTTTCAGGCAGGGATTATTTTGAATTCTTTCCAGAGCCTGAGTGCATCTTGAATACCCATGGTGGGAGTTACTTCCTCCCTCCCCACCGCGAGTGGTTTTTCCAGCCACAATCTTCTCATTCGGAAGTGGAGTTTTCCTTGTCCTGAGGATGCGGTTGCCGATCCAGGTGATCCCTTCTGACAAAATTACTTATGTTCTTTGCGCTCCTGCCATCCACTCTACTGTACACATGAGACAAGCTGTTGTTTACTTTCTACCTCATCGTTCACAGCTGTGGGCCTCTCTGATTTTGAATCTGCTTTGGGCGTGAGGGGTTCCGTGAAGGCGCCAAAGTGAAGTGCTGCCTGTGGTGTCAACCGCCAGCCTTGGTTACCCTTCAGCTCTGGGCATCTCTGTTCCGGATCTGCTTCGAGCGTGAGCTGTTCAACGTAAGCGCTCAAGTGCAGCGTTGGAATGTAGTGCTTGTGTAATGTCCTAGGTGGGGCTGTTCAATTCTCCTTCTGGAGGCGTTGTGCCGTCGGAGCCGCCCCTGGGCATGCCTCTCATCCTTGCCCATTGCTTTGCAAAGCTTTCAGGCAGGGGTTATATTGAATTCTTTCCAGAGCCTGAGTGCATCTTGAATACCCATGGTGGAGGTTACTTTCTCCCTCCCCACTGCGAGTGGTGTTTCCAGCCACAATCTTCTAATTTGGAAGTGGAGTTTTCCTTGTTCTGGGGATGCCATTGCCAACCCAGGTGATCCTTTCTGACAAAATTACTTATGTTCTTTGCGCTCCTGCCATCCACTCTACTGTACACATGAGACAAGCTGTTGTTTACTTTCCTCCTCATCGTTTGCAGCTTGCGATGGTTCTGGCAGTATCTTAATCGTTTTGGTGTAGCACTGAATGATTTCTGAGGAAATTCTCTCCCTTCTGATGTAGAACCTCGAACCTTCTTGTGACTACGCTCTCCACAGTGTATGGAAAAACCCCAGAGAAGAGAAATTTGTGAACAGTATCAGTGAACTGTTAGGTACTTCACCTTATATAGGTTGTATGTGAACTGTGATATTCCTTTCAATTTGTGTATCCATTTTTATGTAAAAGTTGTAATTTCAGTTCTTATGCACTGTCATTAAATATATATATAATTAGTTTTGCAGAACCTATTGCTAGGTGACTAGTATTTCCGATATATGTGTGGTATCTGATATTGTATCTTATTTTTGTTAAACCTTCATTCAGGATGGCAGCAGCATGCATGTCACATCCCCCGCTATTCTTAAATGATGGAGGTGCACCAAACCTTCCTTGGAAATATGGGCTAAGCTATTTGAATCGTATCTCGTAGCCATTGGGAGTGAGAAATGTACCCCTTTGCATAAGCCGAATATTTTACTTCACAATCTGGGGGTGTAAGATAGAAAAACTTATGAAAACTTGACAGAAACACTAAAACAGGAGACAGGTGAAGTGGATTCGTAGTTGGATGTTTACCAAATTACTTTTAATAGGTTGCAAGAGCATTTGGCAGAAAAATAAATGTGATCTTAGAAAGACACACATTGTTTGGGAGAATACAAGGCAGAAATGAAAAAGTAAACACATATATTGCTGCCTTACGAAGGCTTTCTAACACATGTGAGTTTGGGTCACTCACAGATTTTCTGAAACGTGATCAGTTTGTGAGATGCACCAATAATACACAGGTGCAGGAGAAATTATGAACTAAGAATCCGGACCTTAAACAAACTATAGATATTGCTGTGGACATAGAGCATACAGCTAACTGCATTAAAGAAATGAAAACTGATACAGAAGTTAATTCTGAGGTTAACATCATAAACAAACAGGAAAATGTAAAAAATAAGGAACAAGGCAAATACATAGCTCACGCAGACAAGCTGAAGTGTTATAGATGTGGGAATGTGGCTCACATGGCTAATAATGTTATATGTCAGGTGAGAAATGTTAATTGTCAAAAATGTGGGAAGAAAGGTCATTTCACCAGAGTATGTAGAGATATGAGTGTTAAATAGATCTAACAGGCTGAACCTATTCCTCAGGAAGACAGGAAACTGGTCTTCCAACTTCAAAATGAGGGAGGATAATGTCAATTTCCCTTCTTGTGGTATAACTCTTGATAACAGCAGCATTATGGTATACGATGGTTCTTGCTCCCCATACACCATACTTGACAAGAGTAATTTTAACAGGCTATTTCCTGGAAGACAGAAGGTATTGGAAAAACCTGACATCCAACCGAGTGGGTATAATGGGGACCCCATTCCTTTGGAGAGAATGATTGTAATGAAGATTGATTTTAAGGGCAGAAGCACAGTTGGAAAGGTACATGTATCAAGGAAGGGTTCACACCTTTTGGGGGTTCATCACCAAAAGAAATTAAGAATTAAATTAGATCCCAGTAGCGCAGACCCTGGCCTCCTGGTGGACCTTTCTATGTGTGGCAAGGACATCTGTGAGGAGTTTCCTGATGTTTTCACAACCAAACAGGGACTGTTCAAGGACTACCAGCATTATATAAAATTAAAAGCCCATGCTAAACTTATAACACACAAAGTTAGAACCATCCCTCATCTGCTCTACAAACCTCTCAAGGAAGAATTAGATCAACTGTTGGAATTAGAGTCATAGAACTGATTGAGAGTTCACAGTGGTTAGCCCCAGTGGTGATTGCCACTAATTCTTCAGGAAAAGAGATAAGACTATGTGTGGATCTCAGAAATTTGAACACACATTTGGGTGGATAGACACCCACTTACTCGCATAAATAAGAACATCATGTTGATCAAAGAAGCCAGTTGTTTTAGTGTCCTAGACCTCTCGTTAGCTTATCACCAAGGGGAGTTGCACCCCTCTTCAAAGCACCCCGCTTCATTTGTGACCTCTGTCGGATTGTTCTGATATACACATGCCATTTGGATAGCCTTGGCGGCAGCAGCTTTCCAAAGAATTAAGCAACATGTGTTGGTGGGGGTTGAACACACGTTGTGCTTCCAAGATGACATACTGATTTATGGTACAAACGAGGAGGAACACAACAATACCTTAAGAGAAGTTCTAGTGAGGCTCAGAAAAGCAGGACTTGCTATAAAGAGATAGAAATTCCGTATAGGGTAGGTTCTGTAGAGTATTTTGGATAAACTACCTCAAAGAATGGGGTTAAATCAGAGTTAAATTTAGTGGAAGCCCTAGAGAGGTCTGTTGCCCCTAGTAACAAATAGGAGCTGAAATCTTTCCAGAATACTACTATAAGTTTGATCATAATTGTGCCAGCATTGTGAAACCCTTAAGCGCCCTTTTAGAAAAGATATGGTGTACTCATGGGATAAACACTGTCAGGAAGCAATCCAACAGATAAAATCCGCTATAGCTATGGCTTCTTCCCTAGGTAGATTTGACCAAAACAAACTCACTGTACTGACCACGGATGCTAGCAATAAGGGACTTGGAGCCAGCCTCATCCAGATAGACAACAGCAAAAAACAAGTTGTAGCGTTTGCTTCATGTGCCCTCATAGGTGCAGAAAGACACTAATCTGTAGTAGAGAAGGAGGCCCTTGCTTGTTATTGGGTTGAACGTCATTTCAGATTCTTCTGTTGGGGATTTCTTTTCAATATTAAAACTGACCATGAGCCTCTAGTGTATGCTTTCACTATGAAGGGGTCAGAAAGGGCGACACCCCACATTTCCCACTGGGTGTTAGGACTAGAGGGTTACAATTTGAAACTTCAATACATACCTGGTCCACAGAATGTGGTTGCTGACTACCTGTCACAGGCACCCTTAGGTACAACCACAATGGAAGAAGAATTCCTAGAGAAAGAAGTAGTGTTGGAAATAAACAGGTCAGGGTTGAAGGAAAGGGAGTGGGCAGAAAAAAATGGAGGAAGATAAAGACATGGAAGGACTCTTCAAACAAATACATGAAGGATGGCCCAAACTGTGCCAGAATCTTCCTTGTCAACTTGTAGAGTATTGGGAAGTTAGGTGGGAGTTAAGCATCATTAACTCTGTAGTGTGTCGAGGAGACAAGATTATCCTACCTGAAGGCATGAGACAAAGGATTGTTAGTCTGGCCCATGAGGTTCACTTAAGTCGGAGTCTCAAAAAGAGTAGAGTACATTCTGGATATTGTTGGCCAGGCATGGACGCTATAGTGAAAGAAACAGTGAAGCACTGTAAGAGTTTCAGTAACAGTGATAAAGCAATCCAATTAATGAAGCCACCATTGTCTCCTGTGAGTGTACCCAACAAGCCTTTGATCAAGGTGGCTTTAGACATTATTGGTCCACTCATTCTTATAACACTGCATGGAAAATGTATTATTGTTCTTTTTGATTACCATTCATGTTGGGTAATTGCCAAATGTGTACACCAAGTGAATACATAAAGCATTATCACTTTCCTGAGAAACATCTTTCATAGTGAGGGTATTCCAGAGGTAATAATCACAGGCAATGGGGTACAATTTACTTCTGACCAAATGAAAGAGTTCCTTGATGAGTGGTAGATCAAACATTTCAAGATCACTCTTTATTGCCCATGTGCAAATGGGCTAGTGGAAAGGAGTAACAAGATGTTAAAAGAATGTTTAAAAATGAGAATGGTGGAAGAAAAAGTTGTACGGGGATAGAGTCATGAGGATAGTGTGAACATAGAGATAATAGAATTTTTTAGGTAAAAGATGAGTTGAGCATAGTTGAGGGAAAAGTGGTGAGCAGAAGGCAAATTGTACCACCTTGCGATACTCGTAAATATATTATTAACATTGCTCATAAGAGGCATCCAGGGCATAGTATGACAAAGAGGAGAGCAAGACAATTGTATTGGTGGCCTAGCATGGATGTGACATTGAGGGTATAGTAAAGAATTGCCATGAGTGTGCTAACAGTGAAAAAACTAAGGGGCATATTAGCAAGACCCACGTTAAAATTATCGCCGTTTTAGCGGCAAGAAACTGCCGCCAAAACGGCGATAATGGGCTTGCTAATATGCGTTATGGAATTCCAATAGAAGCCCAGGTTAGATGTCCTGCACATCTACCCTGGGCTTCTATTGGAATTCTATAACGCATATTAGCAAGCCCATTATCGCCGTTTTAGCGGCAGTTTCCTGCCGCTAAAACGGCGATAATTTTAACGAGGTTCTTGCTAATATGCCCCTAAGTTGGTAAGGCAACCTCCATTGAAGTGTACTAGTTTTCCAGAGAGATCATGAGTAGCAATTGATTTTATTGGACTTGTTGAAAAATTGGGTTTAAGAGACAAGTACATCCTGGTACTTGTGGATTAGCACACTAAATGGTTTGTAGTGGAGACTATGAGAGAAATAAATACAACTGGTGTTTTTCAGTTTTTATAAAAAGTTTTAATTGAAGAAGGTATTCCAAGGACTATAGTGTCTGACATTAGGGTGCAGTTTGTGTCCAAGGAAATGACGAGCTAGCTTAATAGAATGGGAATTGCACATGAGAAGATAGCTCTCTTTAGACCCCAAGTGAGTGGGCTGGTAGAGAGAGTTAACTGTCTTGTGATGGAGAATATTCAGTTATCTCTAGCTAATGGTTTGCCATGGAAGAAAGAGATGAGGAAGATGATATGGGCTCATATGACAACTCCCCATTCTGCCACAGGAGTATCACCATTCGTGTCCTTGAAGGGGAGGGAAACAGGCAGGAAAGAAAGTCCCATGTGGTTGAGTGAGAAGGAAAGGCTTTGGATTTACTGTGAGGAATTGAAAAAGAAGAGTTAGGGCTGTGCAGAGGAAGTCTGAGGAAGATTACAATAAAAGGAAGAGTGTGAGGATATTGTGGAAAAATGGAATAGTTTGCAAGGGTGACAGCAAATATTCTTGTCCATATTAAATAAAGGAAGTTAAACGCAATGTTGTGGTATTAGAAAATGGTACTACTTGGAGCTTGGGTAGTATATGCAAAATTTACAAGCCATAGGCCATCAAATATATATATGCATGTCAGTGTGTCTGTAATGAATGTAAAATGATGTGAAATATTAGATAACTACAGTGTTTAAAGTTAGTCAAAAAGTGTTATGCACTGTCATGTATTTTTATAATCAAAATATTTTTAGGTATGTTTTGTTTACATTTTGTTGAAAATGTTAAAGGGGGAGATATGTCAAGATATGAACAGAGTAGTTACCTGTGTGACAAACGTAATCCCATATGACATCAGTTGGAATGTGGGGAATAGCAAAAAAAGAACAAACGGCAGACCGAGGTCCAGCACATTCAATCCATATGTACAATAGAGTAAAAAATGGTGCAATCACTTCCTGCACCCGCCGTCCAAAGGTGCCACTAATAACCCAATTTTTCAAAAAAGATGGAAGGTGCACTCGTTGTGAGTTACTCACAACGAGTGCACCTTCCATCTTTTTTGAGGAATGTGGGGAATATATAGCAGTCCGAGGGAGTACCACAAGGAGAATTCCTGTGTTTTATGAAGCTGAATATGTTGATGGAACAAAAGGACTTTTGTAGATACTTGAGTTAGAGTCTTCCTTATATGCACATATTTCAATAAACGTTTCCAAAGTAATGGTTGAAAAAGTCAAATCAGCCAATTATTGCCCCTCAAAACTGTACAGGTGATTAAAGCAGCACATTTGCAGGCATTAATTAAAACATTGTAGAATGTCCCAAGTCATTGCTCACAGCACCAGGCCATTACCCATTTGTCATCCCACACATTTTCATTGGAGCAATGAATGGCAAGATTTCTTCTGTAAGGAAGATACACCAGCAAAAAACGTAGTAAACTGGAGTTTTAACTAGATAGGAGACTATCTATGTCTTGACGTGAGTTCACCCAAAGCCAAAAAAATCCAACGCTTAAAAAGGTGAAGAATCCAGGGCTTGCCTCTTGAAGCTGTGGATGACGTGACAGACCTACCTAGGAGGAAAAGCATGTAAAGTATTTTAGCATTACCAAAACAACATTAAAGTTGAGAAACACAACACCGAAAATTCCCAAACCAATTTAGTAAAAAGGAATGAAAAGTGCTGATCAAAATCACACCGAACTGGGCACTCAGACCGTGTAGAAGGGTAGGGTCTCTTTAGTGCCCACAACAACCATCCTGCAAACCCTATTTAAACTGCACAATAGGTTTGAAACAGTCCCTCTTGTAGCATGGTATTAAAGTTTGGGTTTCCTCTCTAAAAATGCAGTGAGTGAAAGAAATTGCACCCCTTTTGGCATGTTCCCCTGCTTGTTTCTTAAGACTGGACAGTTGCTATGTTGGCTCTGCACATAGAGGACTCACTAACTGGTTTCCTAGTGGGTGTGTTTCCTTTAAGACCAGAAGAGAAACTATAGGATCAATATATATAATTTCATGTAGATGAACTGCATTTAGTGCCTGATTTAGATCTTGGAGGGTTTCTCGTCATTCCTCCGTGGTGGAGTTTACAAGTACTCCATCAAGGTCGATGGATATGGGCCGGCTGATTCTCCATCCTCGTTGACAGTGTTTTACATCCCCTATACGGCTCACCGCTGTCAACGCGGAGGACTCCACTGCTGGCTGCCGTACTCTGCTGCCATCAGGGTGACGGGATTACGCCAAGCCTATTTAGATTTCACAGTTGTCTAGCTTTGTCCTAGCAGCAACTTGCCGACGGAGTGATTGCATCGCAGGATATGTTCAAGATTGTACTATTCCTGTGACTTTTGGATGG
The DNA here is from genome assembly GCA_963921515.1 of Calotriton arnoldi. Classification (NCBI taxonomy): domain Eukaryota; kingdom Metazoa; phylum Chordata; class Amphibia; order Caudata; family Salamandridae; genus Calotriton; species Calotriton arnoldi. The sequence continues at coordinate 131,310 of CAWUFW010014631.1, read as the reverse complement.
ATGCTAGCATCACACACCTGATGTGTTTTTGGCAAATTGTTTTCACCTGCATGCCACACTAAAAAATACACTCCATTTCAGACCATGATCTTTTGCCATTCCACTGCAGCAGAACATTGTTCCTGGGCACTTTTTCATTTCAATGAAGTGGTTTTTTTTTTTTTCTCAGTTTCTTCTTCATTTTGTCTCTTTTATTTATTTATTATCTTGTGGGTTATTAAATTCATTTAAGTTTATTCTTTCATAATGGCAGGGAGGAGAAATCCCCATTCTACTGAGGGAGAATTGTCAGTCATGGTGGATGAAATTATTAGGGTAGAGCCACAATTGTTTGGAGCCTAACTACAAAATACAACTATGGGCCTCATTACGACATCAGTGGTCTGTCTGCCCGACCACCAATGCCGCGGTCGCCAGAACACCACAAAGGCTGCGGTGTTCAGACCGCCATATTCTGAGTGGACCACCGGGACAGCGGTCCGTAGTCGGTGGTCCGCCCACGGCTGCATGGCTTGGCCATTGAGAAGGGCCTCAGTAGATGCTGTTGCGGTGCAGCACCTTCTGTACGTCTGTGCAGATTATGCCATGCACCATGCCGTGCATGGCACACAGTGCCACATACACTATCCCCCCTGTGTAAAATCACCTGGGGGCCCTGTTTGAGGCCCCTTCCTTCCCTTTCCACCATCCTATTCCCAGCCTCCTTCATCTTCGCTGCACCGTCAGGATCCAAGATCCTGGCGATGTTGGTGGTGTAGTAGCGGGTTGATGGTGGTCCCACCGCAAAACTTGTAATCTGGTGGTTGGACCACCTAGGTTCCGGTGGTTGGACCACAAACATGGGTACAGCTGTCCTGGGACCACTGTACACGTAATAAGGCCCTGTACCTCAGAAAAGGCAAATATGGACCTGAATAGTTGACAGAGTGAATGCTTTAGCAAGCAACCTGCACTCAGAGGAGGAAATTAGGAAGAGATGGAATAACCTGCGGGGGAGAGTGTGTTCCCTGGCCTCCAAGCGTCGCCTAGATGCCCAGAGGACTGGTGGTAGTTCTCCCAACGCCCCCTAACAACTTTTTCCCTGGGATGACAAGGTCTTGCAGATCCTACATCCTGAAGAGACTGGTAAGTTATACTTTTTAATATGTCACTAAACCAAAATTTCATTTTTGCTTTTAATTTAGCTGTTGCTAATGTGTTTTGTACCTTTTTAGACCTATAAACTTATATATAAAGAATTATTTTTTGTTTTTTTTAGAAATTATGTAGCATTATTGTGTTTCTCTCATTTTACTATTTCTTAATATGTGCTGTCAATATGTGTGTTTTTCTTCATGTTATAATTTTTGTCTTTTTCCTTGTATGTCTGTTTTTTTAATGTAGTTAGTTCTTTTTAAGGTTACAGATGTCAATCTCCATTACATTTTACATGATGTTATGTATTGTATTGTATATATTATTTGTAAATTGCAGCTATCATTCGGTGGGAGTATCATGGCACTATGGAGAGTGATGCATAATGTTCCAATGGAGGCTGCCACCAAATGCAGAAGGATTAAATAAGTGAAAGGCAAAGGGAGTCAGCGGCTCCAAAGATTCAGGTTTTCAAGGATTTCCTGAGGCAGAGTTCTGAGTGGAAGAGGCGGAGATGACAGGAGAGTGTGTTCCATGCTTTTACCCCAAGAACGCCTATTGATTTTCCCCCCTTTGTTTTACATCTGAAAGGGGGGGTTTTAATAGGTTTGCTGATGAGGACCCAAGGAGGGGTGTGGTGACATATGGTGTAAATCTAGCTGTTAGGTATTTAGGTCCTGATGCTCTGAGGGCTCTGGAGGTGATTACAAGTCTCTTGAATAGCACTCTTTTTTGGACAGGTAGCCAATGCAGTGACTTTAGAGCATGTTATGGTGCTTGTTAGTGTTTTTTCACCTAATGACAAAATTCATATATGTGTTTTCATAATGTAAATGTCTATTCATTTTCAGTGCATATGTTTAGTAGGTATGTTTAGCTTGCAATTTTGCAAGTGTTGTCAATGAAATGACTACAACTACTATGATGCCTTCTTTTTGTTTTGTGAAAATAATATGGCAATGTTATTTTGGTTATTCTTTCTTTTCTTTCAGATTTCACATATGCTGTTATGTATTTATCAATCTCTATGTTATGCTCTGTTTTGAAACAGTTTTGATTTTAATTTAGCGTTTTGTCATTATCTTGTCATGTTATTTAATTCATGTTATTTGTTTCACATATCAAAGTTTGTTTACTTAAAATTGTTACATTTGTATGCTGACACACTCACATCTTTGCAGGCACCCACTGCAACAGACAGATGCAGCACATTCACACACACACATAAACAGAAACACACAAAGTAAGACAAATAAATGCACAAACAAAATACACATACCCCACCCCAGCACATCCACAATCACTACAACCCCCACCACACCCACAACCACCACAACCACCACCACATCCACAAGCACCACAGCCACCACCACATCCACAAGCACCACAGCCACCACCACACACACAACCACCACCACACCCACAACCACCACCACACCCACAACTACCAGCACCACAGCCACCACAATACTCACAAGCAACAGCATACCCACAAGCACCACACATTCACCAGAATACCAAACACCTGCCAAAAACACACATACAAACATACACCACATACACCAGACCCACATGCAATTGCCAAACGTACATACACACACACACATCACACACTCCAGCACCCTCTACCTCCAAAGCCCAATCCTCTCCCACCCCTCCTACCCATACTCCTCCCGAATTCACATCTTACCTGGCCTTAACCCCTGTCAAACCTAAACTTACCCCTCCCAAGAAAGATCCTTGAGGCGCCTCCTCTGTGCCCAATAGATGCCCCTTCCTGATGAGGTTACCCTTTGGCAGTATGTATAGGAGGCAAATTATGAGCAACACAATCACAGCCTGTTGTTGTGGGAAAGCCTTTTGTTCTCCTTTTATGTTTTGAATTGAATAGAATATTTATGAGAGAAGTATCTCATTTATTAATTAAAAGATTTTAATTTTACAAAGTTTACATTATTTTCATTTACAATTCTTTGATTCATAAAAATGTTGATGAAAATGTTAACTACGTATTTCTACTTACAATTATGACAGGAAATACATTAGTTTTTTAAATTTCTTATTTATAAAGTCCATACACTAGTGAAAAAATATTGTGATGGACATAAAAATTTGGGTGCAAGCATTCGTCATGATAATGGACACTTACAACAAAAAACAATTGAAAATATTGTTTTTACGTGTTAATACAGGTGTATTTATTTATAAACTTAATAAGTGATTAAATAAACACAGATGCAGAACACCATACAAAACATAAGTTAATTTAAATCTCATAAAATACAAAAAATGCACTAGACAAGGAGAAATGTTACATAAATAAATAAATAAAATGATTTCAGTTTAGGACTAACATTTATATTACATATATTTTTTTTTGAAAAAAAACGTTTTACCTTGTCTAGTGCAATTACTAAATTATATTACATTTCAAGTATCAATAAAATGTGTAATGCATATGTTTATCATTTGATAGTTTACCAAAAATGAGGAAACACACCTGCCTGAACACATTATGTATTTTGTTTCATGTCATCTTTTGTGTAATTTAATACAGGTGTGTTTCTTTAAATTTCTTAAATGGCAACATTACACATAAATGCATTTCACATTGGAAAATTATTGCTTCTAAGAGAGATTTCAAAATGCACTAGTCCAGAGCTAATGCTAACAGCCAATTCAAACGGGAACAAGTCAAAAAGAAGCTTACCTTCGATTCCGGCGACAACGGAGTTGATTTGCTTGTGGTCAAGTAGCAACAGCAAAGAGAGGACTTGCCTGATCGTGTTCATAGCGGAAAAGGACGTGGGAAAATTAAAAAAGGTAAGTTTCTACCCTATGTCCCTTCGAAATTGCCAACTCAGGTGTGGAGATTTTCCGTCACAGTTAAGTCGACGGGAAGGCACATCGTAATTGGCCCGGTGGAAAAATGGGCTGAACTCCCTCTGACCTTTGCTTTTGCCTATGACACCGTCGATGCAGGTGCAAAAAACTGGCGGAGTCGGCGAAACTTGGAAAGACTATGGTCCATAGACCTGCCAACAACTTAATAGAGTGGGTAGACCACCTAGTAGGTGGGCGGGGAAACTGACGGAAAAGTGACAGTGGGACCAGATCAGCCAAACTCTACATCAGGCCCTTCATTTCCTTGCTGTAGACACATAGACTACCTGTTCTTTGCATTTAAGAGTTGCAGAAGAGCTGGGCCTGATTCCCTTTGCGCAGATTCACAGGGTACCTCAACCTTAAGCTGGCTGAGGAGGGTCACTATCACCAGATGAGAAAGGAAAGGAAACGGGAGAGGAGTTGGCCTAACGGCTAGGGCGGTCAACCTCGAATCTGGGGAACTGTGTTCGAGTCTCGGCAATGATGCTGAACATCCTGTGATTCTGGGCAAATCACTTAATCTCCCCGTGCCTAACAAAAATGAATGTGTCCTCATGTAACGCAACTGGTGCTATGTAAAGCGTTCTGATACCCGATACCTTCGGGTCAAGTTCGTGCTATATAAAACTCTGTAAAAAAAAATATGTTTGTCCCACTCCTACAGTGACATTTCAAAGGACAAGGTGAGAAATTTGGTTCAGGCCTGTTTTTCAATGAGGGCCTAGGATCAGAATTCATCAAAGCTGTTTAAATGCGACCATGCTATTTTCAATTGAATGCACAGAAAGTACATTTGTTATGCAACAGGCAGGCACTTTTGTACCCATAATAGTTATGAAATTTACACCGTTTTTTTGTCATTGAGACCTGTATTAAACTAGGAGGGAGAAATGACCGGGTTGGAGGATCAGTGTAAGGGTATTCCCTCCATTTATGTTGGGTACTATATCTGATGATGTTTCAGGTTGAAGTGTCCGATTTTATGGACATACTTCTGCTGCCTTTTACCTGCAAAAATGAGACATGGACCCCCCCCACCCCTCACCAGAAGGAAGCAGATGGGGGGGTGAATGTGACCTGTTAGCCACTGGATTCCAGCCTTGTGAGCCTTTCCAAGAGAGAGAATACAGCTGAATGTCTGAACACATTGAAGGGAAAGCCAAATCTCAAATGCATGTGGTGCAAAACTTGAAGCAGATGAGAGACTGCTGAACTATGTGTGAGAGAGAGAGACCCCCCCTAACAAGAACTGTGTGTTATGTTCTGCAAGTACATCTAACCTGGCTCATCTCCTGGAAATCCCCAGGTACACAACAAGGTTCCACAAAGACTCTTTTAGTGATGCAGCCCAGTTGAACAGTTGTCACTGGACTTGGTGAAAATTCTTTGTTGGCACTGGGAAGTGAGTGAAAAACTGTGTGCTGGTATCCGGAAAGATGACTCTTCAGTGAAAGGTCAGGCCTTTGGAGTCAAAACCAAGGACTAAACAGGCAATTGGGAAGGAGGAGATACTCTCTGTTGGCTTAGGCAGAATCAGAAGCCCCAGAAGATAACTTTGCCTGCCATGAAGACACGAACCAGGGATACTCCCAAAGAACCTCTGTGAAGTTAGGAAGTTGTGAACTATGCTTGCATTCACAAGACGACTGACTCGCACCCAGCTTGTCTGGACAGACTGAAGGTAAGAGACAGACTGGAGCTGGGAATCTTGCTGGAGTGGGAAGAAGACGCCAGTGTCCACTTTTTAGTACTTTGGAGTAACTTTCATTGACTAACAATGCAGAATGGAGAAGATATGTTAAAAGGAACTGTTATTTTAATTGTCATATTGTTATGGCAAGTAATCCAATTTTTGTCCTTCTGGTCTTATTTTAATCATAAAATACCTATTTAATTTTCTTAAATAATAGGTGTGTGAGCTTTACTGAGTTGTTAGATTAAACTATTGTGTTGGTACTGCCAGTCTTTAACACACATTCTAAGAACTAGCCTTCCATCTCAGCGTTCTGCTCTGGAAGGGGTAGATGAGGTTGTCTTAGAGAACTAGGAACTAGATTTCAAGGTGGATGGAGAATCTCCACACCAAGCAAATCTTCTTCTGACACTAAGCATAGCTGATAAACCTGCACTTGAATCAACTGGACTATCCGCCTATAATTCACTGATACAGTTGATTTTTTAATATCAGATTAGGCCTTAAATGCCTGAATCGGTTTTGCCTTTACAATTTAAGATGGCAGCCTTTCCACACATTCCCTATGTTTTTGAAATCCCACATGTTAGTGGTGTAATGACACCTGATGTTCCACATTGATCATTTGAAATTTATGTCACTTACAAAACCATTTGTGCAATTTGCCATGGCTTACTAAAAAAGACAAAGGTGCCAATTGGTGTTTGCCCATTACCATTATTTGGCTGTTTAGAAGTCTCTCACTATCTTGAGTCAAAATATGCTAACAATACAGTCTCATAAAAGCAAAAATTCCTGGAGGGACCAGGGAAAAAGGCTCATTTTAGAAAGTCACAAACTCTAGACACAAAAATAAGGGGAAGAAGTGTACAGACCCAGAAAAGAGAAACCAAGATCAATAGCCATCTGTGTCAACCCCAATTTTTGGTAGAATCGCTAGGCCAATTCTTCCACTGGGCACCTGAAAGAACCAATATGCAATGAAAACCATACTTTCAGGCTGTCTGTATGATGATTTGTGTTTTGCCATTGGCGGCAATACAGTTACACATCTTATTCATAATTGCATTGTATTGTAACATACAGCTCATTGGCACCACTGATGTAGCACGAAGCGTTGAGTAGTCATTGTCCAGTTTGCAAAAATGCAAGGTTTCCAGGGTGCATGGCCTAGCTGGAAAAAAATGGATGTTGTGCCTGAGAGCTAAAGTGGTGCACCAGTTTTGTTGCTGAGGACATAGCACTGTGCATATGCATGTCAGTGATCTATAAACATGCAAGGTTAATAATGTACCTATTGTGGGTATACACATTTTCTGGCTGACTAGTACTAGGTAAGAACACTGGGTGACGGTGTACTTATGTTGCATTAATGGAATATTACTTAATAAAAATCGTGGCTGAAACAAAATGTTGAGGTGAGGATCAGACTGCAGAAGGAAAAGCCCTGGGGCTGATTTAGAGTTTGGTGGGAAGGGTACTTCGTCACAAAGGCAATGGAGTACCCTCTCTGCCTAACTGAAGGTCCTCCTGTCTGATTTACAGTCAGCGGACCTTAAGCATGTCAGCAACACAGCCTACTCTGACTGTTTCTGACATACTCCTCTCATACCACAACAGAGTAAGCACTGTCGGAGGTTGGGCCCTTTGACCACCAATTCAGTTTAGAGTGGCCGGTCAAATGGCCAGTTTTTGTTATCCGTTACCACTGTGAAAATCCTGGTGGTAAGGGACAGTAAAAATGGTTAAATGACCAAAACACCAAGGGAGAAAACTCATTTGTTTTTTCGAAAACAAACTCCTGCTTTAGGATTTTCTTTTTGAAGAAACAAAAACAAGTTATAAGTTTGATGCACAGCCATCAGGTTTGACAGAGCCGTCCGTCAAACTTTTAACTCATTGACAGGAACCACTGTGACAGAGGTTCCTCCCAATGATTAGAGATGTCCACTGCGCCGGCGGACATACCTAAATTCAAAGTATGGGTACTCCATCAGAGTGATGGAGTGTTTTACTCTGTCACCATGGCGGAGTAGAGAGTACAATCTATACTCTGAACTCCAAATCATGCCCCAAGTATTTATGGGCCTGATTTAGAGTTTGGTGGAAAGAATACTCTGTTGCAACTGCTACAGTGTACCCTGTCCGCCAAACGCTCTGTCCACCCACCAGATTTACAGGTAGGCAAGATCTTAAGTATGTCGGTGAAGGAGCCTACTCCAGCTCCTTAGCTGACATACTTCACTGACGGCCCAATGGAATACAGGCTGTCGGAGCTTTGGCTATTCGATCACCTGCCCAATTTAGAGTGGGCAGGTGGCCCGTTTTCACTCACCTTTACTTTCATGAAAACCTAACTGTGAGAGACAGTGAAAAACATTTAAATGCTCCCCACGGCATGGGAGACAGCTTACAACATGTGGGGCCATTAGTTTTAGTTTTTTCAAAAACAAATTCTTGCTTTGGGATTTTGTTGTTGAAAAAACAAAAACAAGTTAAATGTTTGAAGGGTGGCCATTATGTTTTGCAGTCATCCATCATATTTTTAACACATTGACAGGAACTGCTGTGGATGCGCAGAGCTGGCAGACATCCATGAACATGGAGGACGAGTGCTCCATCAGGGCGACGGTGTAAACCACTGTCACCCTGACGGAGTAAAGCCTGTCCTCCGCACTCTAAATTAAGCCCTATATTTGAGCGCTTTCAGACTATGGTTGGAAGGGAGTTTCTGAGTCTGGCGGTCTGTGCAGGGGGGTGGGGGAGGGTCCAACAATACAGTATTTTCTGAAGTTAGGAATTATTAGAAGTGGAGTAATTCTTGATCTGAGGGGCATTCATGATATGTATGTTTGAAGCATTTGTTGCATAAATGTAGACCAAACTCCATGGATCTCCTGATTTGCAATGTACAGGGCGGCCTTGAAAGAGATCTGCAAGGTATCCAGTGAAGAGCTTGAATGGCTGGGGCGATGTGATCACAGCTTTGTAAATGAAGTTAACGTTTGGCAGCAGATTCCCGAACATTCTGTGTAGAAGGTAAGCTGGTCTCCAGAGTTGTCATCCGTTGGCTCATAGTGGTGTGACATCTACCTTTTAAGATAACCATAAGTTAATGAACATACATTTCAATATCCACATATTAGAGGGAGGTTTTGGTTTGCTCATTTACTTGAGGTAGTAAGGTGTGTGTACCTTCTCTCACCATGCTGAAAATTATCAGCAGAGGTCTGGTTTCCAAGAGCCACTGAAAGCTGGGATGAAGCATGGACCATTTTCTGTAGATGATGTCAGTTTTCGAAGTGCTAGGTTCAAGTGATTATGGAACATTCATTGGTCCAATGTAAAACAGGCCAGGCCCCAGGACATAAGAGTCTAGGACTGCAGACTTTCAGTTTATGAATGATCTGTCTATCTTCAGCATAATTCTACCAGGAGAATCTGAAGACTATGATGGTATCTGTGAGAGGGCTCAATTAAATGCTGAAAAATAAAGGATAATGGCAGAGCTTTGAGGGACACAAGCATCATTGAGGAAATGACAAGGCTGGAATGTGTCGAGGGAGATACTGAGATGTGTCATCTAAGTCTCTTGTATTCCAAAATCATCAAGTCTATGGCATGGGATTGATGGTGCTCACATAAGTCAAGTACTGGGAGTGCAGCATATTTTTTCTGGTTATATGTTCAATTGAAGGCATCCCAAATGATGATTAATTATGTTTTTGTTCTGCAACCATACAATTGGTATCACATGATATGGTGTTTTTATAGAACAGCAAAACTTCCAGGAAGGTTGCTCCCTTGAAAAACTTGCCTAGAAAGTGTGTATTTGCAATGAGCCCAAAGTAGGTGTTGGCTGGATGCCCATAAGATTGAGATTTTTGGAGCCCAGAGCAGCAGAACGTTTGTGGTCACCAGGTAAAAGGTGCCAGGGAGCACACGGTGATGATGCAAGTAAAGGGAGGAGGATGTGTGGTGGAAACATTGGAAGCTGGAAAACTGCTTCACTAGGTGGCCCATCCTTGTGAGGTGGGAACAGGTTGGAGAGATGGCCTTAAAAAGTCCAGTAAGAGTGGGTTCCATTGATAACCTGTGGATGACTACCAAGTGGCATTAGATATCCCATTGCCCTGCAGGGTCCTTTTCAAGAACAGAAAGGGATGCTGAAAAAGTCTCTTTTTTAAAAACAAATGATGCTAATTTGGCACTTTACAAAGCTCACAAGATTGTTTTTTTCGAAATGCAAGTTGGCCACGCTTGAAGGGTCAAGGCCTTCTTTCTTCTCTGGCCTGATATAGCAATTTCTAGGTACTTTATGAATAAACTGGATTGGAGAGATAAATGACCTTCCTGGCAGCAGAAATAGAAAACAAGCTGAGCATGTGCTAAAGATGTGCATGAGGATTTGTGAGGGAGCAAAAATTCCATTGGGATTTACTAGGTTGAGAAGTCACCTGATGAAAGTGTTATGGCTTGTAACATATGTTTACCTTCCACCCATCCAATGAGCACCCCTTCCACTCTTTCCTCAGGATATTGCCACTCTGGATATTGCCTGTGCTGCGCTGAATGGCAGGAGTCATGAGGCCCAGCATTGTGGCTATCACGTGTGCTGCCCAATTATTCCTGTCACCAGTGCAGTCAATCCTGGCCCCCTGCAGGCACCCAAAAATCTGTGACCGTATGCCCCATCTAAGTGGCAGGCTACTCCAGGATTCAATGATCTCTCGCAGGATTCAAGAATCTGCAACAGGGTTTGTGGATCCCAGTGTTTGAGAATCTACTGCAGGAGTCAAGGATCCAACAGTCTATAAAATTCACACCAAGAGCATGGTCGGGTGCTTGGCTTTTCTCTTTGTTGATGCAAGAAAACCATTGCTTGACCTCCGCTCTTCATCTGTGTTCCTATGCTCAGTCTCAGCTCTTCACCTGTATTCAGGGCTCTCCAGTCCAGATTGTCTACAAGACAGATGTCGACATCGAGAATACCTTCTCATATGTTTTTGCTTTGCAGAGTTTCTTGAAATTTTTACTGCAGTATCACCTCAAAGACTTTCTTTTCATCTTTTGAGTTATTTATTAGGAGTTAGTTTTAACTTGTTTAGATTGTGGAGCTCCTGTTGAGTCTCTGCATTTCCCCCTGCACCTAGGTATTGGGATTCTGTTACGTCATAAAAGTTGTTCTGTAATAAATGTTTGTTGGCGTTTCACAGTTTTACATGCAGATTCTCAATGTTGAACATTAACCGCTGCTGTAGGACATTAGAACATTAGGACATTAGAACAATGTCTCATTGTTGGAAATGGGGTCTCTAGTTGGCAGAGGTATGCACCCTGTTCAAGTAGGGACCACCAATCTAGTTAGGGTAAGTCAGATATACACCCTAAATTAACCTGTGCTCACCCTCTGGTAGCGTAGCACAGAGCAGTGAGGCTTAACTTAAGAGTAAAGTATTTGTGTGACACTTAATACAGTAAAACAGTGAAGACACCACACAAAAATAACCCACACAAGGTTATACAAATAGAGCTTAATTTAATGAACAAAACAAGACCAAAATGACAAAAATCCAATAAGCAGAACCAGAGTTATGAATTTTTAAAGATTATATTGAAATATAATGCTTAAAAGCATAAAGTCCCAACTGAGACATCTGGTCGTGCTGGACCAGGTCAAATCTGAAAAAGTAAAGCTGATTGCCATGGAGCACGGTCAGATACAGAAGCCACGCAGACCCCGCTAAAAACAGTACCTTTCCAGAGGATGTGTCGACATTGAGGAGCAGCTGCTTCGGTTCCGAGTCACATAGTCAGGTCCCACGTCATCGTTGAACCCCTTATGATGAAGACACTGCATCATCGACGAGCCTCTCAGTCAGGTCCTGCATCATTGTCAAACCCCTTACATTGAAGGTGCTGAGTTGTCGTCGAGCCATGCTGTCATTGCTGTGCAGTCTCCGAAGCGGCACTGCATTGGCGTTGAAGTCGAATGCGTCAGTTACAACCGTTGCAAATCAGGCGATGCGTGGATTTTTTTTAGAAAACAGCTGCAGAACCCCTTTAGAAGGTTCAGGGCTGGATTAGCACCTCTTGGCAGGGTTGGCACAGAGTGTAGTAGCTGAAGCAGAGTTGAATGAAGTCTTTGATGTCCCTGAGACTTCAGAACAGGAGGCAAGCCTGCAAATCCTTGGAGTCACTTGGTTCTGGGGATGTAGAGAGTCAGGTCCAGTCCTTCTCACCACCAGGCAAGGGGCAGCAGGGAAGGAACAGCAGAGCAGGAGTCTAGCAAATCCAGCAGAATCCAGCAGAGTGTCAGTAGTTTTAGCAGCACAGCAGTCCTTGTTCCTGGCAGAGTGTCCTCAGGTCCAGAGTGTACTGAGTTGGTGGTGACAGGGGTTCAGTACTTATACCCAGCTGTGCCTTTGAAGTGGGGGAGACTTTAAAGAGGCTTTTGAAGCCCACAAGGTCTCTGCCCTTTCTGCCCTGGCTCCAGACTCACTACAGGGGGTGTATGCTGCTCTTTGTGTGGGGGCAGACATAGCCCTATTCAGGTGCAAGTGTCAACTCCTCCCTGTGACCTAGCTCAACGTTTTCCCAGTGACCTATATGCAAAACTTTATGAAGCGAGTGAAGGTGCAATATCATTTATAGGAAACAATGTGTAGGACAGGGATGTGTTTTATTTTTATGGTTGAGGCAAAGGGAGTAAAAGGATTTGTTAGTCAGGCGGTAGAATTGTTTGCCAATAAAATACCCTTTTATAAATAGTACTAATAATCAGTGTCCTTTTTATCTTTTCTCCTTTCAGGACATCCAAATAGAACCAAGAAGGTCAAACTCAAAACCACCACCATGGCCCAGGGCGGCCCCACAGCCTTCACACCAGCCATTCCTGCTGGTAAGTCATGTTTGTTATTTCTTACTCTTAAAAATTCTCACCTGGAATACATTATGAAATGTTATATTTTCTATTTTTCCCACCCTCCCCTTGTTTACTTTAGTCTCCTGACGCTTTCTTTTATATTTTCTATGTTTCTCAACTTTCCCTTTTCTACTATAATGTCCTTGTGTTTTCTTTTATATTTCCTCTGTTTCCAAAGATGACTTGCTCCTGTCTGCAGTTTTCTTTCCACTCTTTTTTGTGACTGTAACTTTCCCCTCACCCCTCTTTACAAATCTTTTGGTATGGATGTGGTATGTAACCGGCTAAGACTGACCATGGTGCTTCCTCATTACTAAGGGGACCTAGTCTAACGTCTTCTGTTGTGTGTAGTAGGGCACCTTCAAACCAATTTCTGTGTTCATGCAATGCTAATGGCATTTCTATTTCTTCACATGGTATGTAGTAATTTGGAACTTCATCTGGCGTGTAGTTGTGAAACAGGCTTGTTGTGTCATCTGCTGATGGGAATGTAACCCTTGAATAGAATACCTTTGTCCTATATGCTTTGTGGTCCTCAACCACGAAGATCACATCTCCACCTGTAAGTGTAACACCATGTTCTCACAATTACATGTCTGCAGTTCGCAGCTGTGTTAAGGTCGTCTGTGTCTGACATATTAGAAAATGGAATTCAGAGAGGGTGTCACAATGGGATAATCCTTGAAAGATTCAAGTTGAACAACCTACAGCCAATACATAGGGGTTACATACTCAGCTGAGGAGGATAGTCCCTACCACCATGGACGTCTCTGGACTATGAGGTGAGTAGGGGTCTTTGGGTATACAAAAGAGAACTATTATGACGATCCATTAAATAAGAGCCCAATCTACCATCGTTGACAGTGCCATGTCGTACGGCTTCCACTTTCTCAGTGGGAACTATGGGCCAGATATGCAACCCTTTTTTGCGGACGCAAATGAGAGATCGGCCCGTTGCGACCGCAAAAAAGGTTCCATGCATGTACAAATGCTATTTTGCGAGTCACTGACTCGCAAAATAGCATTTGTGACTCTCGCTATTAGGAAGGGGCATCCCTTCCTAATAGCGAGTCACCATGCCATGTACTGTTGTTTTGTGACCGCATTTGCGGTCGCAAAACACTTGCAGTTTACTACCTACTTCAAGTAGGTGGTAAACCACTCGCAACCGGGAAGGGGTTTCCAGGGCACCCCTTACCCTTTGTGAGTGTGTGCGTAAATATTATTTAAGAGCAGGCAGTGGTCCCAGGGACCACTACCTGCCCTTTAAAAATGAAACCGAATAGTTTCATTTTTATTTTATAAATGCATCCCTATTTCCTTTAAGGAAAATGGGCTGCATTTAAAAAAAAGACCTGCTTTATTGAAAAAGTGCTAGCTATTCCCAATGGGGTCGCAAATTGCGCTTGCCTCATGAATATTGATGAGGCATGCAATTTGCGACCCCATTGGGAATCGCAAACAGTGTCTGAGACACTGTTGTACATTGCATTTTACGACTCGCAAATTGTGAGTTGCAAAGCGACGCAATTTACGAGTCGCAAAATGCAATTGTTGTCCATCTGGCCCTATGTGTTTGTTGGACAACATAAAAATTGGGATGGTGCCAGACTGATTCTATGCACCCCCTCAGGATATATTGCCATATAGTCCTGCTAGCTCAGAGTGCCTCCCTCCATAAGTACCCCTCAACCGAAGAGGGCAACGAATGGATGTGGTAACCTCAGAACATGACAACCCTGACTCCCCAAAGAATTGTGGAAACAGATCTAGAACCTTTTTGCTCAGTCACTCGTGAATACCCAGAAAGATACACAAAAAGTACACAAAGAGGCGTTTCAATATTTATTGAGCCATTGTGATTCTTGTGTAATATATACATGCTGCAATGATTAATAGACAGAAACAGATGAAAGTAATTAGCAATATGAGAACAGTGAAAAAGATAAACAATTCCACCATTGTGCTAAAGCAGTATATATGCTGCCATATAAGTACGGTGCATAGTGTACTCTTACTATGCGCTTCCAAACCTAGTTACCTAGGGCGGGTATTCTGCCAAAATCCCCTACTGGATAATCTAACTCCCCATTACCAATGGATGAATGTGTTCAGGTCCCCGTCTTGGTCACAAGTTGGACATCCCTCTTTGCAAAGGGAAAACAGGAATCAGCTGGGCTGAGAAACTGACAAAAAGTGACCTCGCAGTGACAGCAGAATGCTCCTCTCATTTGGACATGGAAATGCGTGTGTATACATTATAACCACATCCATGCTTCTGTGCCGAGGCCTCAGCCAGGCTGTCGTTTATCCTCTTGTGACAGCTGTGTCGCCTTACGGACGAACAACAAACAACAACATTTGCACAATAGACGTTTAGGCCTTGTACTAAATGTTAAAGGTGATGTGATAGTGTGCCTACGAAGTGGAAATGTAAGCAATATGGTTTCAGAGAAACTAATCCTGCACTGTCACACAATCAAATGTGTGTCAAACGTCATTGTGTAGAAAAGAAGGTAATGTAATAAAAGTGTGCATGTAAAATGGCAGTGTTTCTTCCCGGGCCTAACCCAGCCACATGACAGGTTTGGGTGCTACATCTGAGGGGAGGTTTACATGAATGGATCTGGTAGGCAGCACTCCCCTGCACCAGAAAAGAAGGTCCGCTCAGGACTGTGTATGCGTCCACCATCGCTTTATGTCAACAACGCGGTACATGGACAGGAACCCATGCAAGTAAAGAGGGAACTTGATGCACCCTTCCAGGTCACAGAACAGGTTGTGCACCTGGCCTTTATCAGGGACAAGCTTAGGAATTAGCGCACATGCTAAATTAATGTGTTAGCTGGGCCAAACGAAGTCAGGATATTAGATTAACATGCAAATGGGTCACTCAGGGCAGGGGTTCATGCCCATTTACCAAGCATGGCATGTTCCCTTCCTATCACTAAAGGTATCAGGTGTGTCATAATTGAGCACCATGTGGGGTTCAGGCTCTCTCATTGACCTCCAGAGAGATAGGTTTCTAATACTGAAAGGGAGAATCTATTTCCAGTTTCTGTAGTTATGTAGTGCTGCATGTTGCCGAATTAACCTTTCCGATATACCTGTATCATGTTCTGAACAAAATGTGTGAGTATGTGTAGGAAAGTAGGATCTGCTTTTATGGTACCCCAACTTTTTGCCTGGTGCTATGCTGTTTCTGACTAGTCTGACTGGGATCCTGCTAATCAGGACCCCAGTCTCTGTGATTTCTCCCCTAAATTGGTATGGTAAGTACTTAGGTACATCCCAGATTGGACACTGGTGTACCCTTATCAGTCCCTAGTATATGGTACTGAGGTACCCAGGGCATAGGTACACCAGGGGTCCCCCATGGGATGAAGCATGTATTATGCCACCCATGAGGGACCACTCAAACTGTAACTACAGGCCTGCCATTGCAGCCTGTGTAAGCTGGTGTCAGCACTACTTACAAAAGATATAGATTTCCCTATATCTAAGGTCACTGCACTTAAAACCTATAAGTCACCCCTAAAGCAGGCCTTTCAATACTGAAGGCACGGTGCTTGGTTCTAAGTGTGAGGGAGCCCATGGATGAGCAGGACACCCCTACCACCTTCAGAGCCCATTCTCCCGGGTTGTATGTGCATCAGCTATTACGATACATAGAGTGGCCATGCGTCATTACGCGATGACCATCTCTAAACTGGATGTAACGAACCCTATCATGTTTGGTATCAAACATGTTGGAATCATACCCCTACACTGTAAACGGTGTGGGGGTATGATTCCATGCACTGTAAAGCTCCTCCAGGAGGCCCTCAGTGCTCCCGGTACCAGTCTTCTAGACCCGGACAGCACCACATAGCTGCTGCCGACCAGAGACATGATTCTACCCTCCTACTGCTGAGCCAAGCTCGAGCAGGGAAAGGCAGAACAATAAGTATCCTGTCACAGGGAGGTGTGACCACCTCCCAGACAGGGTTTAGTGTATTAGGACCGGGTGGGAGCGCTTGCTAGTGCCACTCAGTCTGCTTGAAGGGCATATTTAGTGCCCTCTTTGCATAGTCCAGTTCAAGCCAGCTCAGGGAGCCATTGGCTCCTGCTCTGTCGCGAAACTGGACAAAGGACATGAGATTCCCCACTGTCCGACCCCTCCCACGGGAGGGAACCCTGAATCGTCCCAACCCTTTACTTAGGGTACTTAAGGGCTTACCTGAGTGAGGGTCCCTATATTTGTCATAGGACAAGATTCATTTCAAGACACCACTTCTTCTTCGATCCTCTGGGCACCTTGGACTTCACTGGACTTCGCTCTGGGCATCAAGGCTGCAACTGGGTAGACTCCTGCTGCTCTTGATCTAGTTGCCCTGCTTGTCTGCTGCAACGTCCGTGCCTGTGCTCCATACAGGAATCTTCCAAGCCCTGTGGGCATCCAAGACACCTGAAGGAATCTCCCTTGAAGTGAAGGAGTCACTTTCCTGCATCTGCAGGCACCACAACTAAGCTGACCGGTCTGCTGATCTTGGGCTCCGATGGACTCCGAAAGGCTTAGCAACACAGGGGGTGGTTCTTCACATCTCTAGAGGCCTACCCTGTCCTCTCACCAAGTTTGAGGCCAGTATCCCTCGTCAGAGCCGCAGGACCTGAACCCCTGTGCACCGCGCTGACTTGCTATTGCAAAGGCTTGTTGGCTTCCTTCCATCAAGATCTTCAGGCTCCAAGTAGCCTCAACCTCAAGCATCTCCTGTGACCTATATCTTTGTCCTCACCTCATAATTTGCACCGTGGGCCTGCATCTTTGGTCAGTTGTTCGAGGTCCTCTTGCGACTTCAGTGCCTCCAGTCTGTGGGTCTTCTTGAGGGTTTTCTTTGATTGCTGTGTGCTCCCCTGCTTGCTCGGGGCCTGCTATGACTCCCTGCTTGTGGTGAGTC
The DNA here is from genome assembly GCA_963921515.1 of Calotriton arnoldi. Taxonomy (NCBI): domain Eukaryota; kingdom Metazoa; phylum Chordata; class Amphibia; order Caudata; family Salamandridae; genus Calotriton; species Calotriton arnoldi. The sequence goes on along the minus strand of CAWUFW010014631.1, from coordinate 113,735 downwards.
ACCTGGACCTTGCTGGTCCCGACACTGCACCTTCTTCTCTTTCCATGTTGTTTGCAATTGCCAAGGCTTGTTGGTGCTCCCGATGGACACCGATTACTCAACTCTCGACATCCGACGTGGGACAGCTCGTGAACAGCTCCTGGTCTTCCACAGCATCGCCTGGTCCTCACAGCTGCAGCTCCAAGGTCACTGTGTTCTCTCCTGCAACCTCCGACATCGGTGGGCATTCGTCTTCCGTGTCTCCTGGTCACTCCTGAGTGGCATAGACTCTGTCCCCTCTGCTTGCAGGTTCTTCACATCTCGAATCCACCTGTGGGTTCCACCAGACTCTTTCACCTTCTCCAGCAGAGGCATCTTTCTGAAGTCTCCCATTGAGTTTGACTGCGGTTTCCGAAGCCACTTCGCACCTATGCACCCGGCTTCCCTGGTGTAGGTATCCTGGTTCCTAGGGTATCCGCGGGTAGGGTGGCTCTCCAACCTTCTGTCCTCCATGGGGTTTCTTCAGGGTCCACTGGGAAGGGTCCTTCTTCTTCAAAATTGTAATCATGACTTACCCGTTGACTTGTATTGAGAACGCGGTCGTGTTCCCACACTTCACACGACCTCCGTGGGGTTCCTAGATACTCACCTTGGGTGGTTCCTTGGGTCCCCGGCACTTCTATGTCTTCTGGGTCCAGTCTTGAGTTGAGCAGTGGTTCGCATACCGACATTTTAGTATATGGTTTGGTCTCCCCTGGTTACCACTGTGTATTTTGTGCTACTTACCTGTTTCTATTAAAAAACATTGTGTGCATTGTGTATATCTCCAGCTAGGTGATATCTGTATGTGTTAGTGAGTGTCTTATAATAAATACATATTTTTATAAATACACTGTGTGGTTCTTTTTCACGTAATCTATACCTATGAGATTATGTTCTGGTACAACAAGCTGCTTCACACTCCTGGCTTAAGCCTGAAGGCTGCTCCCCACAGCTACCAGTTAGAGAGCTTTCTAAGGTTATCTAAGACCACTAAAATCTCCTTAAGGGTTGTCTGGATTAGTGCAGGGTGCCCACTTACATAAGTGTGCATCATATACCAAGCCAGCTTCTCACAGTATGAGTTCAACTTTAATTTGTGTACACATGGCGTGCACTCTGATTGCAGGATTTTCATCAATCTGGCATACATTGCGAGGACTGCTCCTGTGCCATGTGTTGAGGTGTTTCTCATTTTAAAGATGTGTAATTTAGATATCTCTCTCCGGCACGTGACCATGGCATTATTATTCATTTGAACCACTGCTCGTGGGTTATTAAATCCTGTCACTTTCTCTTCTCGTTAATCACTTGTGGATATAGTGTCATATTATAGGTGGGTAACTTCCCGTTCGGAAAAATTTAATTATCTTGAATATTTCTCCATATTATTGAAGTGATGTCTGTGATCAGGTCTTTATTCTGTGCTGTTTTGCAGTAGTCTCCTACAAGAGTGCAGCTGATATATGCATTGTGTTAGTGCTTAAAGATGTGATCCATTATAGGACCACATTTACAACTTTTCATGCCTTAGAGCTCTGTGAGACTTCCAAAGAATAGCAAGTCATTGATGCCATTGGTGGCACTTATACTAAAAAGGCTGTTATGCGCAATGATAAGCCATGCGCCATGGTACAAAGGTGACTCAGCAATTTGTAGCATAGTATATGTAGTTGAGGTGCACCCAGCAGTACAAATTCCTATGGCGTGACGTGCTTAAGATGCATGCTTTCCTGAAAAGCACTTGTCTTACAAGTAGGTATCTCATGCATTATACCCCTTGGCCTATTACTAGTGCCTGGTTTCACTTGGCTTAAGGTTTTGACAAAAAACCAGGGCAAGTTATTTTAGATGACCTACTTTGGGACAAAATCTAGTGTTTTTTTTCTCATCTGTCCTTAACAAGCCCCCTTAGCACACATTTTGGGGGATCTTCCCTTCACGACAGGAAGTCGTTTTGGTGTTGTGTGACCAAAGTATAAAACGGCTGTGGTCAGCATTCATGATAAGCACGGCTGTAATCCTGCATCTCTCACAAACTTCTCATCCTGTGCACTTTGCATAAGAGTCTATTAATTTTTTTGTCAACCGAGCAAATGGCTGCTCAGAATCAAATTACTGGCTGTTCTTGTTACATGGTTGATAACCCATCACTAAGAGTATATTGACTAGGTCTGCTTTTCATAATTGTTAAACAAATGGAACGTAGTAGATGTCAGCATAGTGGAACTTTTTGGCCTTTGCCCTGAAAAAGTCCCTCTCTGCCGGGCTGAAATGTATTGGCTGTATTTTGTTTCAATCCTTTGGAATATACAATAAAACAGAAAACCTTTTTATGAAAAGGTTTTCATTGTGAAAATGGACTCTCTTCGAACGTAAAGGGCCAGAAACTTTAATCGAAACTTCATAAAAATGGGAATATGAACCATACTGAAAATGTGAATCATTAGTGCTTGAAAAGGGAGAGGGGCAACCGCAACAACAGAGTTCATAGAATAACCCAATGGAAAGGTTTGTAAAACTTGAATAAATACAGAAGATGTTAGATTTTATCATACTTTTATATGAATACCTGGCCTGCCACTTTCGGAAGTAATGTGCCAGTAACTCAATCTTAATAATGTAAAAGCTTTAGGGTAGTTCCCCCTCCGTTTGTGGGCCCCTAAACTGTAGGGGGCCTATTTATGAAAAAGTCACCCAGTGCAGCGCAGAAAGTCACCTTGCTGCACTGCACTGTGCAACAGAGAAAGGGCAGAAATGTAATGTATTTAAGGCAATTGCTGACTTTTCCTGTGTGCTGGCACCTTTTTGGCAGCCTAGTGTGAACTCAGTGGAAGGGTGCCTGTATTGCATGCAGGATTGTTTTTGTGCAGGAAGGGACACCTTCTTGCACAAAAACAATTGTGGGAGGCATATTCCTCTATCTATTTGTGCTGCAGAGTGTAGCATACATAGAAAGAGGAAAGTAACGAGGAGAAATAAAGATATTTCTCCTCGTTACACCTCTTCTGGGAAGGCGTATCTTTTTGGCACATTCACAGATTTACCAGTTCTGGTAAATCTAGGAATGCATGAAAAACCATGGGCGTCTTGTGGGAACACCCATGCTATGCCCATGGATCGCCTTCCCAGGGCAGAGTAAGACACACAGTGAATTGCTCTGCATTGCCTTACTCTAGATTTATGGAGCCACTCAGGGCCATGCAAAGTGGCCTTGCATGGCTTTATAAATCTGACTTAGGGTTTGCGTCACTCTTCCACCATTTTGCATGGTGCAAGAGCGAGGCAACTCAGCTCGTAAATAGACCCCTAAGTGTTTACATTCCTTATTATAAGCATTTTTAAAGGTGAAACTGAGGGCCATATTTAGGACATAAATGGTGCAGGGCAGCACAGCAAGCTACCTTGCTTCACTGCCCTGTATCACAGGGAAATGGCAGGAATGCACCGTATTTATCCAATGCAGCACATTCCTGTCCTTTTCCCCTGCGCTGCGCCACTCATCTCTCCATAGTCCCTCTCTCACAAACATAGGGGCAGATCTACAAGAAAGTGCCGCAGCGCGGCACCGCAAGCCCTTTGGCTGCGCCACGCTGCGGCACTTTCAGAGCACAGGAATGCGACATATTTACAATGATATGTCGCATTCCTGTGGTCTCCGCTGCGCTGGTGCACAAACAGCTGCCATGCGCCGTCGCAGGCACCCTTGCACCATGGTGCAAGGATGCCTGCGTCATGGGGAGATTGTTTTTGTGCAGGAAGGGGCACCTTCCTGCACAAAAACAATCACTACAGGCATTTTCCTCTTTCAATGCGTGCTGTAGAATGCAGCACGCATTGAAAGAGGAAAAAAACGAGGAGAAATGAAAACATTTCTCCTCGTTGCACCTCGCTACGCCACCCCTAGGGTGGCATAGCATACTGACGCATTTCCAGGTTTACGAATCCTCGTAAATCTGGAAATGTGTCTCGTTCCATGGGTGTTGCGTGGGAACACCCACAGCAACACCCATGCAACGCCCCTTTCACGCAAAATGCTGCGTGTAAAGGGGCCATATTTACAAGGACAGGAAAAGCCACGCAGGGTGGCTTTTCTTGTCCTTGTAAATATGGGGCAGGGAAATGCGCTGTCAGTGCATCACAAAAAGTGACGTACTGGCAGCGCAAGGGGCTTGTAAATCTGCCCCATATCATTTATTTTATAGTGCTTCTCATACCAGTGCATAGCTGCTAAGTTTTTAGTCTGCATATGTTTGCCATTTCCATATTCTAGGGTGTTTATGTGTAATATTTCAAAGCCTTATGAGTGACACATTGAGTGGCACATAATCACAAGTAGAACAAAATATTTATCTATGTTTAATGAGAAAGTTTACAAAAATGACTCCTTTTTGGCAATATAATGGTCTAGAAACTGCCATTACTACCTTTGTGAAGTGCTGGTTTACAAACTGCCTTTAAAAGGCTCACATCACGAAGTATGCATGACAGAAAAGCTAAAATAGAAGGAGAGACGCACACTACAGCACTACCTTCTTATAAATAGGTCATATGACAGTACACCGCCCGATGGGTGTACAAACACCACAAACATCACTCAAGTGGCTAGCATTACAAATATTCCTTAAGCAGACTTACATTTTGAGAAGAAGGAACACATACAGGGTTGAACTACAATTTAATTTATGTACCTGTCCTGTTTGATCTGAAGTCTCCTTTAAATTTTGCTTAGTCTGTTTTAAAGAAATGTAAAATAAATCTGCTTGTCTTGATGTGTTGCTACTATGTCATGTGTAACACCCACCATTCCTGACTTTTTTGGCAGTGGCGCTTAGCATTATGGGGCAGGTAGTTTTACTTTTCCAATAACGGTATGCTATGCCCCATTCCAGCATGGAAATTGTTATTGGACTTATTGGAAAGGGAAGAAATGTGCCGTACATTATATGGTGCATTCCTGTCATTTCCCAGCACTAGCGCACAATGTGCTGTCTAGTGCCAACGCAGGCACCCTTGCACCATTTGTGCAGGAAGGGACACGTCCCTGCTCAAAAACAATCCCCTGAGGAATTTTCTTAGAAAGAGGAAAAAATGAGGAGAAATAAAGATATTTCTCCTTGTTACTTTTCCCCTGGGAATGCATAGCATTTGACGCATTTCCAGGTCTACCATTAATGGTAAATCGGGTGGTGCGTGGGAACACGCTTCACTCATGGAACGTTTCCTTGAGGCAATGTAACGTAACGCAGTGATTTGCGCTCCGTTGCGTTACTCTAGATTTATCAAGCCAGGTAAGATCTGAAACAAATGAATGAAACAAATGTTTATAATGGTTCAAGTACTAGCAAGGCTGATAGGGAATCAAAACCCGCCTCACTCTCTTCTCTTGTCTCTAGCTCTATCTCGCCCTCTCACTCTACATTCATTTATTCTCCGTCTTTTTTCTACTCTCACTCTCTTTTCCCTTTCTCATTCTCCTGCCATAATTAAATTCGGTTGAGCGGTAGAAAGTGACCAAACCGCCATCCGAACCCCCCCCCCGGCGTTAAAAAATCCTCATCCAGTGGATCCCGCCCCCTGAGGAATTGCCCAATGGGGCAAATGGCCAATCCGGTGCCCAGTACTATGAGAGAAAGTCAAGGGTTATGGGGACATTGTATACTAATATGTGATGACCGAAGTTCTCAACTGAATTCGTGTACAATAAAATCCGTGTCTTCGGTTTTGTAGATAGACTGACTGTTTTCGGTTTTTATATTGGGCCAGGAGAGGGCAGTGTGAGATCATTTTACGAATCAGTATAAACTACACCAACTATGAATACGTACTTATTCACGGATTGGCTAGGCCTCTAATTCATAGAAACTACAAAAATGGCTTTAATAATGTTTTTCATCCAAGAAGGAAGTATTACGTGCAAATAGGCTACCTTTTCACAGAACGCGGCTGAGCAATATAAACCACCATTTGTTTGTTTTAAGATTCTGCAAAGGCTTGGACATGATTCATAAATCGAACTTTATATAAAGTCGTCTGTTTTAATTTTTAATATGGCTATTCTGCTTTGTTAACTTCAATTATCAATCAGGTATCATACTATCATTAGGGGAGCTTCAGAACACATTTTAAAGTGTTTTCCCCCCATGCCTATTTTTTTATGTATGTACTGATAATGGGAAAGAAATACCATCTTTAGGTGCTTTGTCTCATTTTTGTACCGTCTGGGACATAATATACTGGTCATGCCAGTATAAAACCGGCCAGGTGGGAACCCTAGCAGCAACCACAGTTGTAAAACTTTGCTTTTAAAGTAGAAAGAAGAACAGCGCCATATCTACTAAGGTATGGCACTCCTCTCTCCAAGCGCTGACATACTTTAGGCTCCAATGCTCCAACGCATACACACTTGCACCATATTACAAGGGTGTGCGTGTTCTATCAAGCATATGTTTTGTATTGGAATGGGTCCCTTATAGTACAAAAATTATGCTTGAGTACTTTTGAAACTTTCTCTGTGTGCTTTACAGTGTAGTACACAAAGTTGGAAAAATTCAGAGCTTTAAAACTTGCTCCACTGTTACGCCTGCCTTAAGAAGGAATATGTTTTTGGTGCAAATCTCTACCTACCAATGAAAGTAGATAGGGATTTGCATCGAACCCATGGGTAGTTGCATTGGAACACCTATGTACCACCATGGAACGCCCCCTTGACGCAAATTAGTGCAAAGTAGCACAGAGTGCTAATTTGTGTTACTTCGACTAATTTTCCAATGCAAATCCTGATTTGCCTTGGAAAGCAACTACCACCACAACACTTAACACTGGGTTTGTGTTACAAAAGCAACGCAGACCTGATGCAAATAAATCTAAGCCTACGTTTGCAGCATTATTTATGTGAAACACGATTTAAATGTTAAACTATTTTATTTGATCCCCGTTATTAACCAAACATGTTGTTCTCTCATATTATTCTCCTGTACATAATTAATCAAGGAGGATGTTGTACAGTTCAGGTTAGCTCTCTACTGGACTGACATACGCATGTTTTCACAATATCTTCAGAGTTGCACTATATTTCAGATTAATCCTTAGTTTTCTGAAACACTACTACTACTACCATCACTACCATTACTACTACTACTACTACTACTACTACTAATAATAATAATGATAAAAATAAAAGTGATAATATTAATGAATTAAACCTAAATAATAAATCAATAAATAAGTGCAGAAACCAAATTATCTTACAAAGAATAGAGGGGCATATTAGCAAGGAATAGCGATATTTATCGCTAACCGCGCTTAGCGCGACTTTTGGTTAACGCCGCCTATTGCTGGAAAATATCGCTGAGATAACACCCTATTAGTAAGGTTTATCTCCATAGCGATATTATTTCCAGAGATAGCGGCAAAAAGCGAGAATATCGCTGGAAAACCAGCGATATTCTCGCATTAACGCTAAGGTGGATTCAGCATTAGAATCCACCTCCTATACTTTAAACAGGTAAGTCATCCTCACTAGCAGGAGATAAAATATAGCGATAAATGCGCTTAGCGCGAATTATTTTATCGCTTCGCCTGCCTTGCTAATAGGGGGTAGTGGAGTTAGCGACTGTTTCCAGTCGCTTTTAGTAGGGAACGCCTTCCTTGCATGTCATTAGCGATAATTATTGCTGACATGCAAGGCGATGGTAAGCGCGGCCTCTAACGCCTGAAAGCTGTCGCTAACGCCTGTTAGCGACAGCTTGCTAATAGGGCGATAAAATTATCGCCGCTTTAGCGGCAAAAAGTGCAGCTAAAGCGGCGATAAAGCCCTTGATAATATGCCCCAGAGTTCTTTCTCCGGTATATGGAATTATATCCTTGGTTGATCTTTATAATATTGTGGATTAGGTCATAGTAATCAGTTTTTGTGTCATATATTGAGTATTCATAATAATTTATTATGGCATTTGAATTTACGAAAATGCATTTATTTTATTGTAACAATAATTCACTAGTTCAAGACTCACAAGGTAATTTAGACCCTGCCATATTTTGAGATCCCTGTCTGCCGTCCGGGAAACTCACTGCTTACAATGCATCCACCAGTAAAGTGGACGCATTGAAGGCAGAGCCGTTTGTTAAGTGAACACCATGTTTTCTTAGTCATGTTCAGCAAACTCTTTCATGTGGTCTAAAACAAACTTACAAAGTGGGAGTTTGCTTTGCACCAACAAAAACACAGTGGCCTTGATGCTCTGTGTGTTTTTTCCCATGTCAGGCCCATTGATTGATTTCCCTTGCATGGACCACCATGCCTTATGTGGTCATTTCGGGCAGAGAAATCCAGTGACAATGTCCCTGTCCCAAATTGGGCAGGCTTACCATCACTAAGATAAAATCATGTGCAACACCCAGTACCCCTTATTGCCAATCCCCACAATCGTGCCCGGATGTAGACCACACAGACTCTCACATAGCATTGCAGAACATATAGACCCAATGTCATACAAATCCCATTAACTACCAGACACCCTCAAACTACAGACAACACATTCCAACTCATGCTCCTTAATGCTTGATCTGGATAACTTCGCGCATTAGACATTGCAGGGCTCATCACCTGTCACAGGTTTGATGCCCTTTTCATTAGAGCAACATAGTTCACACCCACATCTTCGCACATCCTAGACGACTTTCTTGCCACTGGCTACAGCATCCATCATATGAACACCACACATAAGAAAGAAGGCAGACTCACTTTCATCCACAAATCTTCCTGGTCATGCACCCTAGACAATCTATTAACACTCAACTCTATGGAGCCTCCGACATGCCAATTCCATATCTCTACAACTCAGACAACTACCTTCCATCTCTTCTACTGGCCTGTGGGCAGACCAAGGACTTCATTGATGAATTCTAAGATCTCCTCACTGGTTCACCCATCCAACATGCCCAAATCACCCTCTTAGGTGACTTTACCTCCCACACAACATAAGCTCAACAAAATCAAGCAATACCGTCTTCAACCTCATCAATACACTCAATGTGGTGCTGCATGTTACACAACCAACACACTACAAAGGCCACATCCTTGACCTTGTCTTCTCAACATCACCAACATCTAATGAGTAACTCTGATAACTCTAGACAGGACTGACCACTTTACCATTCAAATCTTCCTCCTCGATGCCCCACCAACAAGCCAAGGTCAACACAAATGAGAAGACCACATTTTTAGTTCTTTCAAAGACTTCTCCATTGACAACCTAATGCTTGAACACATGTGAACTCATCCCTCACCCTATCAACTCCATGTCAGATGCAAGCACCCTACTAAACAACTTCAAATAAAGTTGGAAGGCTCTAAAGAAACAACCACACCCTAATTACAACACGCAGGTGAAAGTCAATGGCTTAAGCACGCTTGTACTATGAAGGCCTAGCTGACAATAAACAATCCATTCACAGACAGTAAAAAATCAAAGAAAAACAGAACTCCAAAGGACCTCTTGATAGTGAAGTCCCTCCACACAACACGCAGACAGCTCTTCACATCTGCCAAAGCAAAGTACTGTACTAGCACTATCAATGAAGCCACCAACAGAAACAGCACACTGTTCAAGTGAATCAGCACTGCATCAGCCCCATGACGGAACCACCTAATTCTCCCTCCACAGAATAGTGCAGTGCCATTAATCTCTTTTTCAGTGAAAAAATACAGACCAAAAAAAACATTGAGGACACAAAGCCTGCTTCACAAATGTTTTCACATAAGAATAGATGCAAAATGCATAAAAGCAAAAACAAGTTTCAACAAAAGCTTCTTCAAGTTATCAGTTCACATAACAACCAATGGTGACTGCATAAGAGCAGTTTACAAAAGAACAGTTTCAGCAAAAGCATCTTGAAACTAAAGTTTCCCAAGATCATTTGTTGCATGATCAGATTCTATAGTGTTGAGTGAGGGCAATGATACTTAATCAAAGGTAACCCCATAGCTTTTGCTAGATTCCATGCAAACATGAGGAGATGCGAACCTGACGAGTCTGTGTACGGTGCAGTTTTTTCACTTCTGCTAATGTATGATATGCATGACCATGTGGATAGTTTGATGATTTATAGAGACCCTGGTACTGGGTGGGGGTTCTTAACTTCACCCATGGGGTTGGAGGATAGTCTCTCCATGAGCATCTAACCATACAGCTCTAATTAAAGAGGAATGTCCAACAGTGTGCCCTTTCTTCAACACACTGTTTCTTGCATCCAGTGCTACATGAAGCACCCATGCAACACAGAGTTTTAGTATGGCTGCCGTAGGGCCATCCGACAGTCACATTTCCCTGTCATGTTAAAGCCAAGTCACTGATCAAAAACACAGCCAAATTGGCCTAAATACAGCGGTTGACTGTAGATTGGAGCCCCCAGCTGCACCAACTCTCCATGCAAGAGCTCATGCTGCTCAAGGGGTTTTCGGGAGAGTTGGTGTCTGGTGTGTTGATGGAGGTGGGGACTTGGGGAGTCCAGAGACTCCATGGTGGCACTGTGTGGAGTTATGGCCAGTGGCACTCAGGGTGGAGACTAAGGATGAGGTCTTTTGGACACCCTGGCTGGGAACTGCAACCATGAGCTTCTACCTATCAGGCATTTTGCATCCTTGCTACATATTCGTTTTTTCCACTCTTTGAAATGTCCCCACAAGCTTTGGAGGCACAAATCTTGTGATTTTAAATTATATTACTGCAACAGCCTATCTGATGTTTTGTAGCTGTGTTCCAAGTTATGAGTTGGAGTTAGTACACTACAATTGAAAATTAAGTGCAAAAGTGAGGCAAAGTAAGAAGAAAATACAATCTTTATCTTCCTAAGGATTCACAGGACTCGAACACTGGTCAGTCATATTAATCTATCTCACCATTTATCGATGAGACATTTGAAGCTAATGATAAAGTAAGATTAGTAGTTCAGTATGGGAACTGATATTGTTTCCCATATTTTCAAAATAAGTATCATGGCTCGTTGAGAAAACATATTACTACAAGCATTTACTCTGTATCAGGTAATGGGGATTTGAAAACCCAGGGGCATATTTACTAGAAGGCTTGCAGTGCAGCACAGCAAGCCACCTTCCTGTGCTGCATGACAGGGAAAGGGCAGGAATGTGCTGCATTCAAAAGAAGATGGCACAGTCTTGCCTTTGTCGCAGAGCTGGCGCCGTTTTGGCTGCCTAGCGCAAATGCAGGCACCTTTGCACCATGGTGCAAGGGTGCCTGTATTGTAAGGAGGATTGTTTTTGTGCAGCAAGGGGCACCTTCCTGCACAAAAACAATCCCCTGAGGCAGATTCCTCTTTCAATGTGTGGAGGGAAAGTAACAAGGAGAAATTAAGATAGTTCTCCTTGTTATGCCTCCCTTGAGAAGGAGTATCTTTTTGGTGCATTCTCAGGTCTGCCACTTTTGGTAAATCTGGAAATGCATCATAATCCATGGGAGTTGCATTGGAACACACACACAATGCCCATGGAACGCCTCCCCCGGGCAGATTAATGCAACGGGGTGATTTGCATTGCATTACTCGTAATTTATGATGCCACTCAGGGCCACGCAAGGTTGCCTTGGGTGACTTTATAATTCTCATTTTGGACTTGCATTGCTCTTGCACCACATTACGTGGTACAAGAGCAATGCAACTCCTCTCCTAAATATGCCCCACAGTGCTTTTCACCATGTAGTTGAACTTGTCTCATCCATAAGATACAACAAGGATATATAGTTAGAAACTATCTCAGCGCCCCGTCACTATAATTATTTCACCAGAATATCTTATATGTGCAAAGGAAAATTTGTTAGGAATATTGTGCTAGCCATTCTTCCTTTACTACGTTTGTGATTATTTTTTTGAATTCTTTACCCTTAACTTTTTTTAAGGGAAAAGAATCCTTTTACTCTATTGATCAGGTACAATCTTAGTAAATGGTTCTTCATAGTTTTTAATGAATTTTACTTGTGCCAAGTTTCACAGAAAATGCATAGTTTTTTATGTTGAGTCCATTTGCAACATAATCCAACCAGTGAATCCATTTTGTTTCAGTTTCCTTATTTTAGTATCTCTATTGCCACACCTTCTGTTGGAAAGTATGTGTGCAGTTCCTATGGATGTTATATTTTTCATTTTTCTTTCATCTGGCCATTGTCCTTAAAATAGCTTATACGTTCTCTCCTAATTTCGTAGAGATTTTTTTTTTGTTAAACCTGCATACTGTTTTTTACATTTGCGTGTAATTATATGCGTACATAAGTTTGTGGTACACTGTGTATGATCCCCAGGTAGAGACTAGAAATTTGGAAGTTGTGTAAAGTACCTATCACAGTAAACTGTGTGCCATCCAGGTTAGCTCTTTCCTTGCTTGTCATGCTCCTGTTTACTGCAAAGTATTTCTGGGACTTGCATAATACTTCTTTCCAAGACCCTCATTTCCCATTTAGATGAGGCAGCTCCAGAGAGACAGAAAATAGGTCATCTTCCTGGAATTTCTCTTTGGTGACTATTGGCCAAAATACAAGTACAGCGGTCCTATGGATTACCGTAGCCGCGATGCACGCAACGCCGGACCGACTGCCCTTTTACAACTTTGGCTGTTGGACCGCCATTGCACTGCCGCAACTGCCAGGGATCAGAGATCCCTCAAGGTGGTGCAGCAGTCTTGAGGCCGCAATATGCTTAGCAGGACTGCCATGCTCCCACCAAGCATATTACGAGTTTGCTCTCTGCCATGGTTTTCATGGCGGTTCCTACTCCATGAAAACCAGGGCCCCCTTTTGCCTCAGGGCCATGGGGTGCATGCAGGGGGCACATGTTGTGCCCCCTGTGTGCATGCACCCCAGTACCTGAATGGCATGGACTGCACCAGTCGGGTTTGGCAGTGTGGATGCGGGATGACAGCGTGGCAGTTCCTCTCCCACACCACCAAACTTGTAATTAGGTCCTATGTGTGTGGATGGGATTGAGGTGGGACCGAAACTTTATTCCAGCATGTTATACATCAGCTGTGTGCCTCTTCCTGTTAACAATTCCAGCACGAAAATTCACTAACTGAGTTGCCCGGACCCCCAGTAACAAATACGAATGATAAAATGTTATGTTATGTTGATTTGTTTAGTTCACTGATAATCCAAGAATGTATCCAGGCACTTGGGCAGTTGTATAAGTTTGCGGTCCCCAGGTCTTCAGATGCTTGCTGAACTCGAGAAGTGAGGAGGAGGCTCTGATGTGTTGAGGGGGAATGTTTCATGCCTTGGGTGCAATGTAGGAGAATTAGCAACCTCCAGTTTTCCTTTTGCGGATGCAGGGAATGTGTGAAGTTGAGAGTGAGCCAGAGCCTAGCTCTCTGGTGGATTGGTTTAAGTGTAAGTGGTCGTTCAGTGATTCTGGTCTTGTGTTGTGTAGTGCTTTGTATGTGTTGCATGAGAAGTTTGAATTGGCTGCACTTGTGAATGGGGAGCCAGTGAAGCTTTCCGAAGTGAGGTGTGATGTTGGTGCGGTGTGGGAGGTCGAGTATGAACCTTGCAGCAGTGTTCTGGATGGTCTAGAGTTTGTGTAGGAGTTGTTTGTAGATTCTGGCGTAGGGAGTGTTGACGGATTCCAGCCTGAGTGTTTGCATTACAGTCCGTCTGGTGTTTTGAGGCAACCATTTGAAGATCTTTTGCTGCATACATTGGATATGGAAGCAGGAGGAGCACACTGTGTTGACTTGAGTTGTCATGTTGAGCTTGTCATCTAGGATGATCCCTAGATTTCTTGCATGGTTTGAGGGTGTCGGTGTTGGTCCTAGCTCTGGCGGCCACCAGGTGGAGTCCCATGGTGAGGTCTTATTGCCGAAGACCAGTACTTCTGTCTTGTCGGAGTCGAGATTCAGGCAGTTGGTTTGCATCCAGTCTGCTACCATGGTCATGCAGGTAGGGAAGCTGGTTCTGAATGTGGTTGTCTTGTCTGTCTTGGAGAGGATGAATTGAGTGTGATCGGCATAGGAGATGATGGTGATGTCTTGTGATTGGATGATGTTGGCGAGTGGTGTCATGTATATTTGAAAAGGGTGTGGCTGATGCACAATCCTTGTGGGACTCAGCATATTAGTTTCTTGATCTCTGATGTAAAGGGTGGCAATGTGATCTTTTGGGTTCTTCCTGCGAGGAAAAAATAGATCCATTTGAGAGTAGGTCCTTGTATGCCAAACTTGTGGAGTCTTCTGATTACGGTGTTATGGGAGACAGTGTTGAAGGCCGCCGAGAGGTCAAGCAGGATGAGGGCCGCTTTTTCTCCTCGGTCCAGGATGATTTGAATGTTGTCGGTGGCTGTGATGAGTGCTGTTTCGAGCCTGTGGCTCTTTCTGAATCCTGATTGAATATTGTCTAGAAGATAGTAAAGTTCAAGGTGGGTTGTAAGTTGCTTGTTCAATCACTTTGGCTGGATGGGGGAGCAGGGAGATGGGTCAGAAGTTGATCTGTTGTTTCAGGTTGGCTGTTGGCTTCTTGAGAGGGAGTTAATTTCTGCAAGTTTCAATGCAGTCGGGAAAGTGGCGGAGGTGATTGGGGTGTTGATGACGTGAGTGGTGCTGATTGGTGATTCTCAGGTTGTAAATGTGGTGGGGGCATGGGTCTATTGGGCCCCTGAGTGGATGGTCTGCATGATTGTCACTGTGTCGGTTCTGGTGAGGGTTGTCCATTTGATCAGGTGGCCATCCTGGTTGGTGGTAGGTAGGTTAGCGATGAGTTCTCTGGGGTTGAGTTGGTTTGCAAAGTTGAGGTAGATGTTTGAGATTTTGCTGTGGAAGAAGTTGGATAGGTTGTCGCAGAGTTGTTGAGAGACATGGATATTGTTGAGTGTGAGTAGAAATCCTTAACGATCGAGAAGATTCCTTGCAGCTATTGGAGCTTATTTCGATGTGGTCCACTGGTGCTTTTTTCTTGGTGTCTCCAATTTGCTGGTGATAGCATCTGAGTACAGTCTTGTAGGTAATTCTGTCTAAACTAAATAGCCCTTTCTAACTTCTAAATTATGCTGGACAGCTTCATTAGGAGTAGAAGGTGAATGTCAAAATTCAGAAAGGACAATTTCCTGTTGTAGATGAAAAGGAGACTAACTGGCACATGCATCAAGGTAGGCTTTTGCGATTATTAAGGAATCGCAATTAAGAAATCGCAAAAGCCTATGCATGTAGGAATCGCTATAAAAATAGCGATTCCTAAACATTCCTTAATTGCGACTCGCAAATTGCGAGTCGCAATTAAGGAATGCCGTCCCATTCATTCCTAGGGGCCTACAGGCCCCTAGGAATGAATTGGAGATTGCATGCGCAATTTGCGAGTACCAGTAGGTACTGCAAATTGCTCATGCAATTTCAAGATGCAAGGGTGTCAAAATGACACCCTGTTGCACCCCTGAAATTGTGATGTGCACCCATGTTGCGCACACACATGCCCCAAGGGCATGTGTGTGTGTAACCTAAAACTTAAAAAAATGCATTTTAGTGCATTTTTCAAAGTTTTTGCAAATTACAGACAAGTTTGATTTGTCTGTAATTTGCGGTCCCAAATAAGCGAAATCGCTATTTGAAAGTGCTTCTAGCATTGCATTTAAGGAATCGCAAATTGCGATTCCTTAAATGCAATCATAATTTAGGAATTCGCAAATAATTGCAAATTCTTAAATTGCGCATAGAAACTACTTTCATGCATCTCCAAAGGCCAATTTGCGATCGCAAACGGCCGATTTTTGCGAATCGCACCGTTTGCGATCGCAAAAACCTTTGATGCATGTGCCCCTAAATCTTTAGAGCAAGCAAAAGTCTGAATTTGAACACCATCTTTTCTGAAAAGTTGCATATAAGAAAGAGAAACCAATTGTCCCAACCTTCTAGCTGAAGTGATAGGTACTAGAATGGCCGTCAAAGTCAGATTCCTAATGTTTATGGACTGTAAAGGCCCAAAAGGTGAATTACACAAAACCCCCAAGACTAAGGGTAAATCTTAGTTAATAGCAAGAGGTCTATAAAAAGGGACGCTCAATAGAAAAACCTTCATTGAAGGTGAAGAACAAAGGCTTCACAGTCTATCAATCCAGCCCAAGACTCTCTATAGGCTTACATAGAGGCCCACTGAATAGTGAGCATAGCAGCCTAATAGCATAGAACTGAAAGAATGCCAATGACAGGAATAAACCTTAGGGGTAAATTTGCTACTAGATGTTCACATAACCTCGCATAGTCATAGAGAAAAACCATTTCTCTGCAAGAAAGCTTGTTCAACTTCCAGGCCACTAAGCGTAAACACAGTTGAATCTCCTGTGGCAGAACTAGAGAAGTTGGGGGATGGACAGAGTGGAGAACCCACTCTGGACAAGTCTTCATCTGAGTCAGAGTGTGTTGCCAGGAAGAGCAGGGCTAAGCAGGATCAGTCAGGTCTATGGAAGACCCCTCCCCTCTTTATCCTTACCAACAGTCAAAATCAGAGAGAACATGAGAAAGGCATAAAGGAGAATCTGAGGGCAAGGGCAGAAAAAACAATGTATCTTCCAAGATGCTTTCCCTAAATCCTTAAATCAGACAAGAGGAAGAAGACAATTCTGAGTTGCAAAAGGTGTCAGCGTCTAGACTGGACTGAGGGGTGCCTGGCACTAGCATTTCTTAATGTATCCATGATGCCATCTATCCAGAGCATTAATGTGTATTTCTCATTCCTAATTTGATTTTCTAAAAATCTACATTTTGTTTTGAAGCTGTAGCTTGTACCTTTTTCACGATTGTTTTTGGAGAAATGTATGAAATACTGGATGAGCTGTTTACATGTCTAAGTGCCTTATTACGAGTACGGCTGCTCGCGGTGGCGGTCCGACCGCCACCACCACTGTGGGTCAGCCTGCTATATTATGATGGGGCGGTGGAACCCATCTCCGCCGGGATCCAGGATCCCAAGGTGATGGTGGTGTGTAAAGGGGCCTGAACATGGTGGGGGTGCCGCAGCCGGCACCGCTGAGCATATTATGACCTGCATATCCACTGCCCTTTTCATGGCAGAGACCCTGCAATTAAAAGGTTGGCAGACATGCAGCTTAGGGGGCCCTGTTAGGGCCCCCGGCTGAATCTGGGCTTGGGGGTGCATGCGGGGGGGCACATGTTGTGCACTCCTGGAATAGCATCCTAGTTCCTGCACAGTGTGGCTTGCACAACATGGTGCACACCACACCATGCAGGAACGTGCTGCAGGCACTCTCTCGTTGGCGGTATGCTGTTAAGCCTCTCGTATGAGCCTAACAAATCCGCTGTCATGATACCAACACCGCACCGCCTGCCCACCCTGAATTTTTCTCATAATCCAGTGGGCAGGCTCACAACGACGTTGGCAGTCTTCCTGGGACTGCCGCGGTGGCGGTCCCATTTGAAGAATACCAATGTCGTAATAAGACCCTAAGACTATTTTGAAATGCTGGGGGCTTGCTTTTTAATGTTTCCTTCAAAGCATGCCTTGTGTTCCCCGACCAGTCAAATTCAGTCCCAGTTAACCCTAAACCCTTATTTTGGAACCAGTCCCGGGTGAACCCAATTTGGTTAAACTTGATTCAGCTGAACTTTCAGGAGTTTTCTGGTTTAATTTACTCTAAAAAATATTCAATATTTGAGAGTCGAAATGAGAATCCCAGAGAAGTGAGTTTCTTTCATTTTTGTCTACTGACATAGAGGTGTGAAGGCTTCTGGGTGCTCCTGCATGTTTATGATTGGATGCCCATGACAGAAACATACTGTCCAACTGATGATTGAGGCTGTGTTGCTGAGAACGAATTATGGTCAATTTCTGGGACAGTTTAGTTGAGATGGTAGGGAGAATTGTTCTTTGAGTTTTAAAGGAAAAGTTTATTAAGATATTACAAATACAATAAGTTAGTACAATAAATATCAAATAGGAAAAACTGGGGGCCCGATTACGATGGCGGGGAGGCTGCCACCGACAGGCTGTCGGTGGCGGTCTCCCCGCCTTCCTAACCAACTTACCGCCCGCCATATTATGATGGCGGTTTGATGTGTGGCGGTTGTAAAGACCGACCGCAACGCATCCGACGGGCTCCTTGAGCCCGCCGGTGCGGCAGAGGGGCTCATAGTCCCTAGAATGGTGGCGGTGCCTACCAGGCACCGCCGTAGGGATTATGATGTTTCCTTCCGCCTGCCTGTTCATGGCGGTTAACCTGCCATGAACAGGCAGGCAGAAAGGGACTTTGGGGGCCCGTAGTGGGCCCCCCTTACCTTCTGGCCCCCAGACACGGGACTTGAGGGGCACCTATGCTGCCCCCCTACATATCCCTGCACCATGTGGCAGGCACCGCATGGTGCCTGCCACATAGTGCAGGGATATGTAAATTGTCCTTTTTTAGGTTGAGCCTAGAGTAGCGCACAAGCGCTGCTTCTGGCAAAGCATTATGTAGGGGAATCGAAAAGCTGACCAGACTCTCGTGCGTCATGGCCTTTTTCGGGCGGTTACCCGCGCAGCTGACATCTGTTTTGCATTATCGTGCCCGATAATGCAAAACAGATGTCTCGCTGTGGCGCGCGCGCGTGTGCAGCACTTGCGTGCTTGTTTAGACTTCTTGGGAGGTAAGCTTCAAGCACAGAACAAAGCCACATGACTTACCTGTTGCGCAGAGGGTAATGCAGCAACACGCGACCAGGTAACAAAGCGCACGTTCCCAACCCCGGGACATGCTGAAACCGATAAATGTATATGCAAAAGATAAGAGAGTGCCTTCAGCTGTTCAGAAAAGGGGCTCCTGGCGCGCGGCTGCCGCGGGGTCTAGCATCAGTATCAGAGCAGACGGAACTGTGAGCCCAGAGCTCCCGTCGGCGCAGCCTTCCTTCCCCTCCCCCGGATTTCCTCAGCCCGCCCCTCGCGCTCACTTTTCAGGGCTAGGGGGCTTCCTCCCTGGGGGGCTTTCCCTTGTCGGTAAATCTAGGCTGGGGTGGGAATCTCCCAGCGCCAGGGATGTGTCACCGATGGCTTCTGAGCACCGGGGCTGCTTATAGTAAAGCGAAAGTTCAACCGGCTGGGGGATTCCAGGGTGTTTTACTCGTAAATATTGCAAATAGAGTGAAAAGAGCAAGCCCGCTTTGTAACTGATCATGTGCTCGAACCACGCTCACTGTTATTAAACCCACAGGTTCCTGGCACTGAATTTAAAGTCCAGAACTGACAGGCAGGGACATTTTAAGCATTTTTGGGGTCGGGGCCGAACATATTTTCGGGGCCCCTATTCAGAACAGCTTTGAATTTATGGTCCAATTTCACCTCTTTTATGCTGTCATTGGCTAGGTCCAAATTCTAAAGTTGTAACATGTAATATCCAGGGATAGTGAAGTGTGTTTTCAATATTGTAGCACTGCAGCAGCTCACTGATATGACCGCGAATAATCTCTGTGACACCCTCCCATTTCTAATATGGAGGGTCCTGTTCTCTAAGATAATTTTTTATGCATGTTGAAGGAAACATAAACACTACATTTCTCTGCCAAATGTCTGTAATAAACTTTCCATCACTCACATTAAAAATAAATTAAAGTGAAACAGTATTTAAAAACATCTGTTTAAGAATGATTCAAGGGACTCTCTGCAGAACAGATCTGGCGCTATGGGGGGGCTGAAAGGCTGGGTCCTTGGGCCAGAGCCCACTTTGCCCATGCCTTATAACGTCTCTGCTGACATATGTCACACACATCTCTTTACTAATCCACTCCCATGAATCTATCCCTTTCAAAACAATAGATGCAGTAAAATAAATGCATGTCATCTCACAGGCACACATTTAACACATCTACCAAAAGTAATACACAAGGAAGGAATGCACTTTGTAGTAGGATGCCAGCCTCTCACCTTGTGTGCTACTCGCCCCAAAGCACTTCAATGCCTGTCAGGGGTCATAAGTGCTACTATATAAATACAATGTACAATTACAGTTAGATTTACATGTGACCTATGCCCCACACTGTCCGTGTCTCACACTCCTCACACTGTCCTTGTTCCTCAAGCTCCCATTGTTCCTCAAGCTCCTTACACTGTCCTTGAGTCCCAAGCTCCTCACACTGTCCTTATTTCCCATGCTCAGCGACTCAGAATGCCTATTTATTTTCAATCACTACGTTATACCAACACAGTGTCTTATTTTATAGAGCCATAATGATAATTGTCACAGCTATTGACAGACAAGCATTGGCATAGCCAATAGGTCTCGCCTTTGGGACCTTATAAGTATTTAGTTATCCAGCACAATATCTTTGGTGCAACAACATCAACTGTTGCATGGCTAAACACTTATAAGGTCCCAAAGGCGAGACCTATTGGCTATGCCAATGCTTGTTTGCATTGCGGCGGGTGCTGCAGCCAGCAGCACACGCCGCAGTGCAAAAAATGGGCAATGCAACCTCCTCGGTGGCGGTCACATCATAATTCGTACTGTGCGACTGCCGCCTTGTAGGCGGGTGGTCCCAAATACGAAACGATAGCGGACTGAAGTCCATCCGCCATCATAATCAACCCCTATGATAGGAAAGTAGAACATATGAAATAAGCAATTAAAAAGAGAAGAAAACTATAAAACTAAAAAAGGAAAGGGGGGCGTGGCTAGCGCCCACGGAGGATGGCGGCATTTCCCTGACTCTCCCGGGACGGCGGCCGGAGAGGCGGCTCAGGCAACTCACCGAGGACCTGTGACTACCTTATTTCTGCCTGCATCAACTTCGCTTCTGTCGGTGCTCAGGCTGCTGTTAGCGTCTTTTCAGTACGGCAGCGTTTTCGCCTTCTCTTCGTGATGAGCGTCCTTCCGCGGCTCCGTCACTGTGGCTCCCGCCATCTTTGACCCGGTGAACTTTTCCTCAGACGCGGCAACAGGTGACGCCTCAACTCTGACAGATGTCACCTACGCTCAGTGGAGCTTTACTCACTTACAGAGAGTATTGTGTGCATTGGTTACTCACCTCTTTCTCAGCTACATATATTGCCTGATATACTAAACCACCATTTGCTGCCCTTACCGCATAAACTGTGGCTCGCTTCGCTCCTCGTCCACAGTACCTTCAAATGGATGACTCAACAAATTTACCGTCCAAAGGCACTTTGACATCAACTACGGGCAAGCCCTCTGGTACCAACAAGGCGCCCAGCAAAAAATTGAAGAAGGATCCCCCTTCTCCTCCTAAGCAGTCCTCATCGGTCTCCATGGACCTCTTGTTAGAAGAAATCAGGGCCCTCTGCCCTTTTGTGGAAGAAACAAATTCCAAAATACAAATTCTAACTGATAGTTGGTCTCGGATGGAGGAAAGACTGACTATTGCAGAACAGAATATTCAATCTTTGAGTTCCTCCAAGATCCAAGTTGACGCTCTTCAATCTCAAGTAACATCTCTCCAGCAACAGGTTGAAAATTTAGAAAATAGAAATAGGCGGAATAACCTTCGCATTTATGGTTTACCGGAAGGCTCAGAAGGTTCCGATCCTATGCCTTCTTTAAATCTTTTCTTCCGAAACTCCTCAATCTAACAGAGGGCCTTCCTCTCAACATTCAGCGTGCTCATAGACTGGGTCCTGCATCTTCTTCTGCTTCATCATCTTCCACCATGAGGCGACCAAGAGGAGTCATCTTGTACTTTTTGGAATATACCGATTTGCTTAAAGTCCTGGCGGCTGGTAGGTCTCTCAATCGCATTTCATGGTATGGTAACCCCTTATTTTTTTCACAGGACTATGCAAAGTCTACTGCAGACCGGCGTAAAGAATTTCTTGCATTGCGACCACGTCTTGGCTCTATTGGTGCTCGATTTGTACTCTTTCATCCATGTCTTTTTTAAGTAACCTACAACAACAGCACCATTACCTATGAAGATCCTACAAGACTAAAAAGTTTTCTCAATTCTTGTAGCGTAGAGACTATGGACACTTCCTCATCTCATATTAAGTAGTTCGTTATGTTGTGCCTCAGGCTTTAAGCTTTATGTGCTTATTTAAGAAATTTTCCATGTTTATAAATTACAGACGTTGTTGTTTACATTAGCTTCGTTGATTGATATTAACCTTTTTTCTTCCTTACAGGTCTGATTTTTGTCGTGTGACTCATCCGTTGTTCCTGTTGTTTGCTCCCTGCCTTCCCTCATGGAGTCCGGGTGCGTCATCCTTCCATGTGGCCTAATCCTCCCCTACCTTTCATATGTCTTGGAGTTTTTGTAGGTATGTTATCTCTCCCCTTGATACTTCTCCTCATTGTAATTGCATGTTGCTCTCTTTTTTTTTCTTTTTCTTTTCGATCTTTTTCTACTCCCTTCCATTGCATTGCTTTCCTATTTCTACGAGATTTCTCTCTTTTTCTTCTCTCCCTTCTTCTTACATTCTTGAGTTTTATTGTCTTTATCTACTCATTTGTCTCACATATATCTCTGAACTTATCTGTATTACGGCTGATTTATTATGTCATCCATTTCGCTTTGATATTTTATGGTTTTAAAAATTGTAACGTGGAACGTTAAAGGCTTAAATTCTCCTATTAAGAGACAGCGAGTTCTAACATATTTATCCAAAATAGACGCTCATATTGTTTTGTTGCAAGAAACACATCTTAAGGAAGCTGAATCTTTAAAGCTAAAGAAAAATTGGTTAGGCGAAGTCTTTTCTTCACCTGGTGATGGCAAAAGAAATGGCGTTATAACTCTATGTCCCAAATCTCTACACGCTACACTTCTTTCACAGAATACAGATGTTGAGGGTAGATGGTTGCTTACTAATTTAATGATTGGGGGGGTTCCGATTTCTTTATTTAATGTGTACGCTCCCACTCATGGGGATACTTCCTTTTGGTCCCAAATTTACCGATTGCTTGCTCAACAGCCTGCAGTTAATTTAATATTAGCCGGCGACTGCAATCAAGTGGTTGACCCTTTACTTGATAGGAAATCCAAATCAGCCTTTGTACCAACCAAAGCACACAAAACTTTCCTACAGTCGGTAAAACATTTACACCTGACGCTTGGAGGTTATGCAATCCGGCTGAGCAGGAATACACTTTCTATTCTGCACCTCATCAAACCAAATCACGTATTGATTACATTTTTACTACACACAATATCTCCCAAACCTTACGTTCCGCAGATATAAGTCCCATACTTATTTCAGATCACGCCCCTGTTTCCATTCAGCTAGACCTTTTATCCCACTCTGAACATCTCAAAAGATGGCGCTTTAATAATTCCTTGCTTTTGGATCCTAATTTTACTGCTTCTTTTCTATCTTTTTTTCAAGAGTATTTCTATTTCAACACTACTGACACATTACCTTTTCATACCGTATGGGACGCCTTAAAGGCTTCCGCGCGTGATTTCATTATCAGCTATGTTTCCAATCAGCGGAGGATATCCCGGCTAGAGAACGTAGAACTTCTCTCCAAGATTAAAAGGTTAGAACACTCTTACTACTCTTCCAAATCGAAAGAGTGCCTCACAGAACTTATTAACGCTAAGATTCAGTATAATAAAGATACGACATACAGTGCCTCTTTATTCCTAAAAAAGACCAGTGCAAAATTTTATGGAGGGCAAAATAAATCAGGTAAACTATTAGCCAACTACCTTAAGACCAAACAGAATAGACTCCATTTCGAATCTATAATAGATGATAACAACAATCCCAAAATCAAAGACGATGACATTTTACAAGAATTTGTCCAATTCTATGAGCGACTGTATACACCAGAGAATCACCCTACTGAGGAAGATATTTCTTCCTATCTTTCCTTGATCCACAAACCTACCAGCCCCTTGCCGAATATGGAACTCCTTGAGATTGATATCACACAGACAGAATTGACTACCGCTCTTAACACCCTTAAGAAAGATAAAGCTCCAGGCCCTGACGGTTTTACTGTTGAATTTTATTTACATTTTGCCCACATACTTCTCCCAAAACTGCTCACTCTTATTTCTTCTTTTGCTGATACAGGCAGTTCTTCAGGAACCTTTTTGGAGGCCATGATTTGCCTAATTCCAAAGGAAGGAAAAGATGTCCTCTACTGTAAAAATTACAGGCCCATTTCCCTAGTAAATATAGACTATAAAAAATTTCTAAAACCTTGGCCCTTCGAATTGATTCACTCCTCCCTTACTTATTGGGCAAAGAGCAGTCAGGTTTTGTCAAGGGCCGTTCTATTACTGATAATACTCGTTTGCTTTTCGATATAATTTCCAAATCCTCGAACTATACGGAGTCTCTCGCCACTGTCACCCTAGACGCAGAGAAGGCTTTTGATAGAGTCTATTGGCCTTTCATGTTTCGCACATTGGCGTGGTTTGATTTTGGCCCGAAAATCATTTCCTTGATTTCCTTGCTCTACTCTAATCCTAAGGCGGCCATTTTTGTAAACGGTCTCACTTCATCTTACATGGGGGAGTGCGACAGGGATGTCCTTTGTCGCCTTTCCTTTTCAATTTGGCATTAGAACCTTTCCTGTCTCGAATTAGACAAAACCAATCTATTACTGGCTTTGTTTCGAATTCTCTACAATTTAAATTAGCAGCTTATGCTGATGATGTACTTTTGTTTCTTTCTCTGCCTCATCTCACCCTCCCGGCTTTTTTGGAGGAAGTTCAATCCTTTACAAAAGTCTCGGGTTATAAATTGAATAATGAAAAGTGCGAAATTTTACCCCTAACTAAATATACTTTTAAAGCTGACTTTTCCATCTCCAACTTTACTTGGTGTCCTCACCAGATCAAATATCTTGGTTTGTGTTTCACCCCGTCCAATAAATCTTCAATTTCTGTAAATTTTGATAAATACAAAGAAAAGTTGTCTACCCTCACAACTAAATGGCACCCCCTATATCTCTTGTGGTGGGGTCGCCTTGATACCATCAAGATGATGTTAACTCCTATTGTACTATATATCATTTCTAATATCCCTTTATCCATACCGATAAAATTATTTCATAAAATTAATTCTATACTCATATCCTTTTTGTGGTCACATAAAAAACCCAGAATGTCTTTATTAAAATTATCACGCCCAAAATCAGAAGGTGGTGTTAATTTCCCAGACTTCCCCAGATATCACAAAGCCTTCCTACTAAGACACCTATCCAAATGGATATTGGACACACCTTATGCTTACCCACTATGGATTGACCTAGAGAGATTCTTTCTTTCTCCTTTCTCATTTCAGGAATTTCTGTCTTTCACTCGCAAACCACAGATACTCTGCACTCCTACTATTAATCACTCATGCAAGGTTTTGAATTCTCTCCTTCCGCCTGCGCCTTACGATCTTGCTTCATTCCTCTCTTCAACCATTTGGCATAATAGATCCATACGCATCAAAAATAAACCCATTTACTGGAAAACATGGAGAGACAAGGGTATGCTATGGGTGCACCAACTGTTTGCTAATGATACCTTCCTTACTTTCTCCACTGCATGCTCTCTCTTCCAATTGCCTCCCTCTTTTCTGAACAAATTTTTAGCCCTACGCACTGCTATTTTAGAGTTGTATTCCTATTTCAAATCCCTGCCCTCTCCATCTCCGTCACCTGGCTCTACTTGGCTTAACATTCTTCGCAACACACCAAAAGCTTCTACTTTTTACCTTTCGTCTTTCACAATCCTCCATTGATAGGAACAAAACAAGCACAGAGCTCTCTTGGGAAGCTGACCTAGATATACAATGGCCTATCCCCTTATGGGATAAGATTTGGTTGAAAATTAGGAAATCCTCCAGAGCCGCCACTGCTACACAAACTCTTTTTTTCATTTATCCGATCTCTTTACATAAAATGCATCCCGAAATTCCTGACACTTGTTGGTCTTGTTCACTTATGCACGCTGATTTAAAACACTTATTATTTACATGCCCTCAGGTCCTATATTTTTGGACTCAAGTTTGGACGCAAATCAACACAATTTTTCATGCCAAAGTTCCTCTCACCCCTGGTAATATTTTTCTGGGCAGCCTCTCCACTGGTTGAGATATACGGACAGCACAACTGCCTATTATCGATTTGCTGTTGGCAGCGGCGTTCCAACAGATAACAAAAAATTGGAAAGATGCCTCCAGGCTTTCATACTTAGCTTGGTGGTATTCTGTTTGTCACAACCGCAGACTAGACACAACCTTCGTATTTCCTATGTCTCTTGCTAAAAAACGATTACAATTATGGTCTCCCATCACGCAATTTTTGGATGATAGTGCTAAAAAATCTTTTGCTCCTGCTCCTCTTATACAGGAAGTTGCTCAGCCTCCTTGAATTTCCTTACAATGTGTTAATTATTACTTGATGTTTTACCCAGATATACTCGTTTTAATTCCATGTTTTATATTGTTTAAGATTTGCTTTCTTGATTTTTAAATCTATTCATCAGTATAAGTTTACATGTTAAGTTCAGCCTTCAAATTGTTATTGCTTTTCTTTTAATTGTAATTTTTGATGCTATACTTTGTGATACATTGTTGTTATGCTTCTCTTTATATTCAATAAACTCATCTTTTCAAACTTTAAAAAAAAGGGAAGGGAGAGGGGGTACATTTTATAGTTGCACAATAAAAAATAGTTCATATGCAATAACAGCAATAGTGTTATCATTATAGAAATATATGGTAAAACCTTCTTGAAAAGGTAATATGTAAACTAAGAAACAAGATTATGAATAAAAGAAAGTCAACGAGTGTTAAGAAGTCCTTCAGTATAAGGGTTATGAACCAAAGAACGTTTTGCGTATCTATCTAAGAAATGTGTAACTGGGGACCATAGGGAAATTCGTTTGTTTGAGAGTTAGTGTTATAGGATGGATATATGCTGTGTCCAATCAATGATTGTAACATACTGCATACCACCCAGCTTGAAAGGATAACTCAGTGGGGAGAATTGTTTCACTGTACACATTTTGGTTGTGAGGCCAAATTCACATATCTGAATCGGGTTGTGTTGAGTTTTTATGGAAAAGGGGTGCAAGATTTATGCTCTGGTCCCAGTGATCCATCCTGCAAAGGTTCTAACATAATTGCAGGACATAAACTTAGGGAACTTACATCCTTTGTGTTGATCCTATACAATTAAATTTGCTAGCTGTGAGGGGCCGGATTTTATAATCCTGCAAATGTTTTATTGTAATTGCAGGACATAAGCTTAGGGAAAATGTTTGCTTTGTGTTGTTCTTATGCGATTAGATATACTAGCTGTGCTGTGGCATATCCTAAAGGAATGTCACGTTTTCTCATGTCAAGCATAAGTAACATATACAGTCATTTTTTTCTCTGGTTTCTAGGACTGTAGACTTCTATATGTATTGCAAAAAGCAACACTGCAATGCGCCCTAATGTAAAGAGTAAATTCAGGACTGAAAGAGCTACTTGCACATATGAGACAGCCAGTACTATCCTTTTAATCAACGTCAGTTTGTATGGTGGCAGTTTCACGCATGCTGTACTGAGAGCCACAAAACTACAAGTCCCACAATACAAAGTGGTAGCAGAAGAGTTAGAATGTGTAACATATGACATGATGGTTGATTTAAAGCAGTCTTTTTAATATCTTCCAAGATCAGCAAAACAAATAATATTAAGCAAGATCAACTCCTTGTCTATTTAATTAACAATACTGCCCATAAAAAATGTGAAA
Source organism: Calotriton arnoldi (assembly GCA_963921515.1). Lineage (NCBI taxonomy): Eukaryota > Metazoa > Chordata > Amphibia > Caudata > Salamandridae > Calotriton > Calotriton arnoldi. The sequence continues at coordinate 86,045 of CAWUFW010014631.1, read as the reverse complement.
AATATGGTCATGATCAAACAAATTCCGAAGGACCTACAACAGATAATTGACCAAACTAAGACTTATGGTGATATAAGTGGTCTGCATATAAAACATGTAGCAATGGGCTTTGGTAATAATCCATATAGTTATATCTAGCTTCTAGAGTGCAAGGAATTGCTATGGAATCTCCTTATTTGGGTAATGCTCTGTAATAACTTTTGATTAAGCCATATGACAATGCTCCAAAGTCTAAGGGGGCTTTCCATTTTCTTAAAAACCTTCCAGGCTTATGTAACTGTTCCATTATTGCCTTTAATAAGATATTGTGATGGCATAGATGGTTCAGTCATAATAAATTCTGTGGAAGGAGGAGCATTCGGAAGCCCCCTCAAAATTCAATAGACATTTGAATAAATAGAATATTGATTTTGCTGTTGAGCCTCAAGTTCAGTCTTAGAAGCTCGGTAAGAAGAGCAAGATAAAAAGCCTGTATCCTTTTGGTAAAAGTTTGTTTATCAAAATTTTCGCTTCTTTTTAAAGTAATATTCAATATCTATGTCAATACAAAGAAAATTCTATTACACTGTAAGAGAATATCTTCTGGAACTGATGTAATGAAAATGTATGGGATAAGGTATCCCCTGCCATACATTATAAATCAATCAATCAATCAATCACAGAATTTGTAGAGCGCACTACTTACCCGCGAGGGTCTCAAGGCGCTGGGGAGAGGGAAGGGGGGGGGGGATGCTGCTACTGGTCGAACAGCCAGGTCTTGAGTAGCCTCCTGAAGGTCAGCGGGTCTTGGGTCTTTCGTAGGCTTAGTGGAAGGGTGTTCCAGGTCTTGGTGGCGAGGTGTGAGAAGGATCTGCCGCCGGTGGTTGTTCTTCGAATGCGGGGGACGGTGGCGAGGGAGAGGTCGGCGGAGCGGAGCTGGCGGTTGGGGACGTAGAAGAAGAGTCGTCTGTTGAGGTAGGCTGGGCCAGTTTTGTGGAGTGCCTTGTGTGCGTGGGTGAGGAGTTTGAAGGTGATCCTCCTGTCGACGGGGAGCCAGTGCAGGTTCCTCAAGTGGGGGTGATGTGGCTGTGGCGTGGTACGTCGAGGATCAGTCGTGCGGAGGCGTTTTGTATGCGTTGCAGTCGCTTGATGAGCTTGGCCGGGGCTCCCGCGTAAAGGGCGTTCCCATAGTCTAGTCTGCTACTGACGAGGGCCTGGGTGACTGTTCTTCTTGTGTCTGTCGGGATCCACCTGTAGATCTTGCGAAGCATGCGGAGGGTGTTGAAGCAGGAGGAGGAGACTGCGTTGACTTGCTTGGCCATGGAGAGCGTTGAGTCGAGGATGACTCCCAGGTTGCGTGCGTGGTCGGTGGGTGTCGGGGCTGCTCCCAGCGTCGTTGGCCACCAGGAGTCATCCCAGGCTGAGGGTTGGAGCCGAGGATGAGGACCTCCGTTTTGTCCGTGTTCAGCTTTAGTCGGCTGATCTTCATCCAATCGGCGACGGCCTTCATTCCGTCATGGAGTTTGGCTTTGGCGGCGAGGGGGTCCTTGGTGAGGGAGAGGATCAGTTGAGTGTCGTCGGCGTAGGAGATAATGTTGAGGTCGTGTTGTCTGGCGATGCGTGCGAGCGGGGCCATGTAGATGTTGAACAGTGTTGGGCTGAGGGACGATCCCTGGGGTACGCCGCAGATGATCTCGGAGGCTTCGGATCGGAAAGGTGGGAGGCGGACTCTCTGGGTTCTGCCGTCGAGGAAGGAGGTGGTCCATTCCAGGGCCTTGTCTCGGATCCCTGCGTCGTGGAGGCGTGCGCGTAGAGTGCGGTGGCAGACAGTGTCGAAGGCGGCGGAGAGGTCCAGCAGGATGAGGGCTGCGGTCTCACCATTGTCCAGCAGGATCCTGATGTCGTCGGTGGCGGCGATGAGGGCAGTCTCAGTGCTGTGGTTGCTGCGGAACCCTGATTGGGATGGGTCCAGGATGCTGTTTTCTTCGAGGTATCGGGTTAGCTGTTTGTTGACGATCTTCTCGATGACCTTGGCTGGGAACGGAAGCAGAGAGATGGGCCGGAAGTTCTTGAGGTCTCTCGGGTCCGCCTTGGGTTTTTTGAGTAGGGCGTTGATCTCTGCGGGTTTCCAGCTCTCTGGGAAGGTCGCGGTCTCGAAGGAGAGGTTGATGATGTTGCACAGGTGGGGTGCGATGGAGCTGCTGGCCTTGTTGAAGATGTGGTGCGGGAAAGGGTCTGACGGGGAGCCGGAGTGTATTGTGCTCATGGTCTTGATGGTGTCCTCGATGTTCACGCTGGCCCAGGCTGGCAGGGGGTCGTGGTCGATGGTGTGTGGCGGGTCTGGTGTATCGATCTTAGTTGGGGTTGTCTGGGTGTTGAAGCTGTCGTGGATGTCGGCGATCTTGCGGTGAAAGAAGGTGGCGAGGGAATCGCACAGGGGTTGCGACGGAGGGATGTCGTTGGTGTTGGAGCTGGGATTGGAGAGTTCCTTCACGATGTTGAAAAACTCCTTGCTGTTGTGTGCGTTGTTGTCGAGGCGGTCTTTGAAGGAGATTCTCTTGGCGGACCTGATGAGGTGGTGGTGGTTACGGATGGCGTCTTTGTGGGCTGTGTGGCTGTCCGGTGTCTTATCGCTGTGCCATTTCTTCTCTAGTTTCCGGCAGGTACGCTTGGAAGCTAGGAGTTCCGAGGTGAACCAGCTGGCTCTTTTGGTGGTGTCGCTGTAGGTGAGCTTTTTCAGCGGGGCGAGGGTGTTGGCACAGTCGTCCATCCATCGTCTGAGGTTGCAGGCAGCGTCGTCGGTGTTGGATGGGTCGGAGGGAGGGCTGAGAGCGAGGGTTGCCCGGAGTTGGTCTTCGGTGACTTTGCTCCAGCAGCGGCGTGGGATCTGTTGGGTGCGGTGGTGTGTGGTGGGTTTCTGGAAGGTGAAATGGATGCAGCGGTGGTCGGTCCAGAGGAGTTCCGTGGTGTGGCTGAAGGAGACGTGGGAGCTTGAGGAGAAGATGGGGTCAAGCGTGTGGCCGGCGCAGTGGGTCGGTGTTGTGACGAGCTGGCTCAGGCCGAGGTTGGCGAGGCTGTCGATCAGGGTGGTGGAGTTGCTGTCGTTGTTGTTCTCCAGGTGAAAGTTCAAGTCTCCGAGGAGGATGTAGTCGGTAGAGGTCAGGGCGTGCGTGCTGATGAAGTCGGCGATGGAGTCGCTGAAATGGGGTCGGGGCCCAGGGGGTCTGTAGACAAGGGTGCCTCTAAGGGTGGTGTTGGGGTCCGTGTGGATCTGGAAGTGCATGTGTTCGGCGGTGCTGAGAGTGTCGTCGGTGCTGGTCGAGACCCTGATGGTGTTCTTGTGGACGATGGCGATTCCTCCTCCTACTGCGTTGATGCGGTCTCTGCGGGTGATCTTATAGCCGTCTGGGATGGCTATGGCGATGTCGGGGCGGAGGAGTCGTTCATCCAGGTCTCTGTCAGGAAGGCGACGTCTGGTGATGATGTGTCGAGCAGGTCCCAGAGCTCGACGGCGTGTTTGCGTGCGGAGCGGGTGTTCAGTAGGATGCACCGGAGGTGGTTGAGGTCCTTCTTGGCGGGCGCCTCGGTGGCTCTGAGGCTGGTGTAGCTGCAGTTCCGGCAGGAGAAGGGACCATGGGTGCGTTTCGGGGCGGCCTTGAAGCAGTTGTGCGTCCGTCCGGGGTTGAGGGCGTGGAGTGTGGTGGCATCGTATCGGCGTCGGTCCTCCAGGCTAGAGCGGGGGGCGTGCGGTCCAGGGGTTCTGGCGCTGGGCGCGGTCCAGTCGCGGACGGGCGCAGACGGGCTTGCCTTAGGCGCGCCTTCGGCGCGCCAGCGGCAGGGCCGCGCAGCGGCCGCCATATATGGGGAGGTGGGAGGGAGGAGCAGCTGGGAGGCGGGAGGCAGGGGCAGCGAATGGGCAGTCTGGGGGGCGGGGCCGCAGGGGACGCAGCGGCGGGAATGGAGAGAGGCAGCGGGGGCACAGAAGGAAAAATGGAGAGAAAACAAACAGAGAAATACGGGCACAGTACAATGGGGCAGCGAGGGGCACAGAAGGAAAAATGGGGAGAAAACAAACAGAGAAATACGGGCACAGTACAATGGGGCAGCGAGGGGCACAGAAGGAAAAATGGAGAGAAAACAAACAGAGAAATACGGGCACAGTACAATGGGGCAGCGAGGGGCACAGAAGGAAAAATGGGGAGAAAACAAACAGAGAAATACGGGCACAGTACAATGGGGCAGCGAGGGGCACAGAAGGAAAAATGGAGAGAAAACAAACAGAGAAATACGGGCACAGTACAATGGGGCAGCGAGGGGCACAGAAGGAAAAATGGGGAGAAAACAAACAGAGAAATACGGGCACAGTACAATGGGGCAGCGAGGGGCACAGAAGGAAAAATGGGGAGAAAACAAACAGAGAAATACGGGCACAGTACAATGGGGCAGCGAGGGGCACAGAAGGAAAAACGGGGAGAAAACAAACAGAGAAATACGGGCACAGTACAATGGGGCAGTGAGGGGCACAGAAGGAAAAAAAGGAGAGAAAACAAACAGAGAAATACGGGCACAGTACAATGGGGCAGCGAGGGGCACAGAAGGAAAAATGGGGAGAAAACAAACAGAGAAATACGGGCACAGTACAATGGGGCAGCGAGGGGCACAGAAGGAAAAACAGGGAGAAAACAAACAGAGAAATACGGGCACAGTACAATGGGGCAGCGAGGGGCACAGAAGGAAAAACGGGGAGAAAACAAACAGAGAAATACGGGCACAGTACAATGGGGCAGCGGGGGCACAGAAGGAAAAGTGGAGAGACAGAAAGCAAGAAATACGGGCACCGAGGCCACAAGCGGAGGGGCGGAGCTTACCAGCAGCAGCAGCGGGCGGACAACACAGGCGGAGCTTTGTGGTGGGGAGCGACCTACCTGGCAAGGTCAAGGGTCGCTCTCCTCACCGCGCAGCGGCCGCCATATATGGGGAGGTGGGAGGGAGGAGCAGCTGGGAGGCAGGAGGCAGGGGCAGCGAATGGGCAGTCAGGGGGCGGGGCCGCAGGGACGCAGCGGCGGGAATGGAGAGAGGCAGCGGGGGCACAGAAGGAAAAATGGAGAGAAAACAAACAGGGAAATACGGGCACAGTACAATGGGGCAGCGAGGGGCACAGAAGGAAAAATGGGGAGAAAACAAACAGAGAAATACGGGCACAGTACAATGGGGCAGCGAGGGGCACAGAAGGAAAAATGGGGAGAAAACAAACAGAGAAATACGGGCACAGTACAATGGGGCAGCGAGGGGCACAGAAGGAAAAACGGGGAGAAAACAAACAGAGAAATACGGGCACAGTACAATGGGGCAGCGAGGGGCACAGAAGGAAAAAAGGAGAGAAAACAAACAGAGAAATACGGGCACAGTACAATGGGGCAGCGAGGGGCACAGAAGGAAAAACGGGGAGAAAACAAACAGAGAAATACGGGCACAGTACAATGGGGCAGTGAGGGTCACAGAAGGAAAAACGGGGAGAAAACAAACAGAGAAATACGGGCACAGTACAATGGGGCAGCGAGGGGCACAGAAGGAAAAATGGGGAGAAAACAAACAGAGAAATACGGGCACAGTACAATGGGGCAGCGAGGGGCACAGAAGGAAAAACGGGGAGAAAACAAACAGAGAAATACGGGCACAGTACAATGGGGCAGCGAGGGGCACAGAAGGAAAAAAAAGGAGAGAAAACAAACAGAGAAATACGGGCACAGTACAATGGGGCAGCGAGGGGCACAGAAGGAAAAATGGGGAGAAAACAAACAGAGAAATACGGGCACAGTACAATGGGGCAGCGAGGGGCACAGAAGGAAAAACGGGGAGAAAACAAACAGAGAAATACGGGCACAGTACAATGGGGCAGCGAGGGGCACAGAAGGAAAAACGGGGAGAAAACAAACAGAGAAATACGGGCACAGTACAATGGGGCAGCGGGGGCACAGAAGGAAAAGTGGAGAGACAGAAAGCAAGAAATACGGGCACCGAGGCCACAAGTGGAGGGGCGAGCTTACCAGCAGCAGCAGCGGGCGGACAACACAGGCGGAGCTGTGTGGTGGGGGAGCGACCTACCTGGCAAGGTCAAGGTTATAAAGCTATTTCAAGTTACTGAGGAGTTCCATGACCATATAGAGGAATGAGACCAAAGGCCGAGCTCTTTTATAGGGTTATGGAGCTCCAAGATGACTTGAAATATCCTTATCATATTCAGCAGGGTGTACTTTATTCCTTATAATACATGGATTACCCCATCATCTATCCCACAACCATTTAAATCCTTGATGCATAGCTGTTTCATAAGACAGAGAGAGCATGTTTGTAAACATGAAGAATAAAAATAGAATCTCTAGTGTAAATTTAAACTCATCAAAAAATGTGTTAGATATTTGTTGCAAAATGATATAAGAATCGGTTAAAAAAAAGTGCAGTAGCTCGGAATATGTAGAAACATGCGCATGTATGACGCATACCATTCGCACGCTTTTACATTTGCTTACATTATAAGCACACTTGCTACGATTGATCATTAGTACTATCCTGAAACGGATCCCAGGCTCTTTTTTATATGGAGTTTGCTGGAATGTGGAATATTTAAATAAAAGATTGGAGGTTTCTCTTCCTTAAAATCCAGCACTTTAGCACTAGCACTTTAGCATTAGCACTTTAGCACCGGGACACTTTACTACTACCTTTTCAAGTTCTTGCACTTTTTTGTTTTTTTTTGTTTTGTATAGCTCTTAAAAATACTTGGCAGCTACATATGAAAATCTTATTAAAAGTGGAGTTCCTTGCTGGTATTAATTCTGTAGAGATAGTTTGTATAGTTAATTAAATGTTAATTAATATGGATTTTATTAAAATGTCAACTCATTATTGATTCCTGGTAATGTAGTGTATATGTGATTGCTTTGTTCTTGATGCTCTGCTCAATAAAAATAAAAAAAAATAAAAAAAAAGATATTTGTTGCAAAATGATATAAGAATCGGTTAAAAAAAAGTGCAGTAGCTCGGAATATGTAGAAACATGCGCATGTATGACGCATACCATTCGCACGCTTTTACATTTGCTTACATTATAAGCACACTTGCCACGCAAACGACTAGCACACACACGTTCACCACGCATACCATTACTTCTGATTGTTATCAATATTACTTTTATGTGTTAGTTAAACTTATAATGTTGATTAGACCTCAAAATTGGAAGGAAAAAAAACGCTGCAAGTAGAAGTAAAAAATATTCTTTAAAGTTTAAACGATGTATTTTACTGGAGTTTCAATCACAGAGTAACACTGCCACCTACTGGATTTCGAAGTTTCAAAACAGCAGAATTGACAGTTATTAATGTAATTTTTTTTAAAACCTTGCATGCATTATCTAAAAATTAGTACACTTCATCTCCCTTTTCTCCTAAATCCCATGTATCTTATCCTTACAGTTATTTTATATCAAAAATTCAAATAATAATGATAATAATACTAAATATTACTGCCCCTAAACCCTCTGCATCCTGTCCCAGGAGTAAATATATAAATGCACTGGTAAACGATAAGGGAAAACAACAAAATGTAAGTGGTTTTAATTATTTTTTGAAGAGTGACAGGAGAATTAAATTAATGTCTGTGTTTCTGCTCAGGGGAGACTTAAATTATCTGTGTTTCTGCTCAGGGGAGAGTTAAATTATTGTCTGTGTTTTCGCTCTTCGGGTTCTAAGGCCTGTGGAACTAGATGTGCTCCTGCGCTCGGATTGTACTCTCGTCTCAGCGCACAACAAAAGGAAAGCGTTTTTTAAATTCTTTTTTGAAGAGCCTCCATATTTCCGGCTACCTGGTTAGCGGTTGCCATGTACATGGCTCTTTCCCGCGGTGCAGGCTCCTGCAGACATGTGAAAGTGGATAAATTATTGTCAGTGTGCGTTCAAATGACTTCCATTGTAATGACTTGCGTGGAAACAGTAAGTACGATGTCAAAAATGTGTGGTAATTGTAGTCTTTTGTAAAAACTTTGTGGTAAAGGCTGTTTCCTGAAATATGCAGAAAGATTCTAATTTTTCTATAAATACGTTAGGTGTGGAAAAAAAAACCATGTTGCCATAAATGTCCCCTTTTTGCTTGTCACTGTACAGTTAGAAAAGCAGAGCAGAAGAAAGAATAGCACTCTTTTGTTTTCATTCTTTAAATGGCTGCTTTAATTATGCTCTGTAACCCAACCTGCCTTTCCTGTCAGCTGCTGGGTCTAGCAGCAACCAATGTGACTTCAGGACTCAACTATAATAGGTTATTACAATTGAGCCGCTACTCATTTCTTTATAATCAGGGAGACACTGATTGATTATAAAGAAATTAGAGGCAGATATTTAATACAGGGATTACAGAATTCCATGTATTATAATTTTATTAAATTGCAGGATTTAATAGTTGTCAGGTTGAGTAACTTTTATAACCTGCAAACCTTTTACATTTACAGAAAAAACTTTAGTAAAGTCTGTCTCATCTGCATGTTTAGCAACCAACAAGAACTCTGCTAGCTGATGTCAAGTATTTGTCATCAATCTATCTTATTTGTGCATATGGTCGATGTAAGCCACAAGTGCAGTAAGAACAAAAAACATCAATGCTGCGCCTGCACCTGGCAAACTTAACAAACAAACCAAAGGCCTCTTCACAGAGATGAATACCAGGAGAACTGGCCACCAAGCCTTCATAAACACAAGGAAAAAATCCTAGACCATACCCAAGCCAAACACCTTCAACCTCCTGATTATCTGATCAAACGACACCAGACAGATTTCAGGGTCAACAGCATTGTTTATTTATTATCTTCCAAGAAGGCAAATTATAAATTAGGGTAAACTTGCTAGAGTCCTTCTTGGGCACAATCACCAGCAGGGGGTACATAAAATCAAAACATGGTCACTGGGCAAAAATCAAGGCGCCTGATTTACAAACTCCACTTTGTAGTATGATTTGTAGTACTACAGAACGTACTACAAAATGTACATTTTACCTATACTTATGTGTGCAGAGATCTCAGCCCCCCCTAAGAAGTCTCTGCACATGTAAGCATAGGTTTTAGTAGTAAATGTGGGAGAGACACAGGGGAAAAGGGACAGATTTACTCTTAAAAGGGGTGGGATTAGGGAAGAGTAAGAGGGGTTTAGAGAGGGTCAGGGAGGGTTGGAGAGAGGGACATCACCGACCCACACAACAGTAAGAGAGACATGTAATTTACACTTTTGTAGTAAGTTAGCACTTGGAGTTTGTAAATACTGAAAGTAGTAAACTTACTACAAAGTGTAAACTTACTATAAAGTGTAAGCTACCTTTGTGAATCAGAAATGTCTTTCCAAGGGTAATTCTTTTTTGTCTTTTTTTGCGGCTATACTTTGTTTGTTATCAAATATTGCGATTCTTAGACACAATCTCTACATCAGGAATACAAGAACGAAAATCAAAATGAAAAAACTCTATTGCAGAGCTGCTCACATACCTGGATGGTAATTACACCAAGTAACCAAAGCATTCAAATCAGCTGGGCTCAGGGCCTTACCCACATGTAGCAATGATGCTAGCTCGGAGCCTCTTCATCCTTTAACTTCATAGAGCATTTTGATTTGGATGTGAAGAAACACCACAGAACAAACAGACAGGCTTGAATTTACATTCCGTGATCACCCAGGTCACTCTTTGCTGTAGAAAGCCCACAAGTTGCTTCTTAATTAATGCCCTCCTGCATGGCTGAATCCACTGATTTATTGCGCTGCTCCAGCCTTTACTGACCAGGGCCGGACTGGCTACCGGGCGTTTTGGTGTGCTGCCGAGCTTGGGGCTGATTTCGTTGATGGGGACCTGCGTGTGCTTAAAAACATTTGTTTTGCTTTGTTGATTTCGAAGCTCACGCAGGTCCCCATCAACGAAATCAGCCCCCACCGCAGTGAAATCAGCCCCCAGCTCGGCAGCACACCAAAACGCCCGGTAGCCAGTCCGGCCCTGCTACTGACCATCATTTTTTAAAAACGCACATTCACCTCAGTCTTGTACTACCCCGTATCTGGGCTAACTGATATTGAACAATTTCTGAAAGCAACCTGGTTTGGTCCTAGTGCATTTACTCCACCTTCATATTTTCCCTTTTGTGCTATGAAGTGTCCTCAATCAACATAAACGACTCCGTCCCTTTCTTCTATGTCTCCTCCCCTCTCTTTCGGTCCATCATTTCTTCAAATTTCCACTGAACTCTCCCCTTAAACTTCCTTTTGGTCATACAACACTTATATCCAGGTAAAACCTTTTTTTACCAGTATTGGTGCAAACCTTGATGGGGGAAAATAGAATGTTATGGTCGCCAAGAACCCCCTTGCTCCCCAGGAAAAGAGAGAGTCCCACCACCACTCCTTTTTTTTAATGTGTTGGAGTAGCATCATTTGGAATCAACCTTCTACGTTTGGCTAGGCCATTTAGCCATATGTACTCGTGTGACACAATAATACTAATGACTAACCACCCAAGAGTTTATCCAGGTGCTTGGGCAAGCTATGTAGGTGTGATTGGAAGATCATGGTGGACAGCTGAATAGCCCGGTCGGGAGCTCCCGTGCTCTCCGGGTGTGTCACCTCACTAAAATGAAGCACGGACAATAATCCCAGAATACTCCCCCCCTCTCTCCTACCTTTGAGGATATGCAGCACGGGGCTGGCCGTAGGCCCCGCAAGGTAATCAAGCAGTGCGGAGAGTGGCACGGAGGATGGCTGGAAGGATCGCCGGCATTTCCAATCGCAGGAAGCACTGTCTGAGCAGGCGCAGTGACGGCTTTCTGTGCCAATCGGAGCTCCCGCGAGGTGGCTGGGTAGTGCGGCAAGCAGCAAGGAGGTCAACAGAAAGGGTTGCTGGTGCAGCCGGTGTGGCCCATTGCAGGAAGCACGGTCTGGGTGGACGGGGTGTCAGTTCTCCGCATCAGGAGGAGGGCCCCTGCTCGGGTTTCCTTCCGGGGAAAGCCTGGAAGCCCCCAGGACAGTAGAGCAGTGCCACATAGCCCACGAGCAGAGGAAACAGTTGTCTGCCCATGCATGAGCCTGGTAAGTGAGCAAGGCGGGGGGAGCAAGGAAAAAAGGAACTGACACTGTCTTTGGCCAGAATACTGGGAAAAAAAGGTGGAGGAAGCCCTCCTCCACAAAAAATCAATCTCGAAAGCAAAGCCTCAACCAGAAATGAGGGTTAAGCTATTGTTTACGGAACAGGGGGCTAAATATAGACACCACGACAGGGGGTACAAGGAAAAGCCTGACATTAATACCTGCAACTAGCAAAACAGCAAAACAAGCTACTATAGAGCAACTGGAGAATCCCACCACTACTTTGGGAAGGGGCAGACCTGTAGGTACTAAAATCAAGATCACCCCATCCCTATGCTCCTTACTCAAAGTCCAGTCTAAACAGTCCCCCCTCGTGGGCAGAACTCCCTACAAGAATCCAGATGGAGAGAAATGAGGGCTCTAACACAAACGGGGAACCCCTCTAGAGGAGAAAGTGTTAAGTAACAATAGATACCATGCCCTAGCAACAGAGGAGACGGCCAGCCAGGAAGTACCCCAAGCCCAGCACCAAGATGGGCAGGAGCAGGGCGAGCTCAGAAGGCAAGACGAGGAACGACGACCCCAAGAACCAAGTGGACACACAGGCATGGAGAAGATGATGGAGACCTTAATAACAGAAATGAGGGCCAACTTCACTACGTCCATGAACAACCAAGAGAGAATACAAGGGACATGTGAAGCCCTTGAGGCCAAGATCAACACTCTAATGGAGCGAGTATCAATGGTGGAAACATCTTTGGAGGAATTGGGTAGAGAGGTAGAGGCAAACCAGGAGGAGATACAAACACTGAAATCCAACGAGAAGGACCTCAGGAAAAAAATTGAAGCCATGGAAAATCAAGCGAGAAGAAACAACCTGATGGTCCTGAATGTGCCAGAAGGGGCAGAAGGAGAAAATATAAGGTATTTCATCATTGACCTCTTTAAGGAATTCGTCCCTGGCATAGAGCCTGCTCTTCTGGCTGAGGATATTCAGAGAGTTCACCGAGACCCATTCAGGAAAGGAACAGTAAGGAAAAATCCAAGGAAAATATTAATCAACTTCAAATCTTATGTTCTGAAGGAGAAAATACTGAATTAAGCCCTCAAAGCCGGCTCTTATACCAAAGGGGACTGGACCTTTAGAATCCGATCGGATGTCTCCAAAGTCACACAGGATCGACAGTGGGAATTAGGTCAACGCATTCAGGAACTAATATAAAGGATCACAAGGAGGTGGGAGCACTTATCGACCAGATTAAGCTGCAGGCAAAAGGATGAAAAGGAGGAGAGGAGGGTAGAAGAGGGAAACACGAAACGTCTGGGGAGTAGGGATCTCGAAAGGGGCGAAAGTGGTTTTCGCCCAAGGAAGAATGAGAGGGTTCTTCAGGGAAAGAGGGGGGCTGAAGGGGTCACACAAGGAAAGCATAAACATACACTTACACTGGATGTGGGAGCAAGAGGGGAAAAAAGGAAAAAAAAAATATAATGTTCTTCATGAATAAAGTCAAGAAACAGGGAACAAAGGGGCTATCTAATACTCTGGAGCTCTCAGTCAGAAACAAGTGGGAGGCAAGTAAGCTCTCCTATTATGAATACTGGGAAGGATGTGGCAAACTTCCAGCCTGGAAACTCAAAACAGAGCAAACCCGGAATAAGATCACTGCAATACAATAGGAAGATAGGACAACTCCTAGCACAGAAGACTCAGAAAACGGGAGAGCCTTTACGAACTTTTTCCAAGACCTCAATACTGAGGACACCATAGCCACAGAGGAGCAAATAAATGACTATCCAGCAAAAATAATAACCCCAACACTGTCAGAAGAACAGAGAGATGACCTCAATTCAGAAATAACAATCGAAGAGGTGGTTAGCGTGATAGCAAAACTAAACAAGCATTTGCAATGCAATAGGTCTCGCATTTACGAGAGTTTGAGCTATTGGCATTGTAAATGACAATGCCTTTTATTTATTTGTTCTTTTTATAGCAGATAAATAAAAGGCATTGTCATTTACAATACCAATAGCTTAAACTCTCGCAAATGTGAGACCTATTGCATTGCAAATGCGTTCTATAAAATATTTTTAAAAGCCTTAGGAGAAAGCATGTCCTGCCTGCTGTTACTATTTGAAAAAATAGTTCTCGGAGGCTGAAATTAAAGCCTACCAAGTAACAACACACGTAACAGGGGGTGTTGCCATGGGAGGTTACAAAATTAGACAAGGCGGTACTAAGGAGGGACTACTAAGCCTTTTGACCAGTGAACAGCCACAGTTTACAGTGAACAATCACACAAGCCAATGAAAAATATGGGAGGAGCTTCAATTCCCTACCTGAATACAGTATGCCTCTCAGAGCAGCACATGTGCTGCCCAGGCTCGACCTAATGAATGTTCTTGTGTAACACAACTGGTGCTCATGTAAAGCGCTCTGATACCGGAGGGTCAAGTTTGCGCTATATAAAACTCCGGGGGAAAAAAAGCATGCCATATACGTAGCTATAAACATACTCACAACAGCATTTCTCACCATGATGCAAACAAAGCACAGCAACAGCCAAAAAGAACAATTTGGACAGAACTTCTAACATACACACAATATAATCCAGAAGTGCCATATATTTTGCTATCACTGTAACCAAAAAAAAACCACACACACCACTATATTCTCTGGGCATGTCGGTCGACCAACTTAGAAGAGACATGAATGATTGACAGTCTTCCATTTTTAACACTAATACACCAAACTCATACACCAACAGGTCAATTAATAAGCCATTCACTTACTTAATCGAACCTATCACCTTAACAATACACGTACAACCATCACAAGCTGAATCAGACGGCTGTGTGTAATGGTAACCTGTGAAATATGCACAAAAATCACCAGACTACTATAATAGCTAGTAGGCAACACCAATGGCAGAATGTATGCTATACACAGCAAAATAACAGAATATAGTTCTGCCGATGGAAACAGCCAACTGAATATTTGGATTAAATAGTGCCGAGGTGCGATTGTTCATGAAAAAGAAGCGTTCTGCGGGAAGCATGGGCACTAACAAGGATACCAATGCATGGGGAGAGAGAGTTACTTGTATGCAGATCATGTATGGTGAAGGGCTCGGGTGATGGTAATTCACTGAAGCTTTATTTGGGGGTGCTGGAGTAGTTTCTAGGAACCTATTGGTGTCTGTCCTATAATGTGAATATTATCCCCCAATTGCCACTGGTGCAATGAAACAGACTGAGGATTTAAGTAGAATTACTGTTTGTGCAGAGTGTTGCCATAGAACAGAAAGGCTGTGATTTTTGTTCATGCTAGTTGTAGAGGTAAACGGACTTAGAGAGATTGTGAGTGACCCTATACCTTTGGGGCAGTGATCACTCTACTGTTCAACTCAGATGGTCTTCTGATGTTGAGATTTCTATGCAGGTCCTCTAATGGTGTATGAGAACGAAATAGGAATGTTGACACTGGGGAAAATGGGTAGCTACATGAGACACTAGTGCAGGCTGAATACTGAGAGGAAAGCTTGCCATTTAGGAGGCTCCTGATGGGGAGTGGATATGGAAGAGATTTTGGTGGATTAGCTAGCTCTAGCATGGTGCACCAAGATTTGCCTGGGTCCATAAATGGCTGATAAGTTCACAGTGGAGTTGGCTCTTACTTTGCTTGGCAATATATGGGGATTTCTATAGCGTGAACCTAGCTTAAAGACAGCAGAGCGCGTTACAGGATCAAGGGCAAAGATACAATCAGTTTGTCTGGTTTGTGTTGGGTGTGCTGTATGAGTGCTATCTTCTGCTGGAGTTACTGTGATTAATCTGTTGTTGGGGAAGCATGACATGGTCGTTGACTTTCAAGGGGTGGTTGGCTCTGGAAATGAAGGGCTATTTGGGAAAGATTTGAAAGCCTGGCTCCTCAGCATTTTAAAATGGCATAAGGGTTCGGTAGGAAGCTGACTCTTTATATAGTGAACTAAAATGAAGCACACTGTTCAGAGAGACCAGTGGGTCCCCTAGTGGTTTGCAGAGGCAAAAGAAGATAATACTAACGCTCTCTTTTGTGGTAGTGCGGACACGCAGTTTTAGGCTTAGAGGGCAGTGCTAAGCATTTGTTGTACTCACATAGGCAATAAATGAGACATATACTCAAAGAAATTAGGAAAATAACATTTCTTTTTATACATATTTTATACTCAAGAACGTCGTTTAAAAGGTAAGTACATTTTTCAATAGAAATATTTACAGGTAAGTAAAACGTTCAAACCTATGCGTTTTTACGCAAAATGCAATCTTAAGGGAAGAAAAGTCAAAGATGCATAAAGGTAGATACAGTAGGTTTCAGGGGTTCACCTTCTGGGATCGGAATAAGTAGTGGGCCAAGTACCAAAGTTCTACCAGCAGTTCTTCTGAAACAGCCCGGGTTCTACCAGGAGCAGGGTGCTGGTGAGCTGTCACGCAATGGAGAAGGGGAGCCACCTAAAGAGGCTGCACAGGGGGACTTGCGGGCAAGTCCGAGGGCTCCAAAGTGGGGGCTGAAGTTGCAAGGGGTCTTGGAGTATGGGGACACAGCAGATTCGTGGGGACCCGGGTCGGGCGACTCGGGTGCAGTGTGGTTAGGTTGGCTGGGCGCACAAAGATGCACCTCGCGGTCAGGGCAAGCAGCTGGCAAGGGCAAAATCAAAGAAGCTGGACCACTCTAGAAGTGGGTCTCAATGATGCTGATGTCCCTCAATGGCTGCTTGGTCCTCGTGCACTGAGAATCCGGACTGGACTCTTACTGTCGGTGCTTGGTGCAGAGCGTTTGGTATGTTACACCACTTGCGTCAATCATCAAAGACGCCGGTTTTACCTTAGCATCTTATGCGGATGACACCCAAATTGTGGTGTCACTAGCAAACTGTGAAAACAATCCAGGTGAGGCATTCAGCTTATGTATGAGTAAGGCGAGCAACTGGATGGATTGCAACTGCCAGAAGCTGAATGCCTCAAAGACTGAGGTCATCATCTTCAGCAATAAACCCTCTTATTGGATACCGGATTGGTGGCCGCCAGAGCTGGACTAACTGCCTACACCCTCAACTAAAGTAAAGAACCTAGGATTCTTGGTAGACAGTGAACTGAAATTCAAGGAGCAAGTTAACAAAATTACATCTGCATCCTTTTGCTCTATAAGGCTGATAAAAAAAATCGCAAAATTCCTGCCCCCTGAACTTCTAAAAACAGTAACTATGGCTATGGTCCTCACAAGGATTGACTACTGAATGAATGAATGAATATATTTTATTGTGTCAATTAATAAAAATTGTTACAAAAGACATCAAGCAAAGGGGCATATTATCAAGCGGCAGCGATAATTATCGCTGACCGCTCTTAGCGTGGGAAATAGTATCGCCGGCTATCGCTGAAAATTATCGCCATGCTAGCGCTGTATTAACAACGCTTAGCGCAAAGGCGATAATTTTCCAGTGATAGCGGTGTTTTCCATGGAACATCGCTGGTTTTTCAGCGATGTTCCATGGAAAAACGGCGATAATCTTGTGAATAGGGCCTGTGGTCTTAGCCACACAATCCACCCCCATGTTAGGTATGCCTTAGTCAGGAATTTAGCAGACGTTAAATTCCTGCGTTAAGGCATACTTAACGTGATTTAAAATATCGCTAACCCACGTTGTTAATATGGCGATACCTGGGTTAGCGATATTTCCCCATGTTGTTTTCACAGGCACGCCTCCTTTGCATCTCATTAGCGATGCGATGGGAGGCGTGCAGAAAACGGACGCTAATTCAAGGAATCACGCGCTAGCGTGTCCTTGTTAATTAGGCGATAAAATTATCGCCGCTTTTCGTCCGAAAACGGACGCTAAAGCGGCGATAATTCTTTAACGCCGCCTTGATAATATGCCCCAAAGTGTCTCCACCACTCACTTTCTTCCATCTCGTTGATGCATAATTAACAGATCTAATATTCATGACTAAAACATAGAGAGATAGATCTAAAAGCGCAGCACTTACAGGGTGTAAAACAGATAAAATCGGTGTAAAACATATGTTGAACGCGTAAGCTGGTTCTAGTCCATGACTGAGGCCTTGCCTAAGAGTTCTTTCACCTTGTGTGCAAATTTCGCTAATCTGGCCAGTTCCATTAGGATCTCCAAGTTAAAAAGAAGTTTCATGGCATCTGTGCAAGTGCGTGTTCCATATTTTAAAAACAGAGGTTTCAGTAAAGTGCAAGATGCATGGATCAAGCAATGGCATGTGCAAAACAGGTGAACCATAGATTCCTCATACTGATGACACAATCTGCAAGTAGTGACCGCCTCTAAGGTTTTCCAGCGCGTGTTAATATCTTTTATCGGCAATACCATAAGTCTCACTGATAGGATTCGCTTTAAGATTGTCTTGTTTAGAGCGGCGTCAAGATATGGCTGCCTAAGTTGATCTTGATAGGATCTTGCTAGTATCCTAATATTACTGCTGGAGAACTCCAGTTCCTTCAAGTCATCTTCCTTGGATAGTAGTCTGACTTGTTTTTTTAAAATAGTTTTTAAAGTGCCAGGTTGATGAGTAAAATCCTGCAATTTGGTCATGTCAAGGTTCAGTTCAGTGCAGGCAGTATGCAGGCCGTTGGTCCACGAGTTATTGCCTTTTGTAAAAATTACTTTCAAAATTGCTTTCATTGTGTACGGAGGGGCCGCACAAACCCCTCAGGAGTACCGAACGATCGATGCCCAATGTTCATAATTTTGTTTGTTTAGCCCGAATTCCAGTCGTACCAAAGCGTTCCGGGCGTGGGCTGGAATCTGGAAGATCTGCTTAAATGCTCGACAATTGACACGTTCCATGATATTAATTAATGCCGCGGGAAATGCTAAATGCCATATGTGACTGAGGGGAGTAGCTTAGCGCTTATGACCTTTCTGATGGATTCGGTTGTCGGGCTGTTTAGTTTAGAATTCAATTTACATAGGGCATACGTTACTGCTTTAGCTTTTGTTTCGATGGAAGCAGTGTGTGCTGTGGGCTTCCCGTTACTCATGAGCCAAACCCCCAAGTAGTTATATTTGGTTGTTTTTGCTATTTTCAAGTTGCCCATTCTCCATAGTTGTTTAAGTTTGTTGCCATACTTCCCAAATATTACTACCTTCGTCTTTCCTGCATTTGCTCTTAAATCATTTTCATTATTATAAGCGCTTCGTGCATCTAGTGTTCTTTGCATGCCTGTTTTGGTGTGGTCCAGTAGCACCATGTCATCTGCATACTGCATTAAAAATAATCTGGTTGACCCAATTTTGGGGGGTAACAGATTGGCATTGGATATTGTTTTACAGAGGTCCGCAGTGTATAGGTTAAAAAGCAGAGGCGCCAGTACGCAGCCTTGTTTTAACCCTCGGTCTGTGTAAATCTGTTTAGTTGCTGTAATAGTCTCTACCTTACTCTTGCATCAGGTCTTTTGAAAAGACTTCAGATTTTGCAAAACGCTGCTGCCCGTTTCATCTTCAAAATTCCCAAATATGAATCGGCCAGAGAAGCCATCAGAAAACTGCATTGGTTGCCAGTCAGACAACGATGAAAGTTCAAAGCCCTCTGTCTGGCATTTAAATCTCTGCATTGACTTGTGCCTGACCATTTTAAGCGAAAACTTAAATGGTACGTACCAGCAAGAGCGCTATGCTCAGGCTCTGCCAGGAACATGGTGGTTACCCCATTTAGAAAGGCCACATGGGGGGAGGAGTCTTTATAGGACCACCGCAATGATCTGGAACAGTCTGCCACTGACTCTAAAAACAGCCCCTTCCCTACTCAGTTTCAGAAAAGCCCTAAAAACCTTGCTCTTCACACAGGATTAATAAAGCATCCTACCCACTTGCTCAACCCATAGTGGACACTGTTGCTGCCTTAGCTCAGACTTCTATAGCGCCAAGACGCCCTCGGGCATGAGTTGCGCTTTATAAATCATATTTACATTACATTACATCACCCCAGGGGTTGGTGCTGCACGGGTCTGTTGGTCCTGTTGTTTTCACACTCGGTGGGGTGCCATATCTGACCTTCCAGAGTATGAGTACCTTCTCCTTGTCGTCTGCGGCATCGGTCGGGCCAGGGAGCTGCAAGGCGATGGACAGGAGTCTGCTTGTCGGTGCCTGTGGACTGCAGGGGAGTAGCTCCTCTACTCCAAGGGAGACTGTGTATTTTGAAGTGTTGGCAGTCTACCCAAGGCTTTGGTAGTTCTCCAGCTCGCAGGACGAGTCATTATGTTGCGATTGTCAAGTGAGGGCTGAAGACGGCAGGGTTTTGCGACAAAATCCAAAGTTCTGCTGCAGTTCTTGCCAGACACTGACTCTTCTTAGTCCTTCTTCTGTTGACCTGTCAAATCGGAGTTCTTGGGTTCAGGGGGCGCCACCTAAATGCTCAATTTAGGGGTATTTACGGGGAGTGACAGGTAGTAGTCAATGGGCTACCTACCTTTAGGGTGTCTACACCCTATATATGACCACTTTCTGTGGGAAGTGGGCATAACCCTAACCCTAGAGTGCTAATTCTGCCCAAAACAACATGGAGGAATCTGAAAAGTGGAGTCCACAACAGCTGGCCCGCCCTAGGGGTGGTGCTCGCTGAATGTGGGAAAACAACCTAATCTTACTAATTTCCCCACCTGTCTTGCTGCCAAAAAGCAGGGTCAGGACTGGAGGGTGGGCACCTCCACTATCTAGAGAGGCCCGGGGTCGCATAACAAAGACAGCAGGGCCTTTTAAGCTTCCCTTTCTGGAATGCACATCCTGCTTGGAAGAGGTGTGAACACCTCCGCCCAGAGCAGGCTTTGTTCCTGACCTCAAAGAGCGAAGGCTCTCACCTTCGGAGGTCAGAAACCTGTCTATGGTGGCTGGCTGGTCGAGACCTGTCAGTCAACACACTAGTAGGTGGTAAGTTTTCAGGGGACACCTCTAAGGTGCGCTCTGGGTGTATTTATTAATAAATCCAGCACTGGCCCCAGTGTGAGTTTATGAAGATGAGGTGTTTAGTATCAAACACCCTGCGGTATAGTTAAGCCATCATGTAGCTGGGGAACGTGTAATGAATAGTGTCCAGCCCATGTACACATTATGGCTTCCCTGTGCACTAGAAATATCTATGGGTGAACTTGGATATCACCGGGACATATCCACTCTCGCAGATAAGCCCACACGTGTATAGTGCACCCTGCCTTAAGGCTGTATGGACTGCCGTAGGGGTGACTTACTTATGCCACATGTAGTGTTGGCAGGCATGGCATCACGTATGTGTACCATGTCGACTCTTAGGTTTTCTCTGCACCAAGACACATACACTGCAATGGCAGGTTGCATGAGCTTGTGAGGGGTCCCCTTGGGTTGCACAATTCGTGCTGTAGCCCTTAGGGACCCTGTTTAGTACAAAGGCCCTAGGTACCAGGGGTACCACTTACTAGGGGCTAACAGGGATCCTAAAGGGGTGCCAATTGTGGAACAATCGTACATTATAGGGAAAGAACACTGGTACTGGGGACCTGGTTAGCAGGAACCCAGTACAATCTCAGTCAAAGTTGCACCAGATACCAGGCTCAAAGTAGGAGGTAACCATGTCAGAAGGGGCACTTTCCTACTGGTTGAAACATGGGCGACATTCTTGGGGTGGCTGAGATTTCGGCAGCTGTGGTGTTACTGAGATGAAGCATGGGGACCTAGCTCTGGAGAGGTTTCTCTGCTTGTTGAAGTGGTGCAGAGGCAGTTCTGTGAGCCTGCCTTGGAAGTGGTCCTCAGAAAGATATTCTAAGAGCTCAGCTCTAGAGCTGCCTCAACACAGGAAGAGCTGTCAGCGGTTCCCACTGAGGACAGGTAAAGATCCTGTGTCTGGAACTGGAAGGAGGGGGTGGCCCAGTTGTGAGGGCTGATGTTTTCAGAGGCTTGATGGTGAGGTTGGGAGATTTTCTGGTGGTCCTGGCTCTGTTGACTACTACAAGCAGCACTAAGGTGAGCTGTGTAATGGTTCGAGAGGTAATTATATGTGGTGGGTCTGGTAGTGGGTAGCCACTTTAAATATGTGTACAGTCTAGAACCGAACAACCCCCCGGTTGTAAAGTTACTAGATGACCTCATTATAAGGGAAATCATTTTACAGCCCTGAGTCTTTTTTTAACCTATTGCATTACTTGTTCATGTCAATTAAGCCTATCGGGCTAACAACCCTCAATACAATTATTTTAAAATCAAAAGCCCTGCAGTACAAAGTGCAGTTTGCTCATCCATGGAATCATATGCAACCTAACTGGAGTGGCAATGAAAGGTCACTATAGACAGGCCCTGGCGTGGCTACTGAGATGGATCTGGCAGTGGCTGTGTGGGGGTGAGAATAACAATTCTGAGGTAAAATACTGTAGAGTCCTTGCTTTATGATGTTTGGGCTGGGGGTGTAGCAAGGAATACCTTGTGTCTCTTGTGTTTAGTGGTTTAGCCCATGACGTTTCCTAGGCGATAAATAGTAGTGGAGTCACATATGTGAGGTTAATAAAGAAACTAACCACAAATTTCCTGTGTGGTTCCAAAATGCTGTGCGGTGCCTGTGGGGTAGCGCGCGATGTAACAAGCATAGAAGTCAGCACTCCCGATTTAGGTCTGCGACTTGCAATTTAAAGCGAAACATTGTTATTTTACCTTTCTCTTATTTGTGTTTCTCCATCCAATTCAATAGATGGTGATGCTATCAGGAAATGAACCCCTGTTTTTTTGTCTAAATCTCACTCTTTGGTTTTCCCAAATGTTGGTATGTACGGATTCATGATGGGGGATTCGAATGCAGGCACAGGTGGTTTGCTGGATCTGGAGGAGTGGTAGTGGTGGTAGTTGCTGGGCCCAGGCCTTACCTTTACCAACGAGCAGAGCAGGCAGGCACGTAGGTGCCGAAGATCCTTTGGAAGCGTCTCTAGCGACATCTCCAACACCCGAAAACACACAAGTGTGAAGTGAATCTTCAAACAGGAAGTTGCACAGCGACATCTATGTGGAAATCCTATTATACGCAATATTTGTTAAGTAACACGGGCAATGGACCCAGAAATAGGACTCAATGTATGCCACAAGCTGATCTTTGCAGACTTAGCCAGTGGATAGCAATGAGCAACGCCATTTTGAAGTGAAACTTTTTCTTGTGTTTGGCATCAGAGGCTCCACAGCGAGATGAACCACACTTTCACACACTTATCAAAATCGTATTCTGTATAAGTGTTTAAATGCACAGATAAACTACCCATTGTGCAATTTGTGCTGGTGTTCACACAAACTTACATTTTGGTAATTCATGCCTTGTTTACGTCATGATTA
This sequence comes from Calotriton arnoldi, assembly GCA_963921515.1. Classification (NCBI taxonomy): domain Eukaryota; kingdom Metazoa; phylum Chordata; class Amphibia; order Caudata; family Salamandridae; genus Calotriton; species Calotriton arnoldi. The sequence continues at coordinate 63,616 of CAWUFW010014631.1, read as the reverse complement.
ATGGGCATTACTGTCCAAGATGGTGGGCGCCACCAGATCGGTATAAAGCAAAATAACAGTTCTCAGGCTTTTTGTGTACCTAGAGATTCTCTTGCTGTTCCCCTGCGCCTTCTTGGGAGCAGAGTGATTATTACAGCATAGAACCTCAAAGTGAAACGTTCAGCATTAAAGCAGATGCAGGGGCAGATGCGTCACATTGGTAGTACAGCGTAAGTGCAATTAGAGCCAACCAAAAATCCCTGTAGTTAGGAAAATATTTGAAACACATTTTGGCACACCATGGTGCTCTAGAAGCAGGGGAGAGCCAGGAAAACAAGCATTTGCAATGCAATAGGACTCACATTTACACAAAACCTATTGCATTGCAAACAGTAGTCATCGCGGACAAAGGGAGGGAGGGCGGGGGGAGGAGGAGGCATAGACAACGGGAGTGCGGGGGAGAAGGCACAGACAACGGGAGTGCGGGTGGGTGGATGAGGGAGAAGGCATGGACAACGGGAGTGCGGGCAGGGGGAAGGGGAGAAGGGGGCGAGAAGGCACGGCCAACGGGAGTGCAGGAGGGGGAGGGGGTGAGAAAGCACAGACTACAGGAGGGAGGGGGGAGTAGAGAAGGCAGTTGGAGAAACTCATTGAAGAAAATAGTGCTCACAGTCTAAATAACATGTACCGTGTAACACTCGAAGTAAAGGGGCCAGTAGCCATGGGTTGAAACATGGGCGGCATTCTGGGGGTGGCTGAGATTTCGGCAGCTGTGGTGTTACTGAGATGAAGCATGGGGACCTGGCTCTGGAGAGGTTTCTCTGCTTGTTGAAGTGGTGCAGAGGCAGTTCTGTGAACCTGCCTTGGAAGTGGTCCTCAGAAAGATATTCTAAGAGCTCAGCTCTAGAGCTGCCTCAACACAGGAAGAGCTGTCAGCGGTTCCCACTGAGGACAGGTAAAGATCCTGTGTCTGGAACTGGAAGGAGGGGGTGGCCCAGTTGTGAGGGCTGATGTTTTCAGAGGCTCGATGGTGAGGTTGGGAGATTTTCTGGTGGTACTGGCTCTGTTGACTACTACAAGCAGCACTAAGGTGAGCTGTGTAATGGTTCGAGAGGTAATGATATGTGGTGGGTCTGGTAGTGGGTAGCCACTTTAAATATGTGTACAGTCTAGAACCGAACAACCCCCCCGGGTGTAAAGTTACTAGATGACCTCATTATAAGGGAAATCATTTTACAGCCCTGAGTCTTTTTTTAACCTATTGCATTACTTGTTCATGTCAAGTAAGCCAATCGGGCTAACAACCCTCAATACAATTATTTTAAAATCAAAAGCCCTGCAGTACAAAGTGCAGTTTGCTATTCCATGGAATCATATGCAACCTAACTGGAGTGGCAATGAAAGGTCACTATAGACAGGCCCTGGCGTGGCTACTGAGATGGATCTGGCAGTGGCTGTGTGGGGGTGAGAATAACAATTCTGAGGTAAAACACTGTAGAGTCCTTGATTTAGGATGTTTGGGCTGGGGGTGTAGCAAGGAATACCTTGTGTCTCTTGTGTTTAGTGGTTTAGCCCATGACGTTGCCTAGGTGATAAATAGTAGTGGAGTCACATATGTGAGGTTAATAAAGAAACTAACCACGAATTTCATGTGTGGTTCCAACATGCTGTGCGGTGCCTGTGGGGTAGCGCGCGATGTAACAAGCATAGAAGTCAGCACTCCTGATTTAGGTCTGCGACTTGCAATTTAAAGCGAAACATTGTTATTTTACCTTTCTCTTATTTGTGTTTCTCCATCCAATTCAATAGATGGTGATGCTATCAGGAAATGAACACCTGTTTTTTTGCCAAAATCTCACTCTTTGGTTTTCCCAAATGTTGGTATGTACGGATTCGTGATGGGGGATTCGAATGCAGGCACAGGTGGTTTGCTGGATCTGGAGGAGTGGTAGTGGTGGTAGTTGCTGGGCCCAGGCCTTACCTTTACCAACGAGCAGAGCAGGCAGGCACGTAGGTGCCGAAGATCCTTTGGAAGCGTCTCTAGCGACATCTCCAACACCCGAAAACACACAAGTGTGAAGTGAATCTTCAAACAGGAAGTTGCACAGCGACATCTATGCGGAAATCCTATTATACGCAATATTTGTTAAGTAACACGGGCAATGGACACAGAAATAGGACTCAATGTATGCCACAAGCTGATCTTTGCAGACTTAGCCAGTGGATAGCAATGAGCAACGCCATTTTGAAGTGAAACTTTTTCTTGTGTTTGGCATCAGAGGCTCCACAGCGAGATGAACCACACTTTCACACACATATCAAAATCGTATTCTGTATAAGTGTTTAAATGCACAGATAAACTAGCCATTGTGCAATTTGTGCTGGTGTTCACAAAAACTTACATTTTGGTAATTCATGCCTTGTTTACGTCATGATTAATGGGCATTACTGTCCAAGATGGCGGGCGCCACCAGATCGATATCAAGCAAAATAACAGTACTCAGGCTTTTTGTGTACCTAGAGACTCTCTCACTGTTCCCCTGCGCCTTCTTGGGAGCAGAGTGATTATTACAGCATAGAACCTCAAAATGAAATGTTCAGCATTAAAGCAGATGCAGGGGCAGATGCGTAACATTGGTAGTACAGCGTAAGTGCAATTAGAGCCAACCAAAAATCCCTGTAGTTAGGAAAATATTTGAAACATATTTTGGCACACCATGGTGCTCTAGAAGCAGGGGAGAGCCAGGAAAACAAGCATTTGCAATGCAATAGGACTCGCATTTACACAAAACCTATTGCATTGCAAACAGTAGTCATCGCGGACAAAGGGAGGGAGGGCGGGGGGAGGAGGAGGCATAGACAACGGGAGTGCGGGGGGAGAAGGCACAGACAACGGGAGTGCGGGTGGGTGGATGAGGGAGAAGGCATGGACAACGGGAGTGCGGGCAGGGGGAAGGGGGAGAAGGGGGCGAGAAGTCACGGACAACGGGAGTGCGGGCGGGGGAGGGGGTGAGAAAGCATAGACAACAGGAGGGAGGGGGGAGTAGAGAAGGCAGTTGGAGAAACTCATTGAAGAAAATAGTGCTCACAGTCTAAATAACATGTACTGTGTTAACACTCGAAGTAAAGGGGCCAGTGGCCATGGGACAATACAAATGACGACATGGCCGTAATAAGGAGGGACTAACAAGCCTGTAAACGAATCCGCAGGCAGCATTTATGAAGGACAAAGACCCAATCCAATGAAAAATATGGGCGGGGGAGTGGACGGGACTTCCCTCACGTATTGAACTACAGCAGATCTTCACCAGAGCAGCGCTTGTGCGCTGACTCTAGGCTCGACCTAAAAAGGGGAAAGCACCGGGGCCAGACGCACTCCCAAATGAAATCTACTGCACTCTAACAGAAGAGCTGGCCCCCTTCTTGACAGAGCTATTTAACGCCATCTTTTTAAATGGTCAATAAATTCCAAAATCGTGGGAGGAGGCCACTATATGTTTAATACTCAAACCTGGGAAAGACCCCAAAAGATGCGAGTCATACAGACCCATATCTTTATTAGATTGTGACTATAAAATATGTAAACAAATTATGGCTAGAAGGCTAGGGGAAGTCGCTGCACATCTGATACACCAAGACCAAAAGATTTTTGTTAAAGGAAGACAAATTCTAGAATTGACGCACGAACTGCTCGGGGCAATAGACATAGCCTCCCAAGAGAAGATCCCCCTGTCGGTGCTCACCTTTGACGCTGCAAAAGCTTTTGATAGGGTCAGCTGGCTCGTTCTGTTTAAAGAAATTGACTGGAATAATCTAGGAGGGGTATTCTCAGGGGCGATAAGAGCTCTGTACAAAAACTCAACAGCGAAAATTCTAGTTAATGGGAAGCTCACAGAGAAGATAGGCATAAGAAGGGGTACTAGTCTGGGCTGTCCACTCTCTCCCTTACTTTTTAATCTATACATAGAACCCCTAGCCTACGCTCTTAGACAGAATCATAGAATCAACCCCTTCTGTTACCAGGGATGGGAAAAGAAAGTCGCCCTGTACACAGATGACTTAATGGTCTTCACAAACAACCTCCCAGCCACATTTCCAATAATACTACAAGAACTAGAAGATTTTGGGAGATTCTCTGGTTACCAAGTAAATCAGAAAAAAAAAACAGAAGCCATGGAATGGAACTCCCAGAGCAACAACCCCCTGGTAAAAGATGGAATATAATACCTAGGCATTCTACTAGTACAAGATATAGACAAAATAGCCCGTGTGAACTTTAATTAACTTGTTCTTGAAACTAAGAAGCTATTAAAAAGCTGGAGGGCTCACCTTAACTTTTATTGGTAGATCCAACATTTTAAAAATGTCAACCCGGGGCGTGGCTTAGACTCCGATGGGGTAAGACGCACGCGGCTGGTGCTCCGTCCTCCGGGGACTAACTAGGGCATTTGGGGAGCGATCCAAGGCACGGGGGCACGTGAGGTGTCCCCCCCCATACAAGCACACGCCCGGGGCTGTCCTGGACCCAAGGTGGGGGCTCCTTGGCTCGTACGAGCCGGCTGGCAGAGGTGCTACGGAGAGACCAGCCGTCCTCTTAGGGACATTTTGGAATGGCGATCCGGAGGCTGAGCCGACACCGGAGGCTAAGACTGGGGAGCGATCCAAGGCATGGGGGCACGAGAGGTGACCCCCCATACGAGCACACGCCCGGGGCTGTCCCGGACCCAAGGTGGGGGCTCCTTGGCTCGTACGAGCAGGCTGGTGGAGGTGGTGCGGAGAGACCAGCCGCCATCTTGGGGAAGTTTTGGAGTGGCGATCCGGAGGCTGGGCCGGCACCGGAGGCTGGGACTGCGGGGAGAGCGAGGTCGCATAGCCCGCAACGAGCGGAAGACACACCTGGGAGACGCGCGGCTGAGAGGTGAGAGACCCGGGAAGCTACTGGCGGCCGGGAGAGTGGGCGGTAAGGAGGCCGGACCCGCCATCTTGGGAAGCGGCGCGGCTGTGCCCGAGAGGCCGAGTGACGCCGATGAAAGAGACAAGCACCCGCACTTGGCAATACACAAGTCCCGCATAGAGGAGACACTACACCGGCAGGGTGAGGACTGAGTTCCCCGGTACGCCGGAGCCCGACGGCGGCGCACATCGCTGGGGGCCGTGTGTCTGGAGACGGAGACACGAGAGCTGAGGAGGGCCCTGCGGTGAGAGGCGACGGCCTGCGACACCTGGTGAGTCAGGCGGAGGCGGCCTGCTGGTGGACGGCCGGAGCGGCTGCAGCCCGGGAGAGGCATCGGACTCCCAGAAGGTGAGGCGCGGGGGTGTAGATCCCGGGGGGAGAACGTGATAACGCTGGGAGGAGTGAAAAGCCCCCGGGATCGTAGAAAACCCCAGAGAAGTAAAGGTTGGCCTGCTCGCCCGACCACAAACGAGGAGGTGCAGTTGTCATAGTCAGTGAGCCATAGGGCACAAGGGGGCACTCGAGGCCTTAAGGGACGGGAAGCACCTGCATGATAGACCGGGACTTGAATCAAGCTGGGAGCGGGGGAGAAGGCCGTGCTTCTGGGAGTGACCTCCCACCCCATATAATCGCCCTGGTGAGCCAGCGCCCCACAGCCTACGATAACGCCCTACTGAAGCAGGGGTGAGAGACGAGTCCAGGAGGGAGAGGGCACCAGCAGAGAGAGCGGGTTATTGTGAGCCTGGGAGCCCTCATGGAACAACCCCCAAACTAACCAGTAAACCTGAAAAGGAGCCTGGATGGGGATGTGGATCGGGTGGCGCCCTGTTGAAGAGACCGGGCCGGAGTGAATGCTAATCGACAGCATACCGCTCCTGAGGGAACCCTGCGGCCTACCCACGGGCTGGAAAGGGGACTAGTACTGGGCTACACGGCGATACAGGCGACGACCGCACTGAGCCAGATATCAACAGCATGACCAGGCCTCGTACGGGGAAGTCTGTAGCGACCCCCGCCACCAAGGACACATCGGTCAAGGATTTGTGGCACAAACGCGCCCCGTCGCCTTTACCAGAGGCCTCTGACATGGCGTCCGCCCTGAAAGACCCCGACCACGATACTATCACACAGGCAGTGCTGGCCTCTTTTCTGCAAGAGATAAAATCGGAGATTTCCTCCCTTAAGACGGAGGTCAAAACGTACTTGACGGATGTACGACGAGATATTACCGAAATTGGCAATCAGGTGGATGATATGGAGCGCACCATAGACTCTCGTACAGAGGACCTGGAAGATCTCCGTCGCAGAGTTCAGGCAATAGAAGAACAGAACGTAGAGCTCCAGATCAAACAGGAAGATTTAGAAAATCGGAGCCGCCGGAACAACGTCCGCATCCGGGGGGTGCCACGGGGGGCGGAAGGAGCAGACATACTCACATACGTGGCGGACCTGCTCCAGGCCATCCGAGGTGATGAGGATATCTCCCCCCCGACGCTAGACCGGGCTCATCGAGTGGCTCCCCCACGAGGCAACCCCAACCTGGTCCCTGACATCCTGACCAGAGTCCACTTCTATGCGGAAAAAGAGGCAATCCTCCGGGCCTCCAGGGCGCACGAGAAGCTGGAATACGGGGGCCATAATATCCAGATCTTTCAGGACCTCTCGCCCATCACTCTGCGCCGCCGTCGGGACTTCCGGCCAGTGACGGCCAAACTGAAAGCGTCCAATATTAAATATCAATGGGGACACCCTTTCGCTATAATTTTCCAATGGGAGGGACGGCGTCGATCCATACGCTCATTGCGAGAGGCACTCCGGCTGCTACACCTTTCACGGGACTCACAGCCATCCTCGCCCTCCCCTGCTGACTCGGCCTCCCAGATATCGCTGTGCCCGGAGTGGTCCAAGGTACAACGCCACGGCTCGGGATCATCGGTAGCCCACTCGGCTTCTAGCCAAGCTAAGCAAGACATTATACGCCACCTGAAAGCTCTAGAAGAACCCCAGCCGATGTCAGAGAAGAGGTCTGGCCAAGCGCTCCCATCGACCGAGGGCCCAGGAAGTGGAGAATGATATGTGCTCACCACCTGTACATCTCGCCCTGCCACGTGGGCCTCTTGATCACGCACACACCCCTACTCTGGAGGACAAAACATGCCCCCGAGCTGCGACAACCCAGTTCTACTTACAGCAGGGGCAATGGAGGAAACATCTATGCACTGTGCACGGGAATTTCTTTGAAGATGGCCCCTGGGGGCCATGTGACCCAAGGGGAACACACAGCCTGAACTGGCCTCTCTAGGCAGGACAGACCCCCAAATGATGCTACAGTCAAAGACGAAAAGTGGTCACGTTCACTACGGTATAAACGACCGGCTTTCCTGGACCAGCAAACTGGAGGCGGCGAGACATCTCCCACCAGTAGGCCACAATGTTATGTGTTACCATGTTATAAGTTTGTTATTGCAGGACCTTATCCATTGAGGGATGCTCAGTATAGAAATTAGGTTGACTGAAACCCACTCTGTTGGGGCTTGACTTCACTGAATGTCCCGCCCCCGCCCCATAGTTCAACACTGTGTAAACACTTGTGCCTGCCCCCTTGACAGCCTTTCAAGGACATTGACAGCAACAATGACGTACTGTTGGTAGATGTATTACATCCGTAATTTCTCTCACTACTGGGAGGGCCCGCGGGCGATCGATCTGCTAGCTGGGGACTGAGATATAACAAAAGTAACACTGTATAGATCTCATCCTAAAACCGGCTGCTCGTGTGACCACTGGCCCCCGCACTACTTGGCAGAGGAAGGTCGCACACACCTATTGGGAAGTGGGTGGCACTCAGTTGTCCAGGGCGTAGAAGGGGTGGGTGGAGCTCTAGATCACCTTCCAGGTCAACCTATAGCCTAGGTGAAGGGGGCCTTCATGAGTCGACCCTCCTGACGCAGACCTACCACCAACTTGCTTTTGCACTACTAGATAACACGCCTAGGTCAGGCCAGTACTTGGCTTTAAGAACACCTATCGGCGTTCGTTACATCGTGACAGGCCTACCGGGCTCTACTGAGGCCTGCTCCTATACACCCCATACACTAGATATCCCAAGCTACAACCTTGCCTTACTACATTGATACCCACATACAATTGGACCCGGGACACAAGAGCCCCCAGCGTTCCAAGGTAGGGGCTCGCTCCCCTGATATAATATGAGTGAACACCTTGATAGGCTCCCCAACCCCACGACCACAGTTGAAAGAACAGATGGCTCCCCGGGGGACGGTAGCCGCCCCGGCTGTCAGGTACCACGTTCCCCCCCACCATGTCCTTAGTCCAAATGAGGAGTGACTTCCTCAGAGCCGCCCTGGTTCACACCAATGGGCCGCTCCAGGACCGGACTGGTTCTTTATGGCCCAGTTGGCCATTATATTGCTGGTTATTCTTTATTATTTGGTTTTCCTGTCTTCTTTCCTCTCAATTTTTACTTTCTCTGCTCGCACAGGCCTGGGAGGATCTGGGCATGCATGCGGGATTCCATCCTGATTTGCTGGCCGGACTATTGGGGACAGGCTTGGGCGCCGGGTGTATATCTAAGAGGAAGGGATTATGGATGTGTGCTACGCTCCCTGCCGAAAGGTGTCCACTTAGCGGGAGAGGGCCCCGGGATGGGGGCGGGAGGCAAAGGGGAGGCGTTGACGGATCGTGCTCCATCCTACTGGACCAATGGCACAACTTAAATGCATGACCCTAAATGTTAGGGGCCTGAATTCCCCGAACAAGCGAAGACAAATCTGGAGGTATCTCCTCCTACGCGACCCTGATATTATCTTCCTACAGGAGACCCACCTCCTCTCGGCGGATGTTTCGCGTATGTCCCACCCTAGATATCCGGTACAGGTATGGGCCCATGCACCAACTAAGACTGCGGGGGTAGCAATCCTTTTCAAAGCTGGCACCCCAATAACAATCAGCCGTACTACACGCGATAGAGAAGGTCGGTATCTTAAGACGGCAATATTAGCTCGGGGCAACCCCCTGTTGCTATTTAATATATACGCTCCTAATCAAGCGCAAGATAGCTTTCTCAGAGATCTCCTCCGCTCACAACTATCCCAGGAGGATGGACCCGACATCATTGGAGGCGACTTTAATGTAGTATGGGATCCGGGCTTAGATCGCACCGCTTCCTCGTATCAAGGGACCGGAGCTATGTCCGCGACACTTAAGCACGACATACAGGCTCTTGGTCTTGTAGATGCATGGCGATACAGGGAACCTGACAAGCGGGACTACTCCTTTTATTCCCATGTACATCGATCTTACTCCTGCATCGACTACTTTTTTATTTCCCAGACACTTACTAGAGCCTTGGAATCGGCGGACATCTCAGACATATCGGTTTCTGATCACGCCCACGTGGAAATCACCCTGGCGGGAATGGGCAGACCCTCGGGCTCCACTCCACGATGGCGTCTTCCTCCTCGGGTCCTGCGGGATCCGGTGGACGTAGACGAAATAAAACAAGCCATACTATCCTATTTCATTCATAATGACCTACCGGACACCCCTATTTCTCTCTTATGGGACGCCTTCAAAGCTACAATTAGGGGCACTATCACCTCTATTTCTATAGCTCGACGAAGGGAGGCTAGACTGGTAGAGGACAACCTCGGTCGAGACATTAAAGCGCTAGAGCGGCAAACTCACATAACGCCCTCTTTACTTGCGAAGAAAAAACTCGCATCACTTCGGGGACAACTAAAGGCCCTAAGGGTAAATAAGGCGGAACACTCCCTTCTCGCCCTAAAGCAGAAATTCTATGGAGGAGGCAACAAAGTGGGCTCCATGCTGGCACGTCGCCTCCGCCTCCAGATATCCCGTAACCACATTGCCAAAATCACTTTGCCGGGCGGGGGTGGGCTATCGCGGAAAGTGCTAAACAAAAGGAATTCCTCGAGTTCTTTTCTGATCTCTACGGGGCTGCGGACACCTGTGTGGACCAGATAGAACCCTTCCTGGACGAGTGCCCCTGGCCACCTCTTGACACCCACCACCAGCAACAGCTAGAGGAGCGCATTACAGCGGAAGAGCTACTACACGCTCTAAAGAGTATGCCGACAGGGAAGTCACCCGGCCCTGATGGCCTGACGCTGGCCTTTTACCGCCTCTTTCTCCCAGAACTTCAAGCACCTCTGTTACGCCTTTTTAACTCGTTTACTGACACCGGAGCTGTGACACCGTCAATGGCTGAGGCGGAGATTGTTCTCATTCCAAAGCCCGGGAAAGATCACACTGCATGCGCATCGTTCCGCCCGATCTCGCTCCTAAATGTCGACGCCAAGCTCTATACTAAAATCCTATCTCGTCGTCTGGCTCCTCTCCTCCCGAGCTTAATTGAACCTGATCAAGTAGGCTTCATACAAGAATGACAGGGAGCGGATAACCTACGGAGAATAGCCCATCTAATACAAAAGGTTCAACACCAAGACATGCCTGCCTTCTTACTCTCCCTCGACGCCGAGAAGGCCTTTGACTGGGTCGATTGGTCATTCCTTCGGGCGGTTTTCCGCTGCATACGACTAGGACCTCTAATGATAAACCGCATCATGGCACCGTATGCGGACCCTAAAGCGCGGATCCGGGTGAATGGAATTTTGACCTCTTCTTTTTCCATCCGAAGGGGCACTCGTCAGGGCTGCCCACTATCACCCCTGCTCTTCGCGCTCGCTGTGGAGCCCCTGGCGATTGCTATCCGACGATCGGAGGATGTCAAAGGAGTCCGCATGGGCGGGGTGGACCATAAGATCGCCCTCTTCGCGGATGACCTACTGTTGACACTCACTGAGCCTGCGACCTCCCTCCCGGCGCTCATAGACACCCTTTCCCACTTTGAGTTAGTATCGGGGCTCAAGGTCAATCTTACCAAATCGCGTGCACTTAATCTCACTCTTCCCCCCCAGCAGTTAGACGAACTCCAGGCAGTCAACCCTTTCCAATGGGCCTCAAAATCCATCCGTTATCTGGGGATTAATATCACAGCTAATCTTGACACTTGGACGCAGGCCAACTGGCCTGCCTGTAGAACCACTGTGCGAGAGGATCTCCGCCGATGGAAAGCGTTACCTCTCTCTTGGCTAGGACGCCTTAACGCAGTGAAAATGTCCATACTCTCAAAGGTCCTATACATATTTCAAGCGCTCCCGACGCCAATCCCCCATAGAGACATCCTGGGTCTTCAGAGAGAAGTGGTCAACTTCATATGGGGAGGAGGAAGACCGCGGCTGTCTACCAAGGTTCTGATGCTACCGCGAGAACGTGGAGGCCTAGCGTGCCCGGATCTCCTGGCATACTACTGGGCGTCGCACCTGAGGTATATATCGGAGTGGTCGGTGCGGGCAAGTGAAAAACACTGGTTTCACATGGACCGAGCAGTGGCCTGTCACCCGCTGTGGGACCTAGCTTGGCTAAAAAAGAGCGCTCGACATCCCAGTGCTTATATTGCCACGCCCACACGCACGGTATTAGAAATATGGGATAGAATCGCAGTACACCAGGGCCTTGCTTCGTTCCCCTCTCCCCTCACTCCGGTGGCACTCAACGCAGACTTTCCCCCAGCCTCCAGCATAAACTCGTTTCGAGCATGGGAAACAGGGGAGTGTCGCATCATTGAACAACTCTTCGAGAACGGGATATTCAAGTCGTTTGAACAGTGTCGGGCGGATTTCAATCTCCCAGTGAATGCTCGGCTAGAATACTTCCAGATCCGCCATTGGCTTCGGGCCCCATCCAGTAGGGAGGGAGCCACGCGACAGCTGACATCATTTGAACTTCTGGTTCGGGCGTTTGATGGGTCTAAAGGGCTAATCTCTCGGACCTATAAGGTCCTTCAACAATCTCAGGAGGTCACGCCCCACACCTACCAGCGCCAGTGGCAGAGGGACATTGGGAACGAGATTCTCCCTGACCGGTGGGCTCAGCTCTGGAGGGATATCCGGCGCATACTGCGAAGTACGCCACAACAAGAATCGGCATACAAACTTATGACACGCTGGTACTATACTCCTCTTAGGCTGCAGAGAATGTTCCCTGGAGTTACCCCTAACTGTTGGCGTTGCTTGGCGGGTCAGGGATCCTTCATTCACATCTGGTGGGAGTGCCCACTTATTATTTTGTATTGGTCGGAGGTGCAACAGCACATTAGGGCAGTGGTAGGGTTTCCCCTCCCCAACGATCCGGAGGTTTTCATTTTGGGCCTCCGCCCGACCACACTCAAAGCCATGACACATATGGCCTGGCGCTTGATATTTCAGATGTTTACGGCAGCGAAACAAGTTATCGCATCCCACTGGAAAAAGGCCCACACGCCCTCCACAACTTTGTGGTTTACGAGACTCTGGCAGGTCATGGCGATGGAACTCCTTACCCACCGACTGACACACACAGATGCCAAATTTCAGCGCACTTGGCAGCCCTTGATCCAGTACCTGACCCGGTTGGAGCACACTAGAACTATGCCTCCGCGGCTTCGCGCCCTTCAACTCTTTGATGACCCAGTTCTCCCCAGAGGGGATACCGACGAATTGGATACAGCCTAAGCACACAACAGCCCTATATGTCCTCCAGATGCTTGGCGCCCGTGGGCCGGTCCCCAGCCGACCGCGAACTGACCCAGCATGCCTCCGGGTTCCTCTTCCTTGCGGGTCCTTCGACCGGAGAGATGTTAGCCCTCTGACTACCTCCTTAGGCCTCTTTCTCTTTCATCTATTTCTTTCTCTTTTCTAAGTATATTTGTTTTTTCTCCTGGTCAATCTTTATTGCAAAGCCGACGAACCAGCATGTCCAGCTGCCCACATACCATCTTCTTGCGCAAGGCGCGACCATTTAACCATAGTGGTGGGCCCGAAAGAACTACAAGGGCAATACAAACACTCTCTTCGGCGTAACAACCGAGGCGACACTCTCTCCCTTCGCTTATGGGTTGCAATGACTCGCAGACCGCAAAAAGGCAGCAAACCCAGGGGTCTATGCACTGTGGTAATGGTAAAATGGTGAATTCGACATTACGACACTTGAGATATAGTAGAGATAGCGTAGGATGATAGGAAGGCTAATAACCAATAACTGTCGAGAATTAAGTTATATTCGCATACGTTTCTTACCTTACTATCTATAGCTCTCCTGAATGTGGCCGGCCCAATGTGGTTGTAGGCGGCTTGCTGTGTTTTTCCCTTACCCAGTCGTAAGAGTTACTGCCTCGATAACTTGCACTGCCGGCCCTGCTGGGGATGTAGGCGGAATGCAGTGGAGATAAACTTTACTTTTTTTAATAAAATTGTTTTAAAAAAAAAAAAAAAAAAAATATGTCAACCCTCCCAAACTCATTTTCAACACTATACCATTGGAGTTTGGAAGGGAATGGTTTAAAATATTACAAGGAGAGCTGAGCAGCTTTATATGGGCTGACAAAGGAGTTAGAATTGCCTGGAGAAAGCTCGGATGGAAAAGAGAATGCGGCGGGATAGCCACACCAGACTTTTATCAGTATTACAGAGCCTTCCAATTTAAGAATGTAAGAGTACTATTGAGGGAACAACAAACGTACCCCTGCACCTGCTGGCCATGACAAAGTCCGAAGGCAGTTTTTTCCTGTACAAGTTTGGTCACCCAAAATTCTTCAAAAAGGTGAAATTGAAGACGTTGTGGTCTGCCTGTAAACTATGGTACCAAATTAGGAGAACCACGAAGATACCGTATTACAGTGAATTTGCTACAATCTGGGACTCCCTGGGGACCCCGGTCTGCCTGAAAGATTCACTTGCAATACCACTAAAGAGAGAAGGTATACTGAAATGGGGTCAGCTATTAGAGGAAAACAAAATAAAACGTTGGGAGCAGCTCTCATCAAGGACTAACGGTAATACATCAAAATTCAAATATTATCATTTTAAGAGCTGGGCAGACTCACTTAGAAACGAGGAGTCAGGAAATAGGGATCTTGAAGAAATGATGCAAGATAGTCTGATGAAAAAAAAGGAAGTTTCAAGATGGTATTGGAGTTTAATAACAGCGGAGGATAGGGACTGTAACTTGCCAGTGGAGATCTGGGGGAAAGATCTGCTGACGCTGGAGCTATCAGACCTATGGCAAGTATCAATGTCTACATGTTGGCAGTGCCCCCAGCTCCAAGGTTTCTGGCAAGATGTGGGTAAGACACTTACAGACGTGATGGGCCACAACATAGAGGTAAGCACAGAGTTAATAATATTTGGGGTACTTAGTCGTAATGAGAACAAAGCGAAATTAAGTAATAAACACAGAAATTTACTCTTTCTTCTGATCCTATTGGCTAGGAGGGAGAGTTGTATTAAGTGGGTACTTAACATCTCGCCCACGCAAGAGGAGTGGGTAACCTCAGTCCAGAGAGTAAACAAAATGGACAGAGATGGGGCACAAAGCAAGAGGGCAGGCTTCTGGGTCATCTGGGAGAGGAAATATGGTACAAAGAATTAACGGGATAAGGGACAAGAATGATGTCCAATGATTACGCAATGCAGCAATAATCCACAAATAAGGCACTCTCACTGGTGGCCCCAGATAGCAGTCCTCTTTTTGTTGGAACCAATGGGACAGGATGATAGGGGTCTATCAGAGTAAAGGGCCCCTGGAATCAGAAATAAACTCAAGACGGCATAGAGAGAAACAAGACCCCTGATATCTCCTTAATCCCTGTTTATTGCACAAATGAGGACAAAGAAAATAATAATAATAATTCTAATGAAACATACTGCACTGAAGCTATAGAAGAGCATCTATTGCGTGGTTTTGATATATGTGTGTGTGTGTGTGTGCATAGTAAAATTGTTTTCCTTTTCTGAGATATTTGGATTGTTGATATTATATCGTCTATAGGTTTAGATTGTAAGGTGGCGCGCTAAAATGCATTTAATGCAGTGCATGTGCCAGGGATTAGAGAGAATGAATCACATGTGTTTAATGCTTTCTTTATAAATTGTGACCAGTTGTCGTTTTTGCTTAAATTTACATGTATTAGTTATTGTGCCACATATAAGAGTACCGCACGGTATAGCTTGATTCATTATTTAAGATTTCATTTATTGAATTATATGAAGCTTGTAGAACTAAACGTTTTATGGAGAAATGTTAAGCTACCATGATTGTGGGCTTTAAGCTTGCATTCGAGACATTTAACCGTAACATGAAAGTTTTTATTCTGCATATTATTTCTCTTCTCTGAAGGTGCAGACCATAGGAATTTGTTAGTTAGTGAAAAGCACATTGTATTACAGAGATAGGTGAGTAAGAGTTAGCAAAGTCAAAAGATTTTATTGAAGAACAAAGAGAGTGTTACCAGTTGGTACTGTCAGACGAAGGGAGTAACCAAGGACGCTTTGGAAGTGGAGATTGGAAGAAGGGAGTAGTGTTCGAGGCGCCAAGTTCTTTTCTGGGAACTGAAAAACATCTTATGATGTGTATGAGGCCATGTTTTCTCTAATGTTCTTGTGCATTTTAATTAGTGAGCCCACCTTGGGTTTAGTCAGATTCTCTTTAGACTTGGAGGGCTACAGCCCTCTCTTGACATCTCCGATTGTGTGGCTTCATGCTATACATGACTCTTTACTTCAGAACTTCTACTGAGGGACTGATGCTGACACCTTTCTTCGCTACCTTGATTCAATAGGATTTCCTGTATCCTTAGGTTAGTGTAGGGTTTACTAGATGTTGCAAATCCTTTCCATGTATGTGGCGATGCAACAAAATCATTCATCTAGCCATCAAGTTCTTTTTCTTATATTTTGAATTGCTGCAACAGAGATTTTGATATGCTCTTGTTGTTTAGGGCCAATATTGCTTTAGTCTTCCTTTGATAATTTTATACTTTTACAGCTTGTTCTTGAGATTGATTTATATGAGTCTGGCTTTGAGTTTGTAATATGCCTTTTAACATCAAGTTACTGACTCAGCCTGATTACGAGTTTGGCGGTCTTGGAGCGGGCTGCCAACCCAGGTGTCCGCTCCAAGACTGCCAAACTTGACCGCCGGCCAGATTATGAGTAATCTCGTGGTATGGCAGGCGGTCCTTTGGCATTCCAAAGAGGGGTGCCTATTAAAAAGGCACTGCAATGGGAACGTCAAACCTGTTCCTGCATGGCATGGACTGTAAAGTCCATGCCATGCAGGAAAGGGGGTGACTGCACACAGGGGAAGCAACATGTGCCCCCCTGCAGGCACCCCATGGCCCCTGAGGCAAATGGGGGCCCTGTAGGGCCCCCTTTGTTTCCTCACCACCACAGTTTTTATGGTGGCCACACCGCCATAAAAACTGTGGCGGAAGGAAATCCTAATATGCTTGGCAGTGCCACAGTGGCACCGCCAGCATATGAGGGCCTCTGACCTCCACGCCTCTGCCATGGATCCATGATTCTCGCTGCTTGTGGTGGTCCTGTGGCAGTCCCATTGCTGTATTCATAATACAGTGGGTGGACCGCCAAACTCGTAATTAGGCCCTCAGTCTTTCAGTGTGGTCCTAATGATCACACTGTATTTTGAGATTTAAAATTATGGTAACCCCTCTTCCTCTCAGGCTACTACAAAAGTCTATTGATCTGAGTTAAATTGGAAGAAACGGCCCAGAGCATTCTCATTGCCTGGAATTTTATTTCTCAGTGAAATGTCTTTCTGCTACCTTTAAGGAATGATTCTTTGGTTGATGGATGTAGGTCATAGCCTTTAAGTTTGATCCTAAAATATCCTTTGCCTTACCTACCTAATCCTTATTTCCCTTTCTGATTCTTCCTTCCTACTTTCATTGTAAATTGAGGGAGGAATAGGAACTTGAAACAAGTCCTTAGTACCAACCAGTGGAAAAGCATAAATGAATGCCTTAGCACATTGGGGACCTCTGGCTCCAGGAAATGTTCAGTACCACGCACTCTCCATAAGGTGACCACAGTCTTTTGTCTGGTGCATTTTCACTGTACATTTTGAGGCACATTTATGAGGATTTGGCGTAGGGCAGTGTAGCATGTCACTTTGCTGCTCTGACCTACATCAAAGTGAAAGGACAGGAATACACCGTATCTATCCAATACGGTGCATTCCTGTCCTTTTCCCCTGTGCAGGTTCCATTTCAGCAGCCTAGTGCCAACATAGGAACCCTTGCACTATGGTGCAAGGGTGCATGTGTTGTCGGTAGGATTGTTTAACACAGAAGCAATCCATTGAGGCATGTTCCTCTTTCTAAACTAGGAGTAATAAAGTTAGTCTGCTTGTTACGCCTCACCTCGGGAAGCGTAAGGTTTTGGTGCATACCCAGGTTTACATATTCTTGCAAATCAGCGAATGTGTCAAAATCCATGGTTGTTGTGTAGGAACACCCACTGCAATGCCCTTGGAAAGCCTCCCTAGCGCAGAGTAAGGCAACAGAATTATTTGCACTGCCTTGCCTTACTCCATATCTACGAGGCCCTTCAAAGTCATGCAAAGTGGCTTTGAGTGGCCTCATAAATATGAGTTGGTCATTTGGCCTGCTGAAGCATCACAAAAAGTGACTCTACAGAGGCTTAGGGAGCTCATAAATATGCCCCGTCATTTACTAATGCCCACACATGGGTTGGGGATGTCTTCTAAATCCATTAATTATTCTCCATCATTTCTTTTATGTCTACAACCTCAGCTTCCATGAAAGATCAATAGATGGATAACAGTGTTATTGCACAAGAGGAAGTGATGACCTGAGTGCCATTCCCAAGGTGCAAGGGAAACACCAGCAGTAGTTACTCCACTGGCATTGTGGTGAGGATTTGCCCTTCTTATTAATGATTGGTACCTCCAGGTTGACTGCAAGCTTCCAGGATGGCCGTTTGCCGTGGATAATGGCAGGTCAAGAGAAAGCAGAATTAAGCCATTTCCCCACCTGGTATATGGTGAAATGCTCTCTCTGTACTAGGTCATATGATACAAGGCCATAGGGAATTTCTGCTAGTGTGCAGTGCACAAGGGTGAAGAAAGTATTAAAAGGCATACATATTGTATGAAAAGGGAGGTTTTGTGGTCTCAGACCAAGAAAAATACTTTCATGATGGCATACTGGCTGGACCCTCAATGCATTGTGCCTCCCCACTCGATTGAAAAAGATCAGTTGAACGTGGGAGAATTAAACACTGTTATTGAGGTTAAACTGCTCAAGGCCACAGAACTCATTCAAACTGTGCTCTGCACAGACTTGTTGATTTAGACCATGGCTAAAGAGGCAGGATTAGAGCATTTCTACTCCCCTTAAACATATGGACAATCCAGCACTCCCCCCAGCACTTGATAAAAAGGGTCATAAGTAGCATAGGGAAAGGGGGCACACACTATTTGATTTAGACCATGGCTAAGAAGGCAGGATTAGAGCATTTCTACTTCCCTTAAACATATGAACAATTTAGCACTCCTCCCAGCACACTTGATAAAAAGGGTCATAAGCAGCATAGGGAAAGGGGGCCTCATGCAAATAGATCAGTTGTTTGTAGAATTTTACAACACTATTGTTTGAACAGTTCCAGGTGAATAGCACGATAAATGCTTAGGATACATTTGCCTTTTACAGGCGGTATCGACTCGGTGACCCTCATTTCCAGATGAACAGAATGAGTTTCATCCACTTATGCACCACACTGGGGCCCAAGACTCATGGAGATGTGTTTCTCGACTGTTCCAGTTATATATAGACTGTGTGACAATTGTTGACGATAAAGCTCTGTGAAAATTTGAACGGGATTGAGATATAGGAATCGAAGATGAAATTTGAAAATATTGCTGTGCTCAGACTCAATATGTGTCCATACATTACAGGCACAAACTATTACATTTTAAGTTCCTGAAAAGATTGTACTGCTTGCTAAATTATCTGCACTACATTGATCCCTCTAGACCCTCACACTGTGAAAGATGCTTGTTAGACTTGGTATCTTTTGACGTGTTTCCCCTGTCTTTTTGCTTCTGACCTCCTGGTATTTGTCTTACTCTGGATATTGTTTTTGCTGGTTTAGTATTTCTGCACACTTTAATGCTGCTGATCAGAACTAAAGTGCAAGTGCTCCAGGTAAATTGTGTTGCTGATTGGTATATCCGTGATTGGCATATTTGATTTACTAGTAAGTCCCTAGTAATGTGGACAGGTGTACCCAGGGACTGTAAATCAAATGCTACTAGTGGGCCTGCAGTACTAATTGTGCCACCCACAGAAGTAGCCTTTCAGAGGTGTCTCAGACCTGATACTGTAGTGTGTGCAAGCAGTTTTTACTGCCATGTCGACCTGGCAAGTGCACCCACTTGCCAGACCCAAACCTTCCCTTTTCTTACCTGTAAGGCACCCCTCAGGTAGGCCCAAGGTACCAGCATGGGCAGGGTGCAGTGTTTGTGAAAGGTGGGACATGTACTGGTGTGTTTTACATGTCCTGATAGTGAAAGACTGTCTATTTCATTTTTCACTATTGAAAGGCTATCTGTCCCATAGGTGAACATGGGAGTTGCCTTGTAATATTTTACACGCATAACTCTCCATTGGGATAAGATAGAAATGGAGTTTAGTATGCCTGAACTCAGAATTTAAAAATACATCTTTTAGTGAAGATGATTTTTATGTTGTGTATTTGAAAATGGCACTTTTAGAAAGTGGGCATTTTCTTGCTGAACCATCCTGTGTGTCTCTGCCTTTTGTGTATTCCCTGTCTGGGTTTAGAGTGACAGGAGCAGGGGATGTGCATTCACACTAGACAGACACAAGGGGGGGTTGAGGATTGTCCTGCCTTTCCTGGGTGACTCACAGACAGGTTGAATAGACCTGGCTGCATTTAGATTAGTGGGAAGAGTTGCTGCTGCCACCTTAATGGACTGTGGCTGCCTCTCCCAAAGCTGTCTCCACCTCCTGTGGTGAACCTGGCCTGATCCAGGCTGAACTGGTTTATGTGTGCCAGAGGAACTTTGTTTGTACCAACTTCAAAGGAAAATGTGGTATAAATATTGGGGTCCTGACCCCAGTACTTTAGAACTCTTTTGGATCAAGGAACCTGCCAAGAAGAAGCACTGGAGAAGCTGTGAAGAGAGACTACCACTGCTGTGTGCTTTGCTGTGTTGGCCTGCAGTAGCTTCTTCTGTCTTGGGCAGACAAAGGACTGGACTGAGCTTTCTGCAACTTCTTTCTGAGTGTCTCCAAGGGTTTGAGGTAGAGCTTGCCCCCTGTTCAAGAAGTCTCAGGAACAACAAACACTTCAAGCTCCTCTGGGCACCAGCTTCTGGAACTGGTTGTTTCAGTTGCCACAGAGGAAAAAGCAAGACTACGCCGTACCTGATGCCGCTGCAGGCTCCGTGACCTGAAGGCACCACAGAGGGCACCGCCGCACTTCCCACCGCAACCCTGGTCTTACCGACGATGCCGTTCGATGCTGCCACCGAGCTACTGCTTGCACTGTGACCTCTGGGCACCGCACTCCGCACCGTCTCGCTTCACTCCACCGCCCTGGTATCCCTGACAACGCCACAAGGCCGACACCGATGCTACTGCCTGCACCATGACCTGTGGACCCCACTTGTGGAGAATACGGAGCACTGTCCCTGTTAGAAGGTGGTTCTGACCATCTGAGCCGCACAGATTTTTCGCTTTTTGAACACCTAATTATTGAGCTTTTACTGTGGGCAAGCCTCATAAGTTGGGACTCACCCACAGTGAACTCATGATGAAAGAGACTGCATGTGGATTTTACCGGTGTCCCCCTGGTGAGAGTAGGCCGCTGCGCTGCAGCCGGAGTAAGGGGCACCGGGCTGGTTACATGCAGACACGTGTGTACAGTGGAAGAGGTGTGGCGCAGCGGCCAGGGTGCCTGACTCCGGTCCATGGGGTTCACGGTTCGATCCCCGGTGCCGGAGGCAGGTTAGCACAGCACCATGTGACTCTGGGCAATAGCTCGCTTAATCTTCCCGAGGGCCCCCAGCGCCGGGACACATCTCCGGAGGTAGCTGTGCGCTTTACAAATGCTGGTATTTACATGCGTGTGCACACGTGTAGGGGCTGCGCAGGGGAGATTCCTAGCGTGCGAAGCCCAGGAGCAGGTACAGATAGAATGGTGTGACAGGAATTATGCAGAGCTGGGTGGTGACATGGAATAGGCTTTATATAATGGGAAGAAACATGTAAGGGAAAGTCAGTGTGCTTTACTGTTTTCACTGAAGGACCACTCCATTATTCTCCTATGAGGTGATGGGCCACAACATAGAGGTAAGCACAGAGTTAATAAAATTTGGGGTACTTAGTCGTAATGAGAACAAAGCGAAATTAAGTAATAAACACAGAAATTTACTCTTTCTTCTGATCCTATTGGCTAGGAGGGAGAGTTGTATTAAGTGGGTACTTAACATCTCGCCCACGCAAGAGGATAGTTTCACTTCCCTAGGGCCTACAAATTCCAGACACGCACTAAAGTCCACTGTAACTTAGGTGAGAAGAAGTATTCTGCTGAGTCCAAAGTCATATCTGTACTGATTTTGGGTCATCCAGAAATGTCATATTCCTCTGAGTCAGCTCATAACCAGAGCCTGGCTGGGTGTGACCCTGCCAGGCTGGCTTAAAGACCTTCCTCCCCAAACTGAAGCATCAGAGGCCTAGCCCTTCACGGCAAGCATTCCAAGGGTGAAGGTCTCCTCTCCAAAAGGGAGAGAAGGTGGGTGGAGCTACAGGTTATCCATCAGCAGCTGTCACCTGGTGCCAGGCACCAAGCTGCTCTGGAGAGAAGGCAGCAAGGGGGGAAGGGGCTTTTCAGAGACCATGTGGCATGAGACCCCTGGACGATGCCATTTTTAACTATCCCAGAGGCCTGGGCAGGAAGGAGGGAGCAGGGGCAGAGAGTTGAGTGATGTGTCGCTGCCTGATAGGGCAAGCAGAGCCTTCCTGCCAGCCCCCTCCAAATTCTTTTAAAAAGGTCTTGCACAGGAAGAGGAGCTCTCTGGGGTGTGGTCTGCTGAGGAAGACTGGTGCTGGAGCCTGGCGCCATGGGCAGTTGAAAGGAGGAACCCCCTGACTGTCCCAAGGCCCTGAATTGCGCCAGGAGGGGAGTCCAGGACCAGGGAGCCGAAGCCTGGACCTCTGCGCAAGGAGAAGAGAGGCCCAGGAGGGAAGCCAGGCGAAAGGCTGGCGCAGGGAGCCAGTGAAGACAGCTCCCTGCTGAATTCACCCTCTTTGAGACCAGGAGGGTGAAGGAAAGTGCTCCCAGTGGCTGGGGTGTGCCACCAGGAGCAACAGGAGGCCACAATGGTGAAGATCAGCCGCATGGGGGCCGAGATACGCCCCCCAGAAGGTAGTCGACCTTTGACCCCTGAGGAGGACTGACAACAAAGCGTGTGGGGCTCAGCCACCGGTCCCAGATATGCCCCCGGGGTGGGTGAGGTCCCGGGGGCTGCCCCACAAGAAGTGGAAGTTGGGGAAATTATCCCCAAAAGGGGGGTGCCAGGAGCCCACCCTGGCCCCCCGAAGGCACTGGTGGGGGCCCGGGACCCCAACTCCGGGCCCCGGTGACGGTGGTGAGGAAGAGGGGACGCACCATCGTGTGACCCCCTCGCGGCCAAAGACAAGCCGGGGAGCGCCGTTGCGTTCCTCGTGAAGAATGTCCGGGGGCGCGGGACCCCAACTCCGGGCCCCGAAGCCATGAAGACCAGTCGGGGAGCGCCGTCGCGCTCCCCGTGAAGATTTCCCCAGGGGGCCCGGGATCCCTAACTCTGGGCCCCGGTGCGATGCTGAGAGAGGGGAGTGCCGCCGCACTCTCCGTAGCAGTGGGAAGGAGGGGGGAGTGCCGTCGCACTCACCCGAGGCCTCGCTGGGCCAGCGGCAGTCGTCGTGTCTGCCTGCCGGAGCGGGCAGACCAGAATTGACGTGCCGGCTCCCCGGGCCGCACACGGAGGTGCGGGCCGGGCGGGGAGCCGGCACGAACAGCCAGGGGTGGGCTCCCTGCGCTGAAGACATGACTCACCTGGGGGTCCGGGTGGGACCGGGCCCTCCAACGAGGTCAGGATGTGGCGTGAGGCCACCAGCTGGGCAGCGCAGCTCTCCCCAGAGCAGCGGGAGAGCCGCTGCTCTAATATGCACGCCCAGGAGGAGAAGCACTCCATAATGCCTTGCAGGCCCGGACCGGCCTGCAAGGGAAAGCAGCTTTTTCTCGGCTTGTGGTGGCCCCAGGAGGATGAGGTCACTGCGACATGTGTGCCAAGGTGCAGGGGGAGCTGCAGGAGCAACGCAGTCTCCCCCAGCACAGTGAGGTAAAGTCCCCCCCTAAGTCTCTGGGGACTCCATAGAAATAACCCCTCAAGGGCTCAACTAGCAGTCAACAGCATCCTGGGGCTGGAACCTTTGATCTACAGCTGGGGTGCATTAGGGACTGCACCAAGGTATGAAGGGCTGAGCTGGGGATGTCTGGAGAAGGGCATCCCCTGGAGGTGAATAGGTGTAATGGCACAAGAAGTGCATTTACCAATGTTATTTCTTTTGAGGGACTGGAAGTCACATGTGCATTGTGAAGTCATAAGCGACGTGGGGTTATGTTGCAGGACATTCCTACTAGGGTGTCTGGCTGTATATGCATAATCCTGTGGTTATAACTGTGATGCCTTTCAGGGGCCTTAATTGCAATGCATTATAACTGTTATCAGCCATGATAAGTACTGTCATTCTAAGTGATGCCCAAACATGTAATCTTGTTACTGCGTTAGGTGAAGAACAACCCAGACTGTTAGCCACTAAGATGTAGAGGTGTATACTGTATGGTCAGTATGAGATGCTCAGGCAGGGTTATGTGTCACCATGGCAGGTTTGCCCATTTTAAATGCTTGTTGAGATAATGGGGAGGGTCGCCACTGGGATGGTGCCAGTGGGCAAGCCCCTCGCTCCAGATTATGTTCAACCCACTGCATGAGGGGGCAAGATGATGTGCATACATGGGAGTGGTGGTACTAGACCCCACCCTCCCTTCGGGAGGGGTGGGAATGTTATGCAATGTCACAAAGTAATTCCAACAGCTTATGTATATTTGTAAATTGGTGCATAGTATTGAGTAGTGTGTGTGTTTAATAAATGTACTCTTCCTTTTATAAAGCAAAGTACAGACTGGACAATCAATTATTGAGTGTTATTTCTGCGTACTGGTACATGGCGATGACTAGCCCACATCACCTCCCTTGAGTAAGCCTTAGACTGCTCTGCAACGCTACCCTCTGAGAGTCAAGCGTTACAATGGGGTGTTTGGATCCCAGTGAAGGACAAATGTAGTCATGTTATTTGTGCAGGCCTCACAAGTACTGCCTCGTTTTCCAACAGTCCCGCTTTGCACCACAGCTCTAGTCTCACCGACGACGATGCTCCAAGCTGACCTCGACGCCACTGCCTGCACTGTGGTTCGGGAGCACCACTCATAAGTCACACGACGCACCGCCCCATCCCACACCGCAGCCTTGGCCCACCGATGCCAGTGCCAATGACCCCAGATCGTCCACCAACGCCGCTGCTTGTACCATGACCTGTCTGCCGCACACTCCACATTGCCACGTCTGATGCCGCAAACTTGGGTCTCCCGACAACCACGGCCCAGCAACGATGACGCTTCTTCCTGCACTGTGACCTGCATGCACCGCGATGAGCACTGCCCCACTTCGAACTGCAGCCCTGGTCTCATTGACCCTCCTGGACGACCGCCACTGAGCTGCTGCCTGCACCGCTACCTAAGGGCCCCGCACACCGCACTGCTGCACTTTACACCGAAGCCCCGATGCCGGCGCTTCAGACTTCAACCCCACGGAGTTTGACCTGCAACGTGAGTGACTTCAAGGGCCTGACGACTCCTGCACCGACCTCCGGAACCAACGCCTGCTGTCACCGGCTCATTGGAGCTCATCGTGAGGTCCCCGATGCCCTGCATTCCTAAAGGTACTGTTTTGCAGGTCTTCCCGACACCCTAGCTGGCCTGCGACGCTGTGGCCGGCCAGAACTGTGGGGTTTGTTTGTTCACGATGCCGTGAGAGCCCCAAATGAAGCTATCGACTTCGAGGAAGAGTTTTTAAAGTCTATTCTTGCTTATTGATATTTTTAAATCACTGTATGTTGGATTCTTATTTCAGTCTGGTTTTACACAGATGAATATTGGCTATTTTTCTAAAACTGGTGTGATGTCCTTTTGTAGTGTTTTCACTGCATTACTGGATGTTATGTGCAGATGCTTTACACACTGCCTCTGAGATAAGCCTAATTGCTCATGCCAAGCTACCAAGGGGGTGAGCAGGGGTTATTTTAGAAGTGTAGCTCCTTTATCCTGACTAGGAAGAAGGGTCCCTACTAGGACAGGGTAACAACCTGCCAACTAGACACCCCCATTTCCAACAATGCTCTATAGACCCTGTTGGTTCTTCCCCCTAGCCTAGCAATGTCCACCTGTAAAGGTTACAGGTCTGAAATTGCAACAGTTATGGGTGTGATATTAGACATGCACAATGAGTGTTTCCCCAGTTACTGTTGCTGGGCTATGTTAAACCTCTCCCTAAAGCATTAAAAAGGTTGGCTGTGGTGCTGATACTCTTGGTTAAGCATAGAGTGCTTCATTCCTGGAAGAGGGAACCACCCCAAAAAAGCACAAATTGGCTAAAAGATGCTGGGCCTGATTCACAAAGTTAAACTTAGACCTGAAGTCTAAGTTTAGACCTGAAGTCTAAGTGCTTGATAGATCCCATACTGTTCTCCCACCGTGCTCATGTTTCCAATGCCTGAACCAGCATTTTCAATTATGAATGGTTATTTTGATATATGTAAATAATCTACATGTGCATTTCCTCTTCTGGCACTAGGGGCCTGATGAACGAAGCATTTTACTGTAAAGTTTTACCAGTAAAATGCTTTTTACCATCTACCAACCCTATTTGGCAAGTCGGTAACCTATTACCGACTCACAAAATAGGGTTTGTGAGTCGCTATTAGGAAGGGGCATGTTAAGGGCGTCCCTTCCTAATAGCGAGTCACACTGGTATGCAGAAATGTTTTGCGACCGGGAGTGCGTTCGCAAAATATTCGCAGTTACCACCAACTTTATGTTGGTGGTAACCCATTCACAAATGGGAAGGGGTCCCCAATGGACCCCTTCCCCTTTGTGAATGTGGGCACCAACATTTTGCAAGAGCAGGCAGTGGTCCCACGGACCACTGCCTGCTCTTAAAAAAAGAAAAGGTAGCTTTTCATTTTCATTTTTGAAATCCATCCCATTTTCCGTTAAGGAAAATGGGATGCATTACAAAAACAATTGCTTTATTTAAAAAGCAATCACAGACATGGTCGTCTGCTGACCCCAGCAGGCTACCATCCATGTGAGTGCAGGCCATTCCCAATGGATAGCAAAGCAAGACCTACCTCATCAATATTAATGAGGTAGGTCTATTTGTGACCCAATGGGAATCGCTAAATGTTTGTACATGGGTGTTTGCGATTTCCTAATTGCGAATCGCAAAAATTCCCAGTTAGGAAGTCGCAAACTGACATTTTTGTACATCTGGCCCCAGATCTTGTAACGTAGCAATGCCTTTTATGGTCACAATTGGAAATTCGCAATGAGGATAGAGAGAAAGAATCTTTGTAGCCTGAGAGGGTGAAACAGCCACCTGTGAGTCTGCCTTATATGCCCTGGTACTTCCTTGTGTAACTTCATCATGGTCATTTTGGTGGGCTGCACCTTTAATCACTTCATTTTCAGTGGTTCATTGAAGAGCATCTAACTGGGCTTCCACATAAAGGTCATTCTTGATATGTCCCCATCTTTCCACTGGAGGTCAGAAATCCTTGCTGCTTTCACAATTGTTCAAATCAATGCACTTCCCCATACGCATTTCGTGAATCACTAAAATATTAACAATCTTGCTTACGACAACAGTACGAGCTTGGATAAGGGTGATCGACTAGGGCAACCAACTTTGGTACATCTGATGAACTAACTCTAGGAATGTTGACAATACCTACTGCCTCATGCTGAGAACACACACAGAGTAGTCAGCAACTAGTGAGCCCTTGCTATTCTGTAAATATGAACTATCAATGTATAAGACAAGGTTGGGACTGTGTTGTAGATTGTCTTTAAGATTTATGCAGATCATGTCAAGGTGTGCAGTTACAGTGAGGCAGTCACACTCCTGGACAGCAAGCTAAAAGGGTGCAGATTTCAGAACTGGGCATATAGTGAGGATGATATGACATGCAGACAGAAGCAGTATCTCATACCTGTTGAGCCAGTAATTTGACAAGTGTTGTATTTTAATTTGTAACCGATGGGGTACTACGTCATGTGGTACAACGACAGTGAGAGGGGCATAAATAAAAGACTGTCTTAATGCTATGTAATCATTGCAGCTGCTATGGCTCGCAAACTTGGAGGCAGTCCAACCACCACTAGATCAGTGTTAGTATTGCAATAAGCCACTGAACAGTACTTTGGGTTTGGATTAGCACCCGTAGGACGGAAAACACACTTTCAAGCGCGAACAAGGTGAATGCCTTAGAGTAATCTGGGAGACCTAGAACAGGGGCTGGGGACATAGTCTGTTTTAACATAGTGAATGCCTTCTTTGCTTCATATGTCCATTGCAAGGGGTTTGTGTGGGAAGATGGGTGAGATCTTCGAGAGGCTTGACCAAAGAGGCATGTCCCAAAATCCACTGGCAGCAGTACCCTCCCATCCCAATACCTGTTCTTATTTGGGAGATGATAGTGGGGCTATGTTTTTTTGAATCACCTCTATTCTAGGCGGTGATAAATGCTGCTGAACTGCTGATATATCATGTCCTAAGTAATGGATCTTGGGCAGGTGTGTCTATAATTTCTTCTGAGAGGCGTTTTGTGCAGTCAGTAGGATCAAGGAGTCCTCTCTGCAAGTCCCCAACGCGGGGGAGGCCAACAAAAGGTCACATGCATACTGTATTAACATAAACTCCTTCATGAACTTTACGCTATCCAAGTAAGTTCTTCTTTAGGATCTGGATGAAGAGAGAAGTTGCCTCTGTGCACCCCATTGATAGCCTTGTCCAGTGTGAACTGGGACCTCTGAAATGCAAAAGCAAAGAGGAGATGACAGTTTGGGTAGATTTTGGTGGATGGGAAAGGAAAAGAAATGTGGAAGACAAGCCTACAACAATGAAAGAGGTTGCTGAGGCAGGGATGCTGAAAAGGATGCTAGCTGGATAAGGACAATGTGGAAAGCATAGAAGAACAATTGCGTTAATGGTAAGGTGTTAAAATTACTGTTGTAGGTTTTTTGACAGGTAAAATAGGGGTATTCGGTATAGGGCAGTTCGGGCTGTAGCTTTGTCTAAAGTTTCCTATAGAAATTAACATGGAGAAAATACATTTTGGGACCCCCCTTTTTTCTCAGCCCCCGCTCGACGAATCACCCCGAAGCTTTCAAAACAGGAGCTGACCTGAGCGAACCATTAGTTTTGAAAATTTTGCGAAGATTCATCAAACGGCGCCAAAGATATTGGCAAAAGAAAAAATGCTTTTCCTATGGAAACTAGATCCTAACTATAACTACCTACTGGCGGCCCCATTAGGTAATATATATATATTGACGAATCTTCGTGACATTTTCAAAACTAATGGTCCGCTCAGGTCAGCTCCTGTCTTGAAAGTTTCGGGGTGATTCGTCGAGCGGGGGCCGAGAAAAAAGGGGGGTCCCAAAACGCGTTTTCTCCATGTTAGTTTCCATAGGAAACTTTAGACAAAGCTACTGCCCGAACTGCTGATCAGAATTACACCAAATTTGGCAAAAAGGTAGGTCTTGGGTCAAAAAGCGATCTTTTTTTAAATGGTGTAAATCCGTTCAGTAGTTCTTGAGAAATTCAAAAATACAAAAATATCGATATCTGGTGACCGAGGAGGATTCGCGAACCCTCCCAAGCACGGGCTTGATTCTGATTGCTTGCCAACACTTCAAACCAGAACCGAGTCACAAGAAAAGGGTAAAAAAAGGTTAAAAATGAAGAGAAGGGGGCAGGGTAGAAACACCCTCACACCCTAGGCCTGCTGAGGGGGTCCCACAGGGACCCCCAGGGCCAAAAAAAGCATTTTTTTAAAATAAATTTCAGCGGGATTCACGCTGGGTTCGTGAATCTGGCCAAAAATGGAAAAAAAGAACGAAGCGCGGACTCCCGCGCTTTATTTTCTTTAAGCTCCCAGGCGGGCAAGGTCCCGGGGGCAATCCAGATTTATGTAGCGGGGCCCGCGGGGGCCCCGCAGCCCCGGGGACTGCCACCTCCTTGGGGCTTTACTAATAATGCGTGGGGGCCCGCAGCCTCCCCGCAGCCCAGGGACTGCCACCTCCCCGGGGCTTCATAAAAAAAAATGCATGGGGGGCTCCTCCCCCCGCAGCCCCGGGGTCCGCTACCTCCCTGGGGCTTGATGAAAAAAAATGCATGGGGGCCTTCAATTTAAATAGGGAGGGGGGCCTCGCGGGCCCCCCCAAGCCCGGGGGACCACCACCTCCCAGGGCTACTGTAAAAAATCTGTGTGGGGGGCTCGAGTCCCCCCACACTGCCCTGGGACCATCACCTTCCTGGGGCACTAAGTATTGAAATACGGGGGTTCGTTGTGGACCCCTGGCCCTGGGGACTACCACCTCCCCGGGGCTATGTATAGGTTGGGAGGGGGGCCACGCGGCCCCCCTCCTAGACCCTTCATGGCCCTGGGGACCACCACCCCCCAGGGCCAGCTCCAGCAATGTCCTGGGGTGCCCACCCTGGGACATTGCAGTTTGCAATGACAGGGCAGGAGCACTGCTCCCACCCTGTCATTGCAAACTCTGCTTCGCTTCATCGAAGCGAGAGCAGGAAACCTGCATGTCAGCAGCTCCCCTTGTCGAAAAGCAATGCCGGCTCCCGCAGGAGGCGGGGAGACGGCTGGGACCGCGGGGGCATTCGGGCTCCACCTGCAGTCCCCAACAAAGAGGCCAGGCCCCGTGGGATGGGCTCCCCGGGGCCAGAAGTGTCCCAGGGAAGTGGGGCCACGCAACCCCCCTCCAGTAACATAAATTTTAAAAAAATTAAAAAAGAGGCAATGCCCGGGGGATGGGGTCCCCGGGGCCAATAATGGCCTCAGGAGGTGGGCCGAGCGGCCCCCCTCCTTTAAAGGTAGTTTTTTTTTTTTTTTTTTTTATTAAAGTGGCCATGCCCCTGGGAAGGGGGTCCCCGGGGCCGAAATCGACCTCGGGAGGGGGGCCGCGCGGCCCCTTTCCCGTTTTTTTTTAAGTTAAAAAAATGGGTCAGGCCCTGGGGGATGGGGTCCCCAATGCCCAAAAAATACTAAAAGAAGAGGGGGCCACACAGCCCCCCTTCTAAAAATATTTTTTTTTTAAAGAAAAGCCAGCATCTCTCCGGAGGCCCCACCCCCTCCCTGCACCACTCTGCAAACACACCTCCTGGCGCGTTTTGGGTTGGGGGATTAAGTCCCCTTCAATCCTAAGGGTCCTTAGGGGCCAACTAGACCACCAGGTACCTCCAGTAATCCCCACACAGTGGGATTGCTGAGAGGTGGTCCCAAGTCATGCCCCTTTATACACCACTCTGCAAACGAGCCTCTTGGCACACTGCTAGTGGGGCGATGAGGTCTTCTTGTGTCCTGAGGACCTCAGGACTAAAATGAACTTCATCCCCCGAGCAGCAGTGCGCCAGGAGGCGCGTTTGCAGAGTGGTGTAAAAAGGGGGCATGGCCTCGGACCACTCTCAGCAATCCAGCTGTGTGGGGCTTACTAGAGATAACAGTAGGGCTAGTTGGACCCCAGGGACCCTCAGGAGGCAAGGGGAATTCATCTCCCAACCAAGAACGCTCCAGGAGGTGCATTTGCAGAGTGGTGGAGGAAGGGGGCGTGGCCTGTAACCACCTCTCAGCAATCCCACTGTGTGGGGCTTACTGGAGGTAACACGTAGGCTAGTTGGCCCCTAAGGACCCCCAGCAGCGAAGGGGACTTCATCCCCCAACCAAGAGTGTGCCAGGAGGTGCATTTGCAGAGTGGTGGGTGAAGGGGACGTGGCCTGCTATGAGAACTTAGCAATCCTGTTGTGTGGGACCTACTGGAAATAATAGGAGGGGTAGTTGGCCCCCAAAGATGTCCTTGGGGGCCAACTACCCCTCCTGTTACCTCCAGTAAGTCCCACACAGTGGGATTGCTAAGAGGTCTTCGGAGGCCATGCCCCCCTTTCTCCACCACTCTGCAAACGCGCCTCCTGGCACACTACGGGTTGGGGATGAAGTCCACTTTACTCCTGAGAGACTTTGGGGGCCAAGAAGCCCTCGTGGTACCTCCTGTAAGTCCTACTCAGCGGAATTCCTGAGCGCTGGTCAGAGGCCCAGCACCCTTTCTCCACCACTCTGCAAACGCGACTACTAGTTAAAGAAGCATTTGCAATGTAATAGGTTTCGCATTTTCGAGAGTTAGAGATATTGGCATTGTAAATGTAAAAGTTTTTTGCTAATGTTTTTTGGAGTGGAGTGGATGTACGTTGTGTGTAGTGGAATTATGTGGTATGTTGTGCAGTGAAATTATGTGGATAGAAAGTATGTGGTATTTAGTGTATAGGAATTATGTTGAGTTTGATTATGTGTTATGGAGAGTAATTATGTGGTATGGTAGTCTGTGTTGTGGAGTGGTAACCTCAGGTTTAGTCTTCCTCATTGGGTCACTATGGAGAGAGCTACACCGGCGTGAACATCCAGGTGTTTTATTCAGTACCATGCAGAGGGATTAAGAAGTTTTGGGCCAGAGACATCTTGTCTTCACGTTTAAGCAGCATTATATGCTTCAAGAGTGAACCAGTTCATGTCACATCGAAAAATTGTTCCTAATTATAGCAACCATGGCCATCAATATATTCCATTTATAAGCGCTAATAGCATCTGATGGCCCTACAGTTTTAACTACAAAGAAGATTCAGCATCTCTTTAGACACCG
Source organism: Calotriton arnoldi (assembly GCA_963921515.1). Lineage (NCBI taxonomy): Eukaryota > Metazoa > Chordata > Amphibia > Caudata > Salamandridae > Calotriton > Calotriton arnoldi. The sequence continues at coordinate 31,669 of CAWUFW010014631.1, read as the reverse complement.
GATCTCTCAGCTCATCTGCTACGATATACTGACTGTCATCATCTCCCTCCTTTTATCTTTTTATCATTTGGACGGTTTGGAATAATACACAAGCCAATTCCAGCCTCAGGATTGAAGCCAGTGCACTTGCTTGCTAATATGCATTTTACAAGTGGTACTCCGTGAACCTTTTTTTCTCAACCAGTAGGATCCCCCTAGACATCTTTTAGACCAGTTACATACAGTGAATTCTGAGACGGAACCCTGATGAAGGCATTGCCGAAACGCGCGTAGAATAACAACATACCGCCAGTTTCCACATACAGTGTTCATCCATCACCGAATTGTTGAAATGTGATTATGGATTCGATCATTGAATCACCTATTGTATATCTCTAGGTCTTTTGCCCTCTGTATATTAAATTGTGCAATATTGATTCATGTAAGTATAACACTGAATGATTATAATTGATTATAACCAGAAACATAGAAAAATATTTTTTATATATGACTTTATTTAATAAATATCTATTTTTGAATACACGTTTGATCTATTATTATCGTTTCCTGATTGATTTGAAATTGTCATGCCCGCATAAGTTGTAATCCACCTTGCCCAGGTGTTCTTTTACCATTTATTAGTCTTCCTCATTTCCATAGAAGCTAAATTATGAACTCAATGATACAAAAAAAAGAAGGAATCACTAAGGAGCACTTCTGGACCTAGTCAGAGGTATGAGCAGGGCCACTGGAATTATGCAACTGTTTGGTTGCACTGACCTTCGCACACTTATACATTTTCCGCATTAGCCACATAATCCATCATCTGCTGCCTAATCTGCAGATTTGAACAAAAAAAGACTTGTTTGTAGCTCAAACGGCTCAAACGTTACCAATAATACAGCGACAAGTGTTACAGCGTGGTGGAAGGTCCTTTGTAAACCTAGAATGGTCACCTGTTACTTATTGCTAATTGTGGGTGTTAAATTGGTACTAATGGTGTGCCAGCCACTCTTGCTTCTTTCTGCGCCTCTCTTGCCTCTCTGCATTTTTGTTGCTTCTTTCTGCACCTTTCTTTCTTTTTGTACACTTCTCTTGCCTCTTTCTGCACATCTCTTCTACTTTCTGCACCTCTTTTGCCTCTTTCTGTACCTCTGTTGCCTATTTATGCACCTCACTTGCTTCTTTGTGCACCCCTCTTGCCTCTTTCTGCACCCCTCGTCCCTCTTTCTGCACCCCTCCTTCCTCTTTCTGCACCTCTGTTCCTTCTTTCTGCACATTTTTTGTTTCTTTCTGCACCACTCTTGCTTCTTTCTGCAACACTCTTGCCTCTTTCTCAACCCCTCTTCCCCCTTTCTGCATGTCTGTTGCTTCTTTCTGCACTTCTCTTGCCTCATTCTGTACCCCTCTTCCCTCTTTCTGCATCTCTGTTGCTTCTTTCTGCATTTATCTTGCGTCTTTATGCACATCTCTTGCTTCTTTCTGCACCCGTCCTGCCTCTTTCTCCACCCCTCTTCCACCTTTCTGTACCTCTGTTGCTTCTTTCTGCACCTCTCTTGTCTCTTTCTCGACCCCTCTTCCCTCTTTCTGCACCTCTGTTGCTTCATTCAGCACCTCTGTTGCTTCTTTCTGCACCCCTCGTGCCTCTTTCACACCCCTGTTCCTGCACCCCTCTTGCCTCTTTCTGCACATCTGTTCCTTCTTTCTGTACTTCTTTTGTTTCTTTCTGCACTTCTCACTTCTTTCTGCACCGCTTTTGCCTCTTTCTGCACCCCTCATCCCTCTTTCTGCACCCCCTTGCCTCTTTCTCCACCCCTCTTTCCTCTTTCTTCACCGCTTTTGCCTCTTTCTGCACCTCTGTTCCTTCTTTCTGCACTTCTTTTGTTTCTTTCTGCACATCTCTTGCTTCTTTCTGTATCCCTCTTGCCTCTTTCTCCACCCCACTTCCCCCTTTCTGCATCTCTGTTGCTTCTTTCTGCACTTCTCTTGCTTCTTTCTGCACCTCTCTTGGTTCTTTCTGTACCCCTCGTGCCTCTTTCTGCACCCCTCTTCACTCTTTCGGTACTCCTATTGCCTCTTTCTGCACCTCTGTTCCTTCTTTCTGCACTTTTTTTGTTTCTTTCTGTAGCTCTCTTGCTTCTTTCTGCACCCCCTTGCCTGTTTCTCCACCCCGCTTCCCTCTTTCTTCACACCTGTTGCCTTTTTCTGCACCTCTGTTTCTTCTTTCTGCACTTCTTTCTGCACATCTCCTGCTTCTTTCTGCACCCCTCATGCCTCTTTCTGCACCCCTTTTCCCTCTTTTTGTACCCCTCTTGCCTCTTTCTGCACCTCTGTTGCTTCTTTCTTCACTACTCTTGCTTCCTTCTGCACCTCTCTTGCTTCTTTCTGCACCACTCGTGCTTCTTTCTGCACCCTTCGTCCCTATTTCTGCACCCCTTGTGCCTCTTTATGCACCCTCTTCCCTCTTTCTGCATTCCTCTTGCCTCTTTGAGCACCTCTGTTGCTTCTTTCTGCACTTCTTTTGATTCTTTCTGTACCCCTCTTGCCTCTTTCTGCACCTCTGTTCCTTCTTTCTGTACTTCTTTTGTTTCTTTCTGCACCTCTCGCTTCTTCCTCCGCCCCATTTGCCTCTTTCTGCACCCCTCTTGACTCTTTCTCCAACTCTGTTAGTTCTTTCTGCACTTCTTTGTTTCTTTCTGCAGCTCTCTTGCTTCTTTCTGCACCCCTTGCCTCTTTCTCCACCCCTCTTCCTTTTTCTTCACCCCTGTAGCCTTTTTCTGCACCTCTGTTCCTTCTATCTGCATGTCTTTTGTTTCTTTCTGCACATCTCTTGCTTCTTTATGCACCCCTCGTGCCTCTTTCTGAAACCCCTCTTCCCTCTTTTTGCACCCCTCTTGCCTCTTTATGCACCTCTGTTGCTTCTTTCTGCACTACTCTTGCTTCTTTCTGCACCTCTCGTGCTTCTTTCTGCACCACCCATGCTTCTTTCTGCACCACTCTTCCCTCTTTCTGCACCCCTGTTCCTTGCTTCTGCTCTTCTTTTGTTTCTTTCTGCATCTCTCGCTTCTTTCTGCACCCCTCTCGCCACTTTCTCTACCACTGTTCCACCTTTTTGCACCCCTCTTGCATCTTTCTGCACCTCTCTTGCCTCTTTCTGTACCCCTCTTTCCTCTTTCTGCACCCCTCCTTCCTCTTTCTGCACCTCTGTTCCTTCTTTCTGCACTTTTTTGTTTCTTTCTGCACCACTCTTGCTTCTTTCTGCAACACTCTTGCCTCTTTCTCCACCCCTCTTCCCCCTTTCTGCATGTCTGTTGCTTCTTTCTCCACTTCTCTTGCCTCATTCTCCACCCCTCATCCCTCTTTCTGCATCTCTGTTGCTTCTTTCTGCACTTATCTTGCGTCTTTCTGGACCTCTCTTGCTTCTTTCTGCACCCGTCCTGCCTCTTTCTCCACCCTTCTTCCCTCTTTCTGTACCTCTGTTGCTTCTTTCTGTACCTCTCTTGTCTCTTTCTCCACCCCTCTTCCCTCTTTCTGCACCTCTGTTGCGTTTTTCAGCACCTCTGTTGCTTCTTTCTGCACCCCTCGTGCCTCTTTCACACCCATGTTCCTGCACCCCTCTTGCCTCTTTCTGCACCTCTGTTCCTTCTTTCTGCACTTCTTTTGTTTCTTTCTGCACCTCTCACTTCTTTCTGCACCTCTCTTGCTTCTTTCTGCACCCCTCTTGCTTCTTTCTGCACATCTCTTGGTTCTTTCTGTACCCCTCTTCCCTCTTTCTGTACTCCTCTTTCCTCTTTCTGCACCTCTGTTCCTTCTTTCTGCACTTCTTTTGTTTCTTTCTGCAGCTCTCTTGCTTCTTTCTGCACCCCCTTGCCTCTTCTCCATCCCTGTTTCCTCTTTCTTCACCCCTGTTGCCTCTTTCTGCACCTCTGTTCCTTCTTTCTGCACTTCTTTTGTTTCTTTCTGCACATCTCCTGCTTCTTTCTGCACCCCTCGTGCCTCTTTCTGCACCCCTTTTCCCTCTTTTTGTACCCCTCTTTCTGCACCTCTGTTGCTTCTTTCTTCACTACTCTTGCTTCTTTCTGCACCTCTCTTGCTTCTTTCTGCACCACTCGTGCTTCTTTCTGCACCCTTCTTCCCTATTTCTGCACCCCTTGTGCCTCGTTATGCACCCCTCTTCCCTCTTTCTGCATTCCTCTTGCCTCTTTGAGCACCTCTGTTGCTTCTTTCTGTACTTCTTTTGATTCTTTCTGTACCCCTCTTGCCTCTTTCTGCACCTCTGTTCCTTCTTTCTGTACTTCTTTTGTTTCTTTCTGCACCTCTCGCTTCTTTCTGCACCCTTTTGCCTCTTTCTGCACCCCTCTTGACTCTTTCTGCAACTCGGTTAGTTCTTTCTGCACTTCTTTTGTTTCTTTCTGCAGCTCTCTTGCTTCTTTCTGCACCCCTTGCCTCTTTCTCCACCCCTCTTCCTTTTTCTTCACCCTGTAGCCTTTTTCTGCACCTCTGTTCCTTCTTTCTGCATGTCTTTTGTTTCTTTCTGCACATCTCTTGCTTCTTTATGCACCCCTCGTGCCTCTTTCTGAAACCCCTCTTCCCTCTTTTTGCACCCCTCTTGCCTCTTTCTGCACCTCTGTTGCTTCTTTCTGCACTACTCTTGCTTCTTTCTGCACCTCTCGTGCTTCTTTCTGCACCACCCATGCTTCTTTCTGCACCCCTCTTCCCTCTTTCTGCACCCTTGTTCCCTGTTTCTGCTCTTCTTTTGTTTCTTTCTGCATCTCTGGCTTTTTTCTGCACCCCTCTCGCCACTTTCTCTACCACTGTTCCACCTTTTTGCACCCCTCTTGCCTCTTTCTGCACCTCTCTTGCCTCTTTCTGTACCCCTCTTCCCTCTTTCTGCACCCCTACTTCCTCTTTCTGCACCTCTGTTCCTTCTTTCTGCACTTTTTTTGTTTCTTTCTGCACCACTCTTGCTTCTTTCTGCAACACTCTTGCCTCTTTCTCCACCCCTCTTCCCCCTTTCTGCATGTCTGTTGCTTCTTTCTCCACTTCTCTTGCCTCATTCTCCACCCCCCCATCCCTCTATCTGCATCTCTGTTGCTTCTTTCTGCACTTATCTTGCGTCATTCTGGACCTCTCTTGCTTCTTTCTGCACCCGTCCTGCCTCTTTCTCCACCCTTCTTCCCTCTTTCTGTACCTCTGTTGCTTCTTTCTGTACCTCTCTTGTCTCTTTCTCCACCCCTCTTCCCTCTTTCTGCACCTCTGTTGCTTTTTTCAGCACCTCTGTTGTTTCTTTCTGCACCCCTCATGCCTCTTTCACAACCATGTTCCTGCACCCCTCTTGCCTCTTTCTGCACCTCTGTTCCTTCTTTCTGCACTTCTTTTGTTTCTTTCTGCACCTCTCACTTCTTTCTGCACCTCTCTTGCTTCTTTCTGCACCTCTCTTGCTTCTTTCTGCACCTCTCTTGGTTCTTTCTGTACCCCTCTTCCCTCTTTCTGCACTCCTCTTGCCTCTTTCTGCACCTCTGTTCCTTCTTTCTGCACTTCTTTTGTTTCTTTCTGCAGCTCTCTTGCTTCTTTCTGCACCCCTTGCCTCTTTCTCCAACCCGCTTCCCTCTTTCTTCACCCCTGTTGCCTTTTTCTGCACCTCTGTTCCTTCTTTCTGCCCTTCTTTCTGCACATCTCCTGCTTCTTTCTGCACCCCTCGTGCCTCTTTCTGCACCCCTTTTCCCTCTTTTGTACCCCTCTTTCCTCTTTCTGCACCTCTGTTGCTTCTTTCTTCACTACTCTTGCTTCTTTCTGCACTACTCTCTTGCTTCTTTCTGCACCACTCATGCTTCTTTCTGCACCCTTCTTCCCTATTTCTGCACCCCTTGTGCCTCTTTATGCACCCCTCTTCCCTCTTTCTGCATTCCTCTTGCCTCTTTGAGCACCTCTGTTGCTTCTTTCTGCACTTCTTTTGATTCTTTCTGTACCCCTCTTGCCTCTTTCTGCACCTCTGTTCCTTCTTTCTGTACTTCTTTTGTTTCTTTCTGCACCTCTCGCTTCTTTCTGCACCCCTTTTGCCTCTTTCTGCACCCCTCTTGACTCTTTCTGCAACTCTGTTAGTTCTTTCTGCACTTCTTTTGTTTCTTTCTGCAGCTCTCTTGCTTCTTTCTGCACCCCTTGCCTCTTTCTCCACCCCTCTTCCTTTTTCTTCACCCCTGTAGCCTTTTTCTGCACCTCTGCTCCTTCTTTCTGCATGTCTTTTGTTTCTTTCTGCACATCTCTTGCTTCTTTATGCACCCCTCGTGCCTCTTTCTGAAACCCCTCTTCCCTCTTTTTGCACCCCTCTTGCCTCTTTCTGCACCTCTGTTGCTTCTTTCTGCACTACTCTTGCTTCTTTCTGCACCTCTCGTGCTTCTTTCTGCACCACCCATGCTTCTTTCTGCACCCCTCTTCCCTCTTTCTGCACCCTTGTTCCCTGTTTCTGCTCTTCTTTTGTTTCTTTCTGCATCTCTCGCTTCTTTCTGCACCACTCTCGCCACTTTCTCTACCACTGTTCCACCTTTTTGCACCCCTCTTGCCTCTTTCTGCACCTCGCTTGCCTCTTTCTGTACCCCTCTTCCCTCTTTCTGCACCCCTCCTTCCTCTTTCTGCACCTCTGTTCCTTCTTTCTGCACTTTTTTTGTTTCTTTCTGCACCACTCTTGCTTCTTTCTGCAACACTCTTGCCTCTTTCTCCACCCCTCTTCCCCCTTTCTGCATGTCTGTTGCTTCTTTCTCCACTTCTCTTGCCTCATTCTCCACCCCTCATCCCTCTTTCTGCATCTCTGTTGCTTCTTTCTGCACTTATCTTGCGTCTTTCTGGACCTCTCTTGCTTCTTTCTGCACCCATCCTGCCTCTTTCTTCACCCTTCTTCCCTCTTTCTGTACCTCTGTTACTTCTTTCTGTACCTCTCTTGTCTCTTTCTCCACCCCTCTTCCCTCTTTCTGCACCTCTGTTGCTTTTTTCAGCACCTCTGTTGCTTCTTTCTGCACCCCTCGTGCCTCTTTCACACCCATGTTCCTGCACCCCTCTTGCCTCTTTCTGCACCTCTGTTCCTTCTTTCTGCACTTCTTTTGTTTCTTTCTGCACCTCTCACTTCTTTCTGCACCTCTCTTGCTTCTTTCTGCACCCCTCTTGCTTCTTTCTGCACCTCTCTTGGTTCTTTCTGTACCCCTCTTCCCTCTTTCTGTACTCCTCTTGCCTCTTTCTGCACCTCTGTTCCTTCTTTCTGCACTTCTTTTGTTTCTTTCTGCAGCTCTCTTGCTTCTTTCTGCACCCCCTTGCCTCTTCTCCATCCCTGTTTCCTCTTTCTTCACCCCTGTTGCCTCTTTCTGCACCTCTGTTCCTTCTTTCTGCACTTCTTTTGTTTCTTTCTGCACATCTGTCCCTTCTTTCTGCAACCCTTGTGCCTCTTTCTCCACCCCTCTTCCCTCTTTCTGCTCCCCTCTTGTCTCTTTCTGCACCTCTGTTCTTTCTTTCTGCACTTCTTTTGTTTCTTTCTGCACCTCTCATGCTTCTTTTTGCACCCCTCTTGCTTCTTTCTGCACCCCTCTTGCCTCTCTCATGCCAGTCTTCCCTCTTTCTGCACCCCTGTTGCCTCTTTCTGCACCTCTGTTCCTTCTTTCTGCACTTCTTTTGTTTCTTTCTGCACCTCTCTTGCTTCTTTCTGTATCCCTCTTGCCTCTTTCTCCACCCCACTTCCCCCTATCTGCATCTCTGTTGCTTCTTTATGCACTTCTCTTGCTTCTTTATGCACCTCTCTTGGTTCTTTCTGTACCCCTCGTGCCTCTTTCTGCACCCCTCTTTCTGTACTCCTCTTGCCTCTTTCTGCACCTCTGTTCCTTCTTTCTGCACTTCTTTTGTTTCTTTCTGCAGCTCTCTTACTTCTTTCTGCACCCACTTGCCTCTTTCTCCACCCGCGCTTTCCTCTTTCTTCACCCCTGTTGCCTTTTTCTGCACCTCTGTTCCTTCTTTCTGCACTTCTTTCTGCACATCTCCTGCTTCTTTCTGCACACCTTGTATCTCTTTCGGCACCCCGTTTCTGTCTTTTTGCACCTCTTGCCTCTTTCTGCACCTCTGTTGCTTCTTTCTTCACTACTCTTGCTTCTTTCTGAACCTCTCTTGCTTCTTTCTGCACCACTTGTGCTTCTTTCTGCACCCTTCTTCCCTATTTCTGCACCCCTTGTGCCTCTTTATGCACCCCTCTTCCCTCTTTCTGCATTCCTCTTGCCTCTTTGAGCACCTCTGTTGCTTCTTTCTGCACTTCTTTTGATTCTTTCTGTACCCCTCTTGCCTCTTTCTGCACCTCTGTTACTTCTTTCTGCACTTCTTTTGTTTCCTTCTGCAGCTCTCTTTCTTCTTTCTCCACCCCTTGCCTCTTTCTCCACCCCTCTTCCTTTTTCTTCACCCCTGTTGCTTTTTTCTGCACCTCTGTTCCTTCTTTCTGCACGTCTTTTGTTTCTTTCTGCACATCTCTTGCTTCTTTATGCACCCCTCGTGCCTCTTTCTGCACCCCTTTTCCCTCTTTCTGCACCCCTCTTGCCTCTTTCTGCACCTCTGTTCCTTCTTTCTGCACTTTTCTTTCTTTCTGTACGCCTCTTACATCTTTCTGCACCTCTGTTCCTTCTTTCTGTACTTCTTTTGTTTCTTTCTGCACCTCACGCTTCTTCCTGCACCTCTCTTGCTTCTTTCTGCACCTCTCTTGGTTCTTTCTGTACCCCTCTTCCCTCTTTCTGTACTCCTCTTGCCTCTTTCTGCAGCTCTCTTGCTTCTTTCTGCACCCCCTTGCCTCTTTCTCCAACCCGCTTCCCTCTTTCTTCACCCCTGTTGCCTTTTTCTGCACCTCTGTTCCTTCTTTCTGCACTTCTTTCTGCACATCTCCTGCTTCTTTCTGCACCCCTCGTGCCTCTTTCTGCACCCCTTTTCCCTCTTTTTGTACCCCTCTTTCCTCTTTCTGCACCTCTGTTGCTTCTTTCTTCACTACTCTTGCTTCTTTCTGCACCTCTCTTGCTTCTTTCTGCACCACTCGTGCTTCTTTCTGCACCCTTCTTCCCTATTTCTGCACCCCTTGTGCCTCTTTATGCACCCCTCTTCCCTCTTTCTGCATTCCTCTTGCCTCTTTGAGCACCTCTGTTGCTTCTTTCTGCACTTCTTTTGATTCTTTCTGTACCCCTCTTGCCTCTTTCTGCACCTCTGTTCCTTCTTTCTGTACTTCTTTTGTTTCTTTCTGCACCTCTCACTTCTTTCTGCACCCCTTTTGCCTCTTTCTGCACCCCTCTTGACTCTTTCTGCAACTCTGTTAGTTCTTTCTGCACTTCTTTTGTTTCCTTCTGCAGCTCTCTTGCTTCTTTCTGCACCCCTTGCCTCTTTCTCCACCCTCTTCCTTTTTCTTCACCCCTGTTGCCTTTTTCTGCACCTCTGTTCCTTCTTTCTGCATGTCTTTTGTTTCTTTCTGCACTTCTTTTGTTTCTTTCTGCACCACTCTTGCCTCTTTCTGTACCCCTCTTCCCTCTTTCTGCACCCCTCCTTGCCTCTTTCTGCACCTCTGTTCCTTCTTTCTGCACTCTTTTGTTTCTTTCTGCACCACTCTTGCTTCTTTCTGCAACACTCTTGCCTCTTTCTCCACCCCTCTTCCCTCTTTCTGCATGTCTGTTGCTTCTTTCTCCACTTCTCTTGCCTCATTCTCCACCCCTCATCCCTCTTTCTGCATCTCTGTTGCTTCTTTCTGCACTTATCTTGCGTCTTTCTGGACCTCTCTTGCTTCTTTCTGCACCCGTCCTGCCTCTTTCTCCACCCTTCTTCCCTCTTTCTGTACCTCTGTTGCTTCTTTCTGTACCTCTCTTGTCTCTTTCTCCAACCCTCTTCCCTCTTTCTGCACCTCTGTTGCTTTTTTCAGCACCTCTGTTGCTTCTTTCTGCACCCCTCATGCCTCTTTCACAACCATGTTCCTGCACCCCTCTTGCCTCTTTCTGCACCTCTGTTCCTTCTTTCTGCACTTCTTTTGTTTCTTCTTCACCTCTCACTTCTTTCTGCACCTCTCTTGCTTCTTTCTGCACCCCTCTTGCTTCTTTCTGCACCTCTCTTGGTTCTTTCTGTACCCCTCTTCCCTCTTTCTGCACTCCTCTTGCCTCTTTCTGCACCTCTGTTCCTTCTTTCTGCACTTCTTTTGTTTCTTTCTGCAGCTCTCTTGCTTCTTTCTGCACCCCCTTGCCTCTTTCTCCAACCCGCTTCCCTCTTTCTTCACCCCTGTTGCCTTTTTCTGCACCTCTGTTCCTTCTTTCTGCACTTCTTTCTGCACATCTCCTGCTTCTTTCTGCACCCCTCGTGCCTCTTTCTGCACCCCTTTTCCCTCTTTTGTACCCCTCTTTCCTCTTTCTGCACCTCTGTTGCTTCTTTCTTCACTACTCTTGCTTCTTTCTGCACTACTCTCTTGCTTCTTTCTGCACCACTCGTGCTTCTTTCTGCACCCTTCTTCCCTATTTCTGCACCCCTTGTGCCTCTTTATGCACCCCTCTTCCCTCTTTCTGCATTCCTCTTGCCTCTTTGAGCACCTCTGTTGCTTCTTTCTGCACTTCTTTTGATTCTTTCTGTACCCCTCTTGCCTCTTTCTGCACCTCTGTTCCTTCTTTCTGTACTTCTTTTGTTTCTTTCTGCACCTCTCGCTTCTTTCTGCACCCCTTTTGCCTCTTTCTACACCCCTCTTGACTCTTTCTGCAACTCTGTTAGTTCTTTCTGCACTTCTTTTGTTTCTTTCTGCAGCTCTCTTGCTTCTTTCTGCACCCCTTGCCTCTTTCTCCACCCCTCTTCCTTTTTCTTCACCCCTGTTGCCTTTTTCTGCACCTCTGTTCCTTCTTTCTGCATGTCTTTTGTTTCTTTCTGCACATCTCTTGCTTCTTTATGCACCCCTCGTGCCTCTTTCTGAAACCCCTCTTCCCTCTTTTTGCACCCCTCTTGCCTCTTTCTGCACCTCTGTTGCTTCTTTCTGCACTACTCTTGCTTCTTTCTGCACCTCTCGTGCTTCTTTCTGCACCACCCATGCTTCTTTCTGCACCCCTCTTCCCTCTTTCTGCACCCTCTGTTCCCTGTCTTTCTGCTCTTCTTTTGTTTCTTTCTGCATCTCTCGCTTCTTTCTGCACCCCTCTCGCCACTTTCTCTACCACTGTTCCACCTTTCTGCACCTCTCTTGCCTCTTTCTGCACCTCTCTTGCCTCTTTCTGTACCCCTCTTCCCTCTTTCTGCACCCCTCCTTCCTCTTTCTGCACCTCTGTTCCTTCTTTCTGCACTTCTTTTGTTTCTTTCTGCACCTCTCTTGCTTCTTTCTGCAACCCTCTTGCCTCTTTCTCCACCCCTCTTCCCCCTTTCTGCATGTCTGTTGCTTCTTTCTGCCACTTCTCTTGCCTCATTCTCCACCCCTCTTCCCTCTTTCTGCATCTCTGTTGCTTCTTTCTGCACTTATCTTGCGTCTTTCTGCACCTCTCTTGCTTCTTTCTGCACCCGTCCTGCCTCTTTCTTCACCCTTCTTCCTTCTTTCTGCACCTCTGTTGCTTCTTTCTGTACCTCTCTTGTCTCTTTCTCCACCCCTCTTCCCTCTTTCTGCACCTCTGTTGCTTTTTTCAGCACCTCTGTTGCTTCTTTCTGCACCCCTTGTGCCTCTTTCACACCCATGTTCCTGCACCCCTCTTGCCTCTTTCTGCACCTCTGTTCCTTCTTTCTGCACTTCTTTTGTTTCTTTCTGCACCTCTCACTTCTTTCTGCACCTCTCTTGCTTCTTTCTGCACCCCTCTTGCTTCTTTCTGCACCTCTCTTGGTTCTTTCTGTACCCCTCTTCCCTCTTTCTGCACTCCTCTTTCCTCTTTCTGCACCTCTGTTCCTTCTTTCTGCACTTCTTTTGTTTCTTTCTGCAGCTCTCTTGCTTCTTCCTGCACCCCCTTGCCTCTTCTCCATCCCTGTTTCCTCTTTCTTCACCCCTGTTGCCTCTTTCTGCACCTCTGTTCCTTCTTTCTGCACTTCTTTTGTTTCTTTCTGCACATCTGTCCCTTCTTTCTGCAACCCTTGTGCCTCTTTCTGCACCCCTCTTCCCTCTTTCTGCTCCCCTCTTGTCTCTTTCTGCACCTCTGTTCTTTCTTTCTGCACTTCTTTTGTTTCTTTCTGCACCTCTCATGCTTCTTTTTGCACCCCTCTTGCTTCTTTCTGCACCCCTCTTGCCTCTTTCATGCCAGTCTTCCCTCTTTCTGCACCCCTGTTGCCTCTTTCTGCACCTCTGTTCCTTCTTTCTGCACTTCTTTTGTTTCTTTCTGCACCTCTCTTGCTTCTTTCTGTATCCCTCTTGCCTCTTTCTCCACCCCACTTCCCCCTATCTGCATCTCTGTTGCTTCTTTATGCACTTCTCTTGCTTCTTTCTGCACCTCTCTTGGTTCTTTCTGTACCCCTCATGCCTCTTTCTGCACCCCTCTTTCTGTACTCCTCTTGCCTCTTTCTGCACCTCTGTTCCTTCTTTCTGCACTTCTTTTGTTTCTTTCTGCAGCTCTCTTACTTCTTTCTGCACCCACTTGCCTCTTTCTCCACCCGCGCTTTCCTCTTTCTTCACCCCTGTTGCCTTTTTCTGCACCTCTGTTCTTTCTTTCTGCACTTCTTTCTGCACACCTCCTGCTTCTTTCTGCATACCTCGTATCTCTTTCGGCACCCCTTTTCCGTCTTTTTGCACCCCTCTTGCCTCTTTCTGCACCTCTGTTGCTTCTTTCTTCACTACTCTTGCTTCTTTCTGCACCTCTCTTGCTTCTTTCTGCACCACTCGTGCTTCTTTCTGCACCCTTCTTCCCTATTTCTGCACCCCTTGTGCCTCTTTATGCACCCCTCTTCCCTCTTTCTGCATTCCTCTTGCCTCTTTGAGCACCTCTGTTGCTTCTTTCTGCACTTCTTTTGATTCTTTCTGTACCCCTCTTGCCTCTTTCTGCACCTCTGTTACTTCTTTCTGCACTTCTTTTGTTTCCTTCTGCAGCTCTCTTTCTTCTTTCTGCACCCCTTGCCTCTTTCTCCACCCCTCTTCCTCTTTCTTCACCCCTGTTGCTCTTTCTGCACCTCTGTTCCTTCTTTCTGCACGTCTTTTGTTTCTTTCTGCACATCTCTTGCTTCTTTATGCACCCCTCGTGCCTCTTTCTGCACCCCTCTTCCCTCTTTCTGCACCCCTCTTGCCTCTTTCTGCACCTCTGTTCCTTCTTTCTGCACTCTTTCGTTTCTTTCTGCACGCCTCTTGCATCTTTCTGCACCTCTGTTCCTTCTTTCTGCACTTCTTTTGTTTCTTTCTGCACCTCTACGCTTCTTCCTGCACCTCTCTTGCTTCTTTCTGCACCTCTCTTGGTTCTTTCTGTACCCCTCTTCCTCTTTCTGTACTCCTCTTGCCTCTTTCTGCAGCTCTCTTGCTTCTTTCTGCACCCCCTTGCCTCTTTCTCCAACCCGCTTCCCTCTTTCTTCACCCCTGTTGCCTTTTTCTGCACCTCTGTTCCTTCTTTCTGCCCTTCTTTCTGCACATCTCCTGCTTCTTTCTGCACCCCTCGTGCTTCTTTCTGCACCCCTTTTCCCTCTTTTTGTACCCCTCTTTCCTCTTTCTGCACCTCTCTTGCTTCTTTCTGCACCACTCGTGCTTCTTTCTGCACCCTTCTTCCCTATTTCTGCACCCCTTGTGCCTCTTTATGCACCCCTCTTTCTGCATTCCTCTTGCCTTTTTGAGCACCTCTGTTGCTTCTTTCTGCACTTCTTTTGATTCTTTCTGTACCCCTCTTGCCTCTTTCTGCACCTCTGTTCCTTCTTTCTGCACTTCTTTTGTTTCTTTCTGCACCTCTTCGCTTCTTTCTGCACCCCTTTGCCTCTTTCTGCACCCCTCTTGACTCTTTCTGCAACTCTGTTACTTCTTTCTGCACTTCTTTTGTTTCTTTCTGCAGCTCTCTTGCTTCTTTCTGCACCCCTTGCCTCTTTCTCCACCCCTCTTCCTTTTTCTTCACCCCTGTTGCCTTTTTCTGCACCTCTGCTCCTTCTTTCTGAACGTCTTTTGTTTCTTTCTGCACATCTCTTGCTTCTTTATGCACCCCTCGTGCCTCTTTCTGAAACCCCTCTTCCCTCTTTTTGCACCCCTCTTGCCTCTTTCTGCACCTCTCTTGCTTCTTTCTGCACTACTCTTGCTTCTTTCTGCACCTCTCTTGCTTCTTTCTGCACCACCCATGCTTCTTTCTGCACTCCTCTTCACTCTTTCTGCACCCCTCTTCACTCTTTCTGCACCCTTGTTCCCTGTTTCTGCTCTTCTTTTGTTTCTTTCTGCATCTCTCGCTTCTTTCTGCACCACTCTCGCCACTTTCTCTACCACTGTTCCACCTTTTTGCACCCCTCTTGCCTCTTTCTGCACCTCTCTTGCCTCTTTCTGTACCCCTCTTCCCTCTTTCTGCACCCCTCCTTCCTCTTTCTGTACCTCTGTTCCTTCTTTCTACACTTTTTTTGTTTCTTTCTGCACCACTCTTGCTTTTTTCTGCAACTCTTGCCTCTTTCTCCACCCCTCTTCTCCCTTTCTGCATGTCTGTTGCTTCTTTCTGCACTTCTCTTGCCTCATTCTCCACCCCTCATCCCTCTTTCTGCATCTCTGTTGCTTCTTTCTGCACTTATCTTGCGTCTTTCTGCACCTCTCTTGCTTCTTTCTGCACCCCGTCCTGCCTCTTTCTCCACCCTTCTTCCCTCTTTCTGTACCTCTGTTGCTTCTTTCTGTACCTCTCTTGCCTCTTTCTCCACCCTCTTCCCTCTTTCTGCACCTCTGTTGCTTCTTTCAGCACCTCTGTTGTTTCTTTCTGCACCCTCGTGCCTCTTTCACACCCTGTTCCTGCACCCCTCTTGCCTCTTTCTGCACCTCTGTTCCTTCTTTCTGCACTTCTTTTGTTTCTTTCTGCACCTCTCACTTCTTTCTGCACCTCTCTTGCTTCTTTCTGCACCCCTCTTGCTTCTTTCTGCACCTCTCTTGCTTCTTTCTGTACCCCTCTTCCCTCTTTCTGCACTCCTCTTGCCTCTTTCTGCACCTCTGTTCCTTCTTTCTGCACTTCTTTTGTTTCTTTCTGCAGCTCTCTTGCTTCTTTCTGCACCCCTTGCCTCTTTCTCCATCCCTGTTTCCTCTTTCTTCACCCCTGTTGCCTCTTTCTGCACCTCTGTTCCTTCTTTCTGCACTTCTTTTGTTTCTTTCTGCACATCTGTCCCTTCTTTCTGCAACCCTTGTGCCTCTTTCTGCACCCCTCTTCCCTCTTTCTGCTCCCCTCTTGTCTCTTTCTGCACCTCTGTTCTTTCTTTCTGCACTTCTTTTGTTTCTTTCTGCACCTCTCATGCTTCTTTTTGCACCCCTCTTGCTTCTTTCTGCACCCCTCTTGCCTCTTTCATGCCACTCTTCCCTCTTTCTGCACCCCTGTTGCCTCTTTCTGCACCTCTGTTCCTTCTTTCTGCACTTCTTTTGTTTCTTTCTGCACCTCTCTTGCTTCTTTCTGTATCCCTCTTGCCTCTTTCTCCACCCCACTTCCCCCTTACTGCATCTCTGTTGCTTCTTTATGCACTTCTCTTGCTTCTTTATGCACCTCTCTTGGTTCTTTCTGTACCCCTCGTGCCTCTTTATGCACCCCTCTTCCCTCTTTCTGCATTCCTCTTGCCTCTTTGAGCACCTCTGTTGCTTCTTTCTGCACTTCTTTTGATTCTTTCTGTACCCCTCTTGCCTCTTTCTGCACCTCTGTTCCTTCTTTCTGCACTTCTTTTGTTTCTTTCTGCACCTCTCGCTTCTTTCTGCACCCCTTTTGCCTCTTTCTGCACCCCTCTTGACTCTTTCTGCACCTCTGTTACTTCTTTCTGCACTTCTTTTGTTTCTTTCTGCAGCTCTCTTGCTTCTTTCTGCACCCCTTGCCTCTTTCTCCACCCCTCTTCCTTTTTCTTCACCCCTGTAGCCTTTTTCTGCACCTCTGTTCCTTCTTTCTGCATGTCTTTTGTTTCTTTCTGCACATCTCTTGCTTCTTTATGCATCCCTAGTGCCTCTTTCTGAAACCCCTCTTCCCTCTTTTTGCACCCCTCTTGCCTCTTTCTACACCTCTGTTGCTTCTTTCTGCACTACTCTTGCTTCTTTCTGCACCTCTCGTGCTTCTTTCTGCACCACCCATGCTTCTTTCTGCACCCCTCTTCACTCTTTCTGCACCCCTCTTCACTCTTTCTGCACCCTTGTTCCCTGTTTCTGCTCTTCTTTTGTTTCTTTCTGCATCTCTCGCTTCTTTCTGCACCACTCTCGCCACTTTCTCTACCACTGTTCCACCTTTTTGCACCCCTCTTGCCTCTTTCTGCACCTCTCTTGCCTCTTTCTGTACCCCTCTTCCCTCTTTCTGCACCCCTCCTTCCTCTTCCTGCACCTCTGTTCCTTCTTTCTGCACTTTTGTTGTTTCTTTCTACACCACTCTTGCTTCTTTCTGCAACACTCTTGCCTCTTTCTCCACCCCTCTTCCCCCTTTCTGCATGTCTGCTGCTTCTTTCTCCACTTCTCTTGCCTCATTCTCCACCCCTCATCCTACTTTCTGCATCTCTGTTGCTTCTTTCTGCACTTATCTTGCGTCTTTCTGGACCTCTCTTGCTTCTTTCTGCACCCGTCCTGCCTCTTTCTCCACCCCTCTTCCCTCTTTCTGTACCTCTGTTGCTTCTTTCTGTACCTTTCTTGTCTCTTTCTCCACCCCTCTTCCCTCTTTCTGCACCTCTGTTGCTTCTTTCAGCAGCTCTGTTGCTTCTTTCTGCACCCCTCGTGCCTCTTTCACACCCCTGTTCCTGCACCCCTCTTGCCTCTTTCTGCACCTCTGTTCCTTCTTTCTGCACTTCTTTTGTTTCTTTCTGCACCTCTCACTTCTTTCTGCACCTCTCTTGCTTCTTTCTGCACCCCTCTTGCTTCTTTCTGCACCTCTCTTGCTTCTTTCTGCACCCCTCTTCCCTCTTTCTGCACCCCTCTTGCCTCTTTCTGCACCTCTGTTCCTTCTTTCTGCACTTCTTTTGTTTCTTTCTGCAGCTCTCTTGCTTCTTTCTGCACCCTCTTGCCTCTTTCTCCACCCCTGTTTCCTCTTTCTTCACCCCTGTTGCCTCTTTCTGCACCTCTGTTCCTTCTTTCTGCACTTCTTTTGTTTCTTTCTGCACATCTGTCCCTTCTTTATGCAACCCTTATGCCTCTTTATGCACCCCTCTTCCCTCTTTCTGCTCCCCTCTTGTCTCTTTCTGCACCTCTGTTCTTTCTTTCTGCACTTCTTTTGTTTCTTTCTGCACCTCTCTTGCTTCTTTCTGCACCCCTCTTGCTTCTTTCTGCACCCCTCTTGCCTCTTTCATGCCCCTCTTCCCTCTTTCTGCACCCCTGTTGCCTCTTTCTGCACCTCTGTTCCTTCTTTCTGCACTTCTTTTGTTTCTTTCTGCACCTCTCTTGCTTCTTTCTGTATCCCTCTTGCCTCTTTCTCCACCCCACTTCCCCTTTCTGCATCTCTGTTGCTTCTTTATGCACTTCCCTTGCTTCTTTATGCACCTGTCTTGGTTCTTTCTGTACCCCTCGTGCATCTTTCTGCACCCCTCTTCCCTCTTTCTGTACTCCTCTTGCCTCTTTCTGCACCTCTGTTCCTTCTTTCTGCACTTCTTTTGTTTCTTTCTGCACCTCTCTTGCTTCTTTCTGCACCCTTTTGCCTTTTTCTCCACCCCGCTTCCCTCTTTCTTCACCACTGTTGCCTTTTTCTGCACCTCTGTTCCTTCTTTCTGCACTTCTTTCTGCACATCTTCTGCTTCTTTCTGCACCCCTCGTGCCTCTTTCTGCACCCCTTTTCCTTCTTTTTGCACCCCTCTTGCCTCTTTCTGCACCTCTGTTGCTTCTTTCTTTACTACTCTTGCTTCTTTCTGCACCTCTCTTGCTTCTTTCTGCACCACTCATGCTTCTTTCTGCACCCTTCTTCCCTATTTCTGCACCCCTTGTGCCTCTTTATGCACCCCTCTTCCCTCTTTCTGCATTCCTCTTGCCTCTTTGAGCACCTCTGTTGCTTCTTTCTGCACTTCTTTTGATTCTTTCTGTACCCCTCTTGCCTCTTTCTGCACCTCTGTTACTTCTTTCTGCACTTCTTTTGTTATTTTCTGCAGCTCTCTTCCTTTTTTCTGCGCTCCCTTGCCTCTTTCTACACCCCTCTTCCCTCTTTCTTTACCCCTGTTGCCTCTTTCTGCACCTCTGTTCCTTCTTTCTGCACTTCTTTTGTTTCTTTCTGCACATCTCTTGCTTCTTTCTGCACCTCTTGCCTCTTTCTGCACCCCTCTTCCTCTTTTTGCACCCCTCTTGCCTCTTTCTGCACCTCTCTTGCTTCTTTCTGCACTACTCTTGCTTCTTTCTGCACCTCTCTTGCTTCTTTCTGCACCACTCATGCTTCTTTCTGCACCCCTCTTCCCTCTTTCTGCACCCCTCTTGCCTCTTTCTGCACCCCTGTTCCTTCTTTCTGCTCTTCTTTTGTTTCTTTCTGCACCTCACTTGCTTCTTTCTGCACCCCTTTCCACTTTCTCCACCACGGTTTCACCTTTTTGCACCCCTCTTGCCTCTTTCTGCACCTCTCTTGCCTCTTTCTGTACCCCTCTTCCCTCTTTCTGCACCCCTCCTTCCTCTTTCTGTACCTCTGTTCCTTCTTTCTACACTTTTTTTGTTTCTTTCTGCACCACTCTTGCTTTTTTCTGCAACTCTTGCCTCTTTCTCCACCCCTCTTCTCCCTTTCTGCATGTCTGTTGCTTCTTTCTGCACTTCTCTTGCCTCATTCTCCACCCCTCTTCCCTCTTTCTGCATCTCTGTTGCTTCTTTCTGCACTTATCTTGCATCTTTCTGCACCTCTCTTGCTTGTTTCTGTACTCTTTGTGCCACTTTCTGTACCCCTCTTCTCTTTCTGTACCCCTCTTCCCTCTTTCTGCATCTCTGTTGCTTCTTTTTGCACTTATCTTGCGTCTTTCTGCACCTCTCTACCTTCTTTCTGCACCCGTCCTGCCTCTTTCTCCACCCCTCTTCCCTCTTTCTGTACCTCTGTTGCTTCTTTCTGTACCTCTCTTGTCTCTTTCTCCACCCTCTTCCCTCTTTCTGCACCTCTGTTGCTTCTTTCATGCACCTCTCTTGCTTCTTTCTGCACCCTCGTGCTTCTTTCTCACCCTGTTCCTGCACCCCTCTTGCCTCTTTCTGCACCTCTGTTCCTTCTTTCTGCACTTCTTTTGTTTCTTTCTGCAGCCCTCTTGCTTCTTTCTGCACCCCCTTGCCTCTTTCTCCACCCATGTTTCCTCTTTCTTCACCCCTGTTGCCTCTTTCTGCACCTCTGTTCCTTCTTTCTGCACTTCTTTTGTTTCTTTCTGCACTTCTTTTGTTTCTTTCTGCACATCTGTCCCTTCTTTATGCAACCCTTATGCCTCTTTATGCACCCCTCTTCCCTCTTTCTGCTCCCCTCTTGCCTCTTTCTGCACCTCTGTTCTTTCTTTCTGCACTTCTTTTGTTTCTTTCTGCACCTCTCTTGCTTCTTTCTGCACCTCTCTTGCTTCTTTCTGCACCCCTCTTGCCTCTTTCACGCCCCTCTTCCCTCTTTCTGCACCCCTGTTGCCTCTTTCTGCACCTCTGTTCCTTCTTTCTGCACTTCTTTTGTTTATTTCTGCAACTCTCTTGCTTCTTTCTGTATCCCTCTTGCCTCTTTCTCCACCCCACTTCCCCCTTTCTGCATCTCTGTTGCTTCTTTCTGCACTTCTCTTTCTTCTTTCAGCACCTCTATTGCTTTTTTCGGTACCCCTCATGCATCTTTCTTCACCCCTCTTCCCTCTTTCTGCACTCCTTTTGCCTGTTTCTGCACCTCTGTTCTTCTTTCTGTACTTCTTTTGTTTCTTTCTGCACCTCTGTTGCTTCTTTCTTCTTTCTGCACCTCTCGCTTCTTTCTGCACCTCTCTTGCTTCTTTCTGCACCCCTCTTCCCTCTTTCTGCACCCCTCTTGCCTCTTTCTGCACCTCTGTTCCTTCTTTCTGCACTTCTTTTGTTTCTTTCTGCAGCTCTCTTGCTTCTTTCTGCACCCCTTGCCTCTTTCTCCACCCTGTTTCCTCTTTCTTCACCCCTGTTGCCTCTTTCTGCACCTCTGTTCCTTCTTTCTGCACTTCTTTTGTTTCTTTCTGCACATCTGTCCCTTCTTTCTGCAACCCTTGTGCCTCTTTCTGCACCCCTCTTCCCTCTTTCTGCTCCCCTCTTGTCTCTTTCTGCACCTCTGTTCTTTCTTTCTGCACTTCTTTTGTTTCTTTCTGCACCTCTCTTGCTTCTTTCTGCACCCCTCTTGCTTCTTTCTGCACCCCTCTTGCCTCTTTCTGCCCCTCTTCCTCTTTCTGCACCCCTGTTGCCTCTTTCTGCACCTCTGTTCCTTCTTTCTGCACTTCTTTTGTTTCTTTCTGCACCTCTCTTGCTTCTTTCTGTATCCCTCTTGCCTCTTTCTCCACCCCTCTTCCCTCTTTCTGCATCTCTGTTGCTTCTTTCTGCACTTCTCTTGCTTCTTTCTGCACCTCTCTTGCTTCTTTCTGTACCCCTCGTGCCTCTTTCTGCACCCCTCTTCCCTCTTTCTGCATTCCTCTTGCCTCTTTCAGCACCTCTGTTGCTTCTTTCTGCACTTCTTTTGATTCTTTCTGTACCCCTCTTGCCTCTTTCTGCACCTCTGTTCCTTCTTTCTGCACTTCTTTTGTTTCTTTCTGCACCTCTTGCTTCTTTCTGCACCCCTTTTGCCTCTTTCTGCACCCCTCTTGCCTCTTTCTGCACCTCTGTTACTTCTTTCTGCACTTCTCTTGTTTCTTTCTGCAGCTCTCTTGCTTCTTTCTGCACCCTTTGCCTCTTTCTCCACCCCTCTTCCCTCTTTCTTCACCCCTGTTGCCTTTTTCTGCACCTCTGTTCCTTCTTTCTGCACTGTCTTTTGTTTCTTTCTGCACATCTCTTGCTTCTTTCTGCATCCCTAGTGCCTCTTTCTGAAACCCCTCTTCCCTCTTTTGCACCCCTCTTGCCTCTTTCTGCACCTCTGTTGCTTCTTTCTGCACTACTCTTGCTTCTTTCTGCACCTCTCGTGCTTCTTTCTGCACCACCCATGCTTCTTTCTGCACCCCTCTTCCCTCTTTCTGCACCCCTCTTGCCTCTTTCTGCACCCCTGTTCCTTCTTTCTGCTCTTCTTTTGTTTCTTTCTGCACCTCTCTTGCTTCTTTCTGCACCCCTCTCGCCACTTTCTCTACCACTGTTCCACCTTTTGCACCCCTCTTGCCTCTTTCTGCACCTCTCTTGCCTCTTTCTGCACCCTCTTCCCTCTTTCTGCACCCCTCCTTGCCTCTTTCTGCACCTCTGTTCCTTCTTTCTGCACTTCTTTTGTTTCTTTCTGCACCACTCTTGCTTCTTTCTGCAACCCTCTTGCCTCTTTCTCCACCCCTCTTCCCTCTTTCTGCATGTCTGTTGCTTCTTTCTGCACTTCTCTTGCCTCATTCTCCACCCCTCTTCCCTCTTTCTGCATCTCTGTTGCTTCTTTCTGCACTTATCTTGCGTCTTTCTGCACCTCTCTTGCTTCTTTCTGCACCCGTCTTGCCTCTTTCTGCACCCTCTCTTCCCTCTTTCTGCACCTCTGTTGCTTCTTTCTGCACCTCTCTTGCCTCTTTCTCTACCCCTCTTCCCTCTTTCTGCACCTCTGTTGCTTCTTTCTGCACCTCTGTTGTTTCTTTCTGCACCCCTCATGCTTCTTTCTGCACCTCATGTTCCTGCACCCCTTTTGCCTGTTTCTGCACCTCTGTTCTTCTTTCTGTACTTCTTTTGTTTCTTTCTGCACCTCTGTTGCTTCTTTCTCTCTTTGCTTCTTTCTCTACCCCTCTTGCTTCTTTCTGCACCTCTCTTGCTTCTTTCTGCACCCCTCTTCCCTCTTTCTGCACTCCTCTTGCCTCTTTCTGCACCTCTGTTCCTTCTTTCTGCACTTCTTTTGTTTCTTTCTGCAGCTCTCTTGCTTCTTTCTGCACCCCCTTGCCTCTTTCTCCACCCTGTTTCCTCTTTCTTCACCCCTGTTGCCTCTTTCTGCACCTCTGTTCCTTCTTTCTGCACTTCTTTTGTTTCTTTCTGCACATCTGTCCCTTCTTTCTGCACCCTTGTGCCTCTTTCTGCACCCTCTTCCCTCTTTCTGCTCCCCTCTTGTCTCTTTCTGCACCTCTGTTCTTTCATTCTGCACTTCTTTTGTTTCTTTCTGCACCTCTCTTGCTTCTTTGTGCACCCCTCTTGCTTCTTTCTGCACCCCTCTTGCCTCTTTCATGCCCCTCTTCCCTCTTTCTGCACCCCTGTTGCCTCTTTCTGCACCTCTGTTCCTCATTCTGCACTTCTTTTGTTTCTTTCTGCACCTCTCTTGCTTCTTTCTGTATCCCTCTTCCCTCTTTCTCCACCCCACTTTCCCTTTTCTGCATCTCTGTTGCTTCTTTATGCACTTCTCTTGCTTCTTTCTGCACCTCTCTTGGTTCTTTCTGTACCCCTCGTGCCTCTTTCTGCACCCTCTTCCCTCTTTCTGTACTCCTCTTGCCTCTTTCTGCACCTCTGTTCCTTCTTTCTGCACTTCTTTTGTTTCTTTCTGCAGCTCTCTTGCTTCTTTCTGCACCCCTTGCCTCTTTCTCCACCCCGCTTCCCTCTTTCTTCACCCCTGTTGCCTTTTTCTGCACCTCTGTTCCTTCTTTCTGCACTTCTTTCTGCACATCTCCTGCTTCTTTCTGCACCCCTCGTGCCTCTTTCTGCACCCCTTTTCCCTCTTTTTGCACCCCTCTTGCCTCTTTCTGCACCTCTGTTGCTTCTTTCTTCACTACTCTTGCTTCTTTCAGCACCTCTCTTGCTTCTTTCTGCACCACTCGTGCTTCTTTCTGTACCCATCTTCCCTATTTCTGCACCCCTTGTGCCTCTTTATGCACCTCTCTTCCCTCTTTCTGCATTCCTCTTGCCTCTTTGAGCACCTCTGTTGCTTCTTTCTGCACTTCTTTTGATTCTTTCTGTACCCCTCTTGCCTCTTTCTGCACCTCTGTTACTTCTTTCTGCACTTCTTTTGTTTCTTTCTGCAGCTCTCTTGCTTCTTTCTGCACCCCTTGCCTCTTTCTACACCCCTCTTCCTTTTTCTTCACCCCTGTTGCCTTTTTCTGCACCTCTGCTCCTTCTTTCTGAACGTCTTTTGTTTCTTTCTGCACATCTCTTGCTTCTTTATGCACCCCTCGTGCCTCTTTCTGAAACCCCTCTTCCCTCTTTTTGCACCCCTCTTGCCTCTTTCTGCACCTCTCTTGCTTCTTTCTGCACTACTCTTGCTTCTTTCTGCACCTCTCTTGCTTCTTTCTGCACCACCCATGCTTCTTTCTGCACCCCTCTTCCCTCTTTACGAACCCCTCTTCCCTCTTTCTGCACCCCTGTTCCTTCTTTCTGCTCTTCTTTTGTTTCTTTCTGCACCTCACTTGCTTCTTTCTGCACCCCTTTCCACTTTCTCACCTCTGTTTCACCTTTCTGCACCTCTCTTGCTTCTTTCTGCACCTCTCTTGCCTCTTTCTGTACCCCTCTTCCCTCTTTCTGCACCCCTCCTTGCCTCTTTCTGCACCTCTGTTCCTTCTTTCTGCACTTCTTTTGTTTCTTTCTGCACCTCTCTTGCTTCTTTCTGCAACCCTCTTGCCTCTTTCTCCACCCCTCTTCTCCCTTTCTGCATGTCTGTTGCTTCTTTCTGCACTTCTCTTGCCTCATTCTCCACCCCTCTTCCCTCTTTCTGCATCTCTGTTGCTTCTTTCTGCACTTACTCTTGCTTCTTTCTGCACCTCTCTTGCTTCTTTCTGCACCCTCTGTGCCTCTTTCTGCACCCCTCTTCTCTTACTGTACCCCTCTTCCCTCTTTCTGCATCTCTGTTGCTTCTTTCTGCACTTATCTTGCGTCTTTCTGCACCTCTCTTGCTTCTTTCTGCACCCGTCCTGCCTCTTTCTCCACCCCTCTTCCCTCTTTCTGTACCTCTGTTGCTTCTTTCTGTACCTTTCTTGTCTCTTTCTCCACCCCTCTTCCCTCTTTCTGCACCTCTGTTGCTTCTTTCAGCAGCTCTCTTGCTTCTTTCTGCACCTCTCGTGCCTCTTTCTGCACCCTTTCCTCTTTCTGCACCCCTCTTGCCTCTTTCTGCACCTCTGTTCCTTCTTTCTGCACTTCTTTTGTTTCTTTCTGCACCTCTCTTGCTTCTTTCTGCACCCTCTTGCCTCTTTCTGCACCCCTCTTCCCTCTTTCTGCACCCCTCTTGCCTCTTTCTGCACCTCTGTTCCTTCTTTCTGCACTTCTCTTGTTTCTTTCTGCACCTCTCTTGCTTCTTTCTGCACCTCTGTTGCCTTCTTTCTGCACCCCTCTGTGCCTCTTTCTGCACCCCTCTTCCCTCTTTCTGCACCTCTCTTGCCTCTTTCTGCACCTCTGTTCCTTCTTTCTGCACTTCTTTTGTTTCTTTCTGCACCTCTCTTGCTTCTTTCTGCACCCCTCTTGCTTCTTTCTGCACCCCTCTTGCCTCTTTCATGCCCCTCTTCCCTCTTTCTGCACCCCTGTTGCCTCTTTCTGCACCTCTGTTCCTTCTTTCTGCACTTCTTTTGTTTCTTTCTGCACCTCTCTTGCTTCTTTCTGTATCCCTCTTGCCTCTTTCTCCACCCCACTTCCCCCTTTCTGCATCTCTGTTGCTTCTTTCTGCACTTCTCTTGCTTCTTTCTGCACCTCTCTTGGTTCTTTCTGTACCCCTCGTGCCTCTTTCTGCACCCCTCTTCCCTCTTTCTGTACTCCTCTTGCCTCTTTCTGCACCTCTGTTCCTTCTTTCTGCACTTCTTTTGTTTCTTTCTGCAGCTCTCTTGCTTCTTTCTGCACCCCCTTGCCTCTTTCTCCACCCGCTTCCCTCTTTCTTCACCCCTGTTGCCTTTTTCTGCACCTCTGTTCCTTCTTTCTGCACTTCTTTCTACATATCTCCTGCTTCTTTCTGCACCCCTCGTGCCTCTTTCTGCACCCCTTTTCCCTCTTTTTGCACCCCTCTTTCCTCTTTCTGCACCTCTGTTGCTTCTTTCTTCACTACTCTTGCTTCTTTCAGCACCTCTCTTGCTTCTTTCTGCACCACTCGTGCTTCTTTCTGCACCCATCTTCCCTCTTTCTGCACCCCTGTTGCCTCTTTCTGCACCTCTCTTCCCTCTTTCTGCATTCCTCTTGTCTCTTTGAGCACCTCTGTTGCTTCTTTCTGCACCCCTTTTGCCTCTTTCTGCACCACTCTTGACTCTTTCTGCACCTCTGTTACTTCTTTCTGCACTTCTTTTGTTTCCTTCTGCAGCTCTCTTTCTTCTTTCTCCACCCCTTGCCTCTTTCTCCACCCCTCTTCCTTTTTCTTCACCCCTGTTGCTTTTTTCTGCACCTCTGTTCCTTCTTTCTGCACGTCTTTTGTTTCTTTCTGCACATCTCTTGCTTCTTTATGCACCCCTCGTGCCTCTTTCTGAAACCCCTGTTCCCTCTTTTTGCACCCCTCTTGCCTCTTTCTGCACCTCTGTTGCTTCGTTCTGCACTACTCTTGCTTCTTTCTGCACCTCTCTTGCTTCTTTCTGCACCACCCATGCCTCTTTCACACCCCTCTTCCCTCTTTCTTCACCCCTCTTGCCTCTTTCTGCACCTCTGTTCTTTCTTTCTGCACTTCTTTTATTTTTTCTGTATCCCTCTTGCTTCTTTCTCCACCCCACTTCCCCCTTTCTGCATCTCTGTTGCTTCTTTCTGCACTTCTCTTGCTTCTTTCTGCACATCTCTTGCTTCTTTCTGCACCCCTCGTGCCTCTTTCTGCACCCCTCTTCCCTCTTTCTGCACCTCTCTTGCCTCTTTCTGCACCTCTGTTCCTTCTTTCTGCACTTTTGTTTCTTTCTGTACGCCTCTTACATCTTTCTGCACCTCTGTTCCTTCTTTCTGTACTTCTTTTGTTTCTTTCTGCACCTCACGCTTCTTCCTGCACCCCTTTTGCCTCTTTCTGCACCCCTCTTGCCTCTTTCTGCACCTCTGTTCCTTCTTTCTGCACTTGTTTTGTTTCTGTTTGCAGCTCTCTTGCTTCTTTCTGCACCCCCTTGCTTCTTTCTGCACCTCTCTTGCTTCTTTCTGCACCCATCATGCTTCTTTCTGCAACCCTCTTACCTCTTTCTGCACCCCTCTTGCCTCTTTCTGCACCCTGTTCTTTATTTCTGCTCTTCTTTTGTTTCTTTCTGTACCTCTCTTGCTTCTTTTTGCACCCCTCTCGCCACTTTCTCCACCATTGCTCCCACTTTTTGCATCTCTGTTGCTTCTTTCTGCACTTCTCTTGCCTCTTTCTCCACCCCTCATCTCTTTCTGTACCTCTGTTGCTTCTTTCTGCACTTCTCTTGCTTCTTTCTGCACCTCTGTCCCTTCTTTCTTCAACCCTTGTGCCTCTTTCTGCACCCCTCTTGCCTCTTTCTGCACCTCTGTTCCTTCTTTCTGCACTTATTTTGTTTCTTTCTGCAACTCTCTTGCTTCTATCTGTATCTTCTTGTCTCTTTCTCCACCCCACTTCCCCTTTATGCATCTCTGTTGCTTCTTTATGCACTTCTCTTGCTTCTTTTTGCACCTCTCTTGTCTCTTTCTCCACCCCTCTTCCCTCTTTCTTCACCTCTGTTGCTTCTTTCAGCACCCCTCGTGCTTCTTTCACACCCCTGTTCCTGCACCCCTCTTGCCTCTTTCTGCACCTCTGTTCCTTCTTTCTGCACTTCTTGTGTTTCTTTCTGCACCTCTCACTTCTTTCTGCACCGCGTTTGCCTCTTTCTGCACCCCTCTTCCCTCTTTCTGCACCCCTCTTGCCTCTTTCTAAACCTCTATTCCTTCTTCCTGCACTTCTTTTGTTTCTTTCTGCAGCTCTCTTGCTTCTTTCTGCACCCCCTTGCCTCTTTCTCCACCCATGTTTCCTCTTTCTTCACCCCTGTTGCCTCTTCTGCACCTCTGTTCCTTCTTTCTGCACTTCTTTTGTTTCTTTTTGCACATCTGTCCCTTCTTTCTGCAACCCTTGTGCCTCTTTCTGCACCCCTCTTCCCTCTTTCTGCTCCCCTCTTGTCTCTTTCTGCACCTCTGTTCTTTCATTCTGCACTTCTTTTGTTTCTTTCTGCACCTCTCTTGCTTCTTTGTGCACCCCTCTTGCTTCTTTCTGCACCCCTCTTGCCTCTTTCATGCCCCTCTTCCCTCTTTCTGCACCCCTGTTGCCTCTTTCTGCACCTCTGTTCTTTCATTCTGCACTTCTTTTGTTTCTTTCTGCACCTCTCTTGCTTCTTTGTGCACCCCTCTTGCTTCTTTCTGCACCCCTCTTGCCTCTTTCATTCCCCTCTTCCCTCTTTCTGCACCTCTCTTGCTTCTTTCTGTATCCCTCTTCCCTCTTTCTCCACCCCACTTTCCCTTTTCTGCATCTCTGTTGCTTCTTTATGCACTTCTCTTGCTTCTTTCTGCACCTCTCTTGGTTCTTTCTGTACCCCTCGTGCCTCTTTCTGCACCCCTCTTCCCTCTTTCTGTACTCCTCTTGCCTCTTTCTGCACCTCTGTTCCTTCTTTCTGCACTTCTTTTGTTTCTTTCTGCAGCTCTCTTGCTTCTTTCTGCACCCCTTGCCTCTTTCTCCACCCGCTTCTCTTTCTTCACCCCTGTTGCCTTTTTCTGCACCTCTGTTCCTTCTTTCTGCACTTCTTTCTACATATCTCCTGCTTCTTTCTGCACCCCTTTTCCCTCTTTCTGCACCCTTTTCCCTCTTTTGCACCCCTCTTGCCTCTTTCTGCACCTCTGTTGCTTCTTTCTTCACTACTCTTGCTTCTTTCAGCACCTCTCTTGCTTCTTTCTGCACCACTCGTGCTTCTTTCTGCACCCTTCTTCCCTGTTTCTGCACCCCTTATGCCTCTTTATGCACACCTATTCCCTCTTTCTGCATTCCTATTGCCTCTTTGAGCACCTCTTTTGCTTCTTTCTGCACTTCTTTTGATTCTTTCTTTACCCCTCTTGCCTCTTTCTGCGCCTTTGTTCCTTCTTTCTGCACTTCTTTTGTTTCTTTCTGCACCTCTCGCTTCTTTCTGCACCCCTTTTGCCTCTTTCTGCACCCCTCTTGACTCTTTCTGTAGCTCTCTTCTTTCTGCACCCCTTGCCTCTTTCTCCACCCCTCTTCCTTTTTCTTCAGCCCTGTTGCCTTTTTCTGCACCTCTGTTCCTTCTTTCTGCACGTCTTTTGTTTCTTTCTGCACATCTCTTGCTTCTTTGTGCACCCCTCGTGCCTCTTTCTAAAACCTCTCTTCCCTCTTTTTGCACCCCTCTTGTATCTTTCTGCAACTCTGTTGCTTCTTTCTGCACTACTCTTGCTTCTTTCTGCACATCTCTTGCTTCTTTCTGCACCACCCATGCTTCTTTCTGCACCCCTCTTCCCTCTTTCCGTAACCCTCTTCCCTCTTTCTGTACCCCTGTTCCTTCTTTCTGCTCTTCTTTTGTTTCTTTCTGCACTTCTCTTGCCTCTTTCTCCACCCCTCATCCCTCTTTCTGCACCTCTGCTGCTTCTTTCTGCACTTCTCTTGCTTCTTTCTGCACCTCTGTCCCTTCTGTCTGCAACCCTTATGCCTCTTTCTGCACCCCTCTTCCCTCTTTATGCTCCCCTCTTGCCTATTTCTGCACCTCTGTTCCTTCTTTCTGCACTTCTTTTGTTTATTTCTGCAACTCTCTTGCTTCTTTCTGTATCCCTCTTGCCTCTTTCTCCACCCCACTTCCCCCTTTCTGTATCTCTGTTGCTTCTTTCTGCACTTCTCTTGCCTCTTTCTGCACCTCTGTCCCTTCTTTCTATAACCCTTGTGCCTCTTTCTGCACCCCTTTTTTCTCTTTCTGCTCCCCTCTTGTCTCTTTCTGCACCTCTGTTGCTTCTTTCTGCACTTGTTTTATTTCTTTCTGTACCTCTCTTGCTTATTTCTGCACCCCTCATGCCTCTTTCTGCCCCCTTCTTCCTGAACTCCTCTTGCCTCTTTCTGCACCTCTGTTGCTTCTTTCTGCACTTCTTTTGTTTCTTTCTGCACCTCTGTCCCTTCTTTCTATAACCCTTGTGCCTCTTTCTGCACCCCTTTTTTCTCTTTCTGCTCCCCTCTTGTCTCTTTCTGCACCTCTGTTGCTTCTTTCTGCACTTCTCTTGCTTCTTTCTGTACCTCTCTTGCTTATTTCTGCACCCCTCATGCCTCTTTCTGCCCCCTTCTTCCTGAACTCCTCTTGCCTCTTTCTGCACCTCTGTTGCTTCTTTCTGCACTTCTTTTGTTTCTTTCTGCACCTCTGTCCCTTCTTTCTATAACCCTTGTGCCTCTTTCTGCACCCCTTTTGCCTCTTTCTCCACCCCTCTTCCCCCTTTCTGTATCTCTGTTGCTTCTTTCTGCACTTCTCTTGCCTCTTTCTGCACCTCTGTCCCTTCTTTCTATAACCCTTGTGCCTCTTTCTGCACCCCTTTTTTCTCTTTCTGCTCCCCTCTTGTCTCTTTCTGCACCTCTGTTGCTTCTTTCTGCACTTGTTTTGTTTCTGTCTGCAGCTCTCTTGCTTCTTTCTGTAACCCTTGCCTCTTTCTCCACCTCTCTTCCCTCTTTCTTCACCCCTGTTGCCTCTTTCTGCACCTCTGTTCCTTCTATCTGCACTTCTATTGTTTCTTTCTGCACATCTCTTGCTTCTTTCTGCACCCCTCTTCCCTCTTTTTGCACCCCTCTTGCCTCTTTCTGCACCTCTGTTGCTTCTTTCTGCACCTCCCTTGCTTCTTTCTGCACCTCTCGTGCCTCTTTCTGCACCCCTCTTTTCTCTTTCAGCACCCCTCTTGCCTCCTTCTGCACCTCTGTTCCTTCTTTCTGCTCTTCTTTTGTTTCTTTCTGCACCTCTCTTCCTTCTTTCTGCACCCCTCTCGCCACTTTATCCACCCCTGTTCCCCGTTTTTGCATGTCTGTTGCTTTTTTCTGCACTTCTCTTGCCTCTTTCTCCACCCCTCGTCCCTCTTTCTGCACCTCTGTTGCTTCTTTCTGCACTTCTCTTGCCTCTTTCTGCACCTCTGTTCCTTCTTTCTGCACTTCTTTTGTTTCTTTATGCAACTCTCTTGCTTCTTTCTGCACCCCTCTTGTTTCTTTCTGCACCTCTCTTGTTTTTTTCTGTATCCCTCTTGCTTCTTTCTCCACCCCACTTCCCCCTTTCTGCATCTCTGTTGCTTCTTTCTGCACTTCTCTTGCTTCTTTCTGCACATCTCTTGCTTCTTTCTGCACCCCTCGTGCCTCTTTCTGCACCCCTCTTCCCTCTTTCTGCACCCCTCTTGCCTCTTTCTGCACCTCTGTTCCTTCTGTCTGCACTTTTGTTTCTTTCTGTACGCCTCTTGCATCTTTCTGCACCTCTGTTCCTTCTTTCTGCACTTCTTTTGTTTCTTTCTGCACCTCAAGCTTCTTCCTGCACCCCTTTTGCCTCTTTCTGCACCCCTCTTGCCTCTTTCTGCACCTCTGTTCCTTCTTTCTGCACTTGTTTTGTTTCTGTCTGCAGCTCTCTTGCTTCTTTCTGTACCCCCTTGCCTCTTTCTCCACCTCTCTTCCCTCTTTCTTCACCCCTGTTGCCTCTTTCTGCACCTCTGTTCCTTCTTCCTGCACTTCTTTTGTTTCTTTCCGCAGCTCTCTTGCTTCTTTCTGCACCCCCTTACCTCTTTCTCCACCCATGTTTCCTCTTTCTTCACCCCTGTTGCCTCTTTCTGCACCTCTGTTCCTTCTTTCTGCACTTCTTTTGTTTCTTTCTGCACATCTGTCCCTTCTTTCTGTAACCCTTGTGCCTCTTTCTGCACCCCTCTTCCCTCCTTCTGCTCCCCTCTTGTCTCTTTCTGCACCTATGTTCTTTCTTTCTGCACTTCTTTTGTTTCTTTCTGCACCTCTCTTGCTTCTTTCTGCACCCCTCTTGCTTCTTTCTGCACCTCTCTTGGTTCTTTCTGTACCCCTCTTCCCTCTTTCTGTACTCCTCTTGCCTCTTTCTGCACCTCTGTTCCTTCTTTCTGCACTTCTTTTGTTTCTTTCTGTAGCTCTCTTGCTTCTTTCTGCACCCCTTTGCCTCTTTCTCAACCCGCTTCCCTCTTTCTGCACCCCTGTTGCCTCTTTCTGCACTTCTGTTCCTTCTTTCTGCACTTCTTTTGTTTCTTTCTGCACCTCTCTTGCTTCTTTCTGTATCCCTCTTGCCTCTTTCTCCACCCCACTTCCCCCTTTCTGCATCTCTGTTGCTTCTTTATGCACTTCTCTTGCTTCTTTCTGCACTTCCCTTGGTTCTTTCTGTACCCCTCGTGCTTCTTTACGCACCCCTCTTCCCTCTTTCTGTACTCCTCTTGCCTCTTTCTGCACCTCTGTTCCTTCTTTCTGCACTTCTTTTGTTTCATTCTGCAGCTCTCTTGCTTCTTTCTGCACCCCCTTGCCTCTTTCTCCAACCCGCTTCCCTCTTTCTTCACCCCTGTTGCCTTTTTCTGCACCTCTGTTCCTTCTTTCTGCACTTCTTTCTGCACATCTCCTGCTTCTTTCTGCACCCCTCGTACCTCTTTCTGCACCCCTTTCCCTCTTTTACACCCCTAGCAATACGTAACTGAAATCGAAGGCGACAT